>JAQSVV010000704.1:0-539929 GCA_036375495.1 Agrotis segetum | reverse complement strand
TTAAAATAAACCGTGGCTGCTAAAAGATGACCAGTCACGACTGACAGCGCCCGATAACGAACATGAAACATGCATCAGCATCACTCAGCTCAACTATTTTGAGGGGAACTAAATGATCCGACACACGCGCCACCATCAGAGCGTTACATTTGAGTGAACGTGACAGAATCTCAACTACCAGGGTCATTCAAGTCATTGAAAGATGTGGGTATCTATACTCATCTCATTACGCCATGCAAGAAGCTGAGTTAGTAGAGTTAGTTTAGAACGCAACGCCTATAACAGAATATTAGAATAAGCTAAATATTGTGTTTTAACGACTAACTGCACTAACACTATCTATGTTTTAATCAAATTCTCTGAGCTTTAATTACTAGCATTGGGGTCATTCAACACTGAAACGCAACACGCGTAACCGCACATCTCGTAAAACAGTTTTTCAACCGCTAATCGAATTATAAAACTTGTTTCACATAGCATACTTTAATTTGTAGAGCAAGTGTCACATTATTTGTATGTGAAAATATATAATTTTATACAATCATAATAGAAAGCTGACGTGTTCAAATTCTTTGCATATTTTGGCTTACATATCCATCCATAATGCTTTTCTACACAAATATAGATTAGTTATTATTATGCGAAATTGTTTCAAATTCCTTCTTTAAAAGAACTCTTCTGGCACTATTTCTTGGTATATTAACTTGTTGTTATCATTCTGTTAAACCCACTTTAAAATACTTTGAATCGAGGTACGCCCTTGGCCCTTGTGAGCTGTAGCATGTAAGTAGGTACAAATTGTACGTAGTGTCAGCCTGTTAGGGCTTCCAATGTGAGCACATGTGATGATGTAATTAATACTCGGCGTTTGTCAAACTGCTATTCAAATGTTAATATAATTGCTTATTTTTACTAAGTCATAATATTCCGAAAGAATTCGATGCAGTCCTAGAATGCACCCTTGGGGAACCCAATAATTGTGAAAAATTATCTACTATGTATTTTTGGTTAATGGATGAAACAGTCTTAGTCTACTACGTAAACAATTTTAAAATAATTTCTGCACAGAGAATCATAAACCCAAGGAAAATATTGGTGAATTGATAAATAAGACAGATTTCGAACGCCTCAGCTACTTCAAAATACAGAAATGCAAAACAACTTGACCTATTTAAATCTTACATGCTTAATTTGTATACAAAATACATGATAAGACAAATCAATTATTTAAGAAGGTACGTATCAGTTATCATCGTAACATTTGTCTGACCAGGGCAGTGGCTTGGAGGAGTTGGCACCGCTGGCGCCGGCGGGCCCGGCAGCCACGCCGGTGTGTGTCAAGCAGGAGCGAGCTGACTCCCCTCCAGCTTCAACCCTGGAGACACTGGAGTCAGCACCACATAATGCTAAGGTATTCCAAAATTTCTAAATTGTGTTGCATCTCATATCACGCAGAGTTTTAATCCTGCATAATATGTATAAAAATAAAAACAGTATATACAATTTGCTTTAGATATAAACGTTTATGTACTCGTATGAAGCTAATCTTGGCCTAATCATGTTGTTATGACGAATCTCGACTCCAACAAAACGATATGTAACCGATAGATTATATTTTAAGTTGTAACAAGTGTAGCTAATTCAACTTAAAAATTGGATTTAGAAAAGAGCTTTCACTACATGATGATAACGATAAGACAATAATTGATAATAATGATGTCATTGTCAACTACGTACCTAATTATTTGATGACTTCATTTAACCTTAACGTAAACTGGTTATACTTAAATAATGTTTATAGACGACGTGCTAATTACTGTTTACCGTTAATAGTTGCTACCTATATTAACATATTTGTTCGTTGTGTAAGCGAAATTAGTATTTTAATGATAAGTAATTAACATACAAAACTTTAAATAAACAAAAGTTTCGTTAAAATGTGATAGGTATGTAAAGAAAATGACAAATTCAATATTAAATTAACCTATTTCGGTTTATAATCTAAATTGTATCGCCAAGTCTTTTGAAAGTTTTAATTTTATGACACATTTTTTTTAACGTAATAAATAGGCATTGCACCGGCCTGCCTATCGTTACGACTAGAGCGTGTCCTTGTTGGATCGTCACATGGAATTTATGAACGTCACCGAAGTGCCTGATTCCACTGACTTCATGCCGCTTCTGGCTGTCAAGGATGAGCCCTCCTCCGAAGGTGGTATGTATCAATTTAGTGACAGCCTAATATGAAGATACAGCAGCATTTCAAACAAGTAAAAAATTTTGGGAACCAAATACTGGACAATCAATGCGTTCCAAAAGGCCATTAAGAAAAAACCTGGTAGCATGTCGGATGTTGACTAATGAAGATAATCTTAGTTTAAAATCTAGACTACAATTTCAAAGATCTTTTTTAATTCCAACATTCCAAATCTTTTTCTGTCCCGCGACTTGGCTCGGTCTAAACGATCCGTCACTATCTGATAGTGGACCTCATTTTGCAATTAATTATATGCCGTTTATAGATAGATAAAGTAGAGACATATTAGATTTCACACAGATTTATGTTGTGCAGGTTTGGAATGTTTGACTTTGAAGCATTAAATTATGTGAATTTTTTTCTATAGGGGTATTGATTTCAAATACAGTACCTATCTTCTTTCCAAACAAAAGACCGAGAAACATTTATTTATTGCGCGGAAGAAGTGAAAAATGTATAGAAAGTATTTGATTGTCATGGTTAATTTATTGAACATTTGAAGACATGGTAGGGTAAGTTGTGAGCTGCGTAGTTACGCACGCTATTTTAGAACGGATTAACCAAACCCGTTTTTTGCACTCCCTTTCGCGTGCACGAATATTTGTATTTTTATTTGAACATGAACAGATTGATGGTCTGATTCGAAACCTGTTTTCGCCGTTATGGTTGGTTGCTAAATATACAAATATTAACAGCCAGACATTTTCTATCGCCATTTGTTATTTAATAAAAAAAGGGCCTGACCGTGCCACATAGTGCATCCTTCGTTTCTCAAATCCAGATTCCTATAATTCGCTCGTTCGCTCGCTCGTTCGTAAATATAATGGGGCGGTATTTGTCTTCGATGTTCCAATAACATAGCCATAAACTTTCAGAACAACCACAGCTCAGTGGTGAAGACACAAGTGATTCCTGCGGCCGGCAAGCTTCGCCTGCTCCGCGACACAGCCCCAAGAGCTGGACCCAACAAGATATGGAGCGAGCTTTGAATCGCTCTCAGAAACCACCAAATGAGCCTTACGAAGGTGCAAATTTAGTTGTGGATGTATAGCTAATTCTAGCATAAAAATCCCAGTAGTAATATATTTTTTGGCTATGAAATGTAAACACAAGATAAACTTTAGGATTTGTTTAAAAACAAAGACTTTTTAAAATTCATAGACTAACAGGGTAGGTTTACAGGTGTGATACATGGTAAGTACAGCATAGTATCCACCGCGTAAAGCGGCATATCGAATAACTGTGTTTTATGAAATTTTAGACGCACCACGTATACAAGATTTTAGCGTAGACAGAGCCGTAATAACTAGTTGGACAACGATGCAAGACTTAAAAATAGTTTAAACGGCGTTGCCGGTACGGGAAAGGCCTATGTTTGAGCAGTAGAATATCTTACCGTGATGACCGATGCAAACCTCAGTCATAATACGGTGATCTATGCGATAAAGATCTCGTTTCCAATACGGGAAAACAATTTGCCGACTGTCGTACTATTGACCTTTTGATCTCTGTCGACACGTCTTGCCCCCTAGAAAATAGCTAAACAAGGGGAGCGTACAAGTTACCTTTTTAGCTTTTTTTTAGCACCTTTATAAAGAGGCTAACTTATCTATGAAGTTGCTAAGGGCATCACTGCAGCCGATTTGACGTTGTGTCAAAAACGATTTGATGACCTATCAAAGTAGGTTTGGTTGTCATGCCAGGACAAATGGCAAAGTTCCACCCCCATACACGCAATTCTATTTGAAAAATTTTACAGTTTTATGCCGAATTGACAAATAGGCAGTATGGTGTATGGCTACCATAAACAAGTGAAAATGCACCGGCTTTTCTTTGTTTGACTAGAGCGTGTCCTTGTTGGATCGTCACATGGAATTTATGAACGTCACCGAAGTGCCTGATTCTACTGACTTCATGCCGCTTCTGGCTGTCAAGGATGAACCCTCGTCTGAAGGTGGTTGTATCAAAAGTGACAGTCTAAATGAAGATACAGCAGCATTTTTAAACAAGTGGAAAGGCATTTGGGATACCAAATACTGGACAATCAATGCGTTCCAAAAGGACATTAGGAAAAAACCTGGTAGCATGTCGGATGTTGACTAATGAAGATAATCTTTGTTTAAAATCTAGACTACAATTTCAAAGATCTTTTTTGCAACTCTAATTCCAACATTCCAAATCTTTTTCTGTCTACGACTTGGCTCGGGGTAAACGATCCGTCACTATCTGATAGTGGACGCGTACACTTTGCGTTAAGATGCCGTTTAAAGATAGATATAATAGAGCATATTAGATTTCACACAGATTTCATGTTGTGCAGAGTTTGGAATGTTTGTCTTTGAAGCACTAAATTATGTGCATGGTTTTCTGTAGGGGTATTGATTTCAAATACAGTACCTATCTTCTTTCCGAACAAAAAAATTTGCGCTGAGTCATTTTTCTATTGCGCGGAAGAAGCAAAAAATGTACAGAAAGTATTTGATTGTCATGGTCTCAATTTATTGAACGATTTGAAGACATGGTAGGGTAAGTTGTAGAGCTGCGTAGTTACGCACGCTATTTTAGAACGGATTAACCAAACCCGTTTTTTGCACTCCCTTTACAGCGTGCACGAATAGTTGTATTTTATTTGAACATGAGCAGATGATGGTCTGATTCGAAACCTGTTTTCGCCGTTATGGTCTGGTTGCTAAAAATACAAATATTAACAGCCAGACATTTTCTATCGCCATTTGGGTCTACAGATAAAAAAAGGGCTCATGACCGTGAGTACATAGTGCATCCTATGAAACCGTTCTCAGAACCAGATTATGATAATTCGTCGTTCGCTCGGTCATTAACGCAAAATTTCAAAAAGTAAATATAATGAGGTATTTGTCTTCGATGTTCCAAAGTAACATAGCCATAAACTTTCAGATTAACCACAGCTCAGTGGTGAGACTAGGCAAGTGATTCCTGCGGCCGGCAAGCTTCGCCTCGCTCCGCGACACAGCCCCAAGAGCTGGACCCAACAAGATATGAGCTCAGCTTTGGTACGCTCTCAGTAAAGCACCACTACTATTTCTAACTGAGAACTGATAGAGCAAATGATGCGCCGACGATGCAAATTAAGTTCTGGATGTTTAGCTAATTCTAGCATAAAAATCCCCGTATGATAACTATTATTTTTTGGCTAACAGAACAGTAAAGAGGCAGAGGCCTCGCAAACGATCTTAGGATCAAGTCATCAAAAACAAAGACTTTTTAAAATTCATAGAACAGGGTAGGCACACACGACGTGCTTATACAAATTACTAATCTACAGCGATAGTTTTCATCCTCCATCAAAGTAAAGGGCCTACGCAATGCGTCTTGTGTTTCGGTCATCCCTAGGTAACTTTTAAGTCGGACCACGGGCCGGAAGACGCTAAACGTATACAGTACGTTCAGACTACAAAATTATTGGGACTAAATAAAAGATTTACAAGAGATATATAAATTAAAAATATAGATGCGATTTGATTTCGGCGTTGCCAGTCTAAAAGGCTTATGTTCAGCAGTAGAAGTCTTGCCGGCTATGTTATAGCCTGAATGAACGTCAGTCATAACTACGTCATTATGGCTATAATAGACATTAATCAAAATCAAAAGGTTATAATTGCCGACTGTCGTACTATTGACCTTTTGATCTCTGTCGACACGTCTTGCCCCCTCGTCTATACAATGAAACAAGGGGACGCGTACAGTTCCTTAGGATAAGTGGTGCCTGTATTTAGATTTATTAATTTTATTAAAGCAACAGTCGTCACGGTTGGGATCCCACAGTTTACATGCGTGACGGCTGTTGGTAACCTTCACAAGTGTACTGTACACTTATAATTTATTTGATGCCAGCTGTATTAGTTTCTATGAGACTTGTAATGAAGTAAGCCTATTATCTTGAAGGATGGGATAATACAGTACTTCCTACTGCCTTTGTTGTTCGACAATTCTATTTGTTCTTAGATAAACATGTTTTTGTTACCAGTTCTCCTGATTTGTATTCTATTATCCGTTTTCATTCATACTTAACAATGCTTAAAATTTCACTGCAGGAATTTCAATTTCAAAATATTATTTAGGTAGGTATTTCATTTCGGTATCGTCTAGTTTTAGTCATACCACAGATTGTCATACTCTTAAATTAATAATCTGCTGTGGCGGATATGCCTTAAAGCCCCGTATTTCTAAATCACTTTTGCGTATTAAAATTTATATAAATTTTTAAAAGCTATAGAAAATTGCTAGTTTATAATATTTCGGAAAATATTATAAACTAGCAATTTTCAGTTAACTTTAACCTGTAAATGTTCCCACTGCTGGGACACAGGCCTCCTCTCTGTGAGAGGCAGAATACACCACGTCTTTGAACTTTTGGTTCTAGGACATGCCGGTTTCCATACGATGTTTTCCTTGACCGTTTTGAGAGCAGTGCGATGATGATTATATAAATTACACAAAGTAATGCGCCTGGCTGGGTTCGAACCCACCACCTGCAATTCGTAAGTCAGGACCGATACCACTGGGCCACCACTGTTCGAAAAAGTGAACGTTCATGACGGTAGCTGAGAAAAGGGCACATTGTCAAAGGCCTAGAGCGGCTAGGACTCCCGAATCCGCCACTGATACTGTGACACTGTTATGTCTATGAGATGTTTCCGGTTTCGTTTTAAGTGTGCGCGTCTTCATATTTTTTGTAAAGTAATAGTCTGTCTTAAAACTGTCGTGGTGCGGTCAGCCTTAGATGATAAAAATTGTTGCCTGTGTTTACCACTGCTGGATCTTCCCATGAGTTCCAATTCTTTCGATCCAAGGGCAATGTGATCGTATTATAATGTTACTTTTCCAAGGTCTGCCGAGGAAGGAAAAATGATTATTCGAAGTTTTACTTTATCTTGTCCCAATCCCAGGCGTCAGCTACGTACGGCATTCCGTCCACGACGCTGTGGCAGCGCGCGCACCGGCTCGGCATCGACACGCCCAAGAAGGAGGGCGCCGCCAAGTCCTGGAGCGAGAGCGACCTGCGGGGGGCGCTGCACGCGCTGCGGGCCGGGGCCATCTCCGCCAACAAGGCCAGCAAGGCTTATGGTATGATGTGCTACGTGCATATTTGATTGATTGATCCAACGACTAACCCAATCCGGTTTCACGCTTCAACCGCTAAACCAATATAGCACAGCTAGATAGACGGTAGTGGTGGTCCCTGAAGATGTTAAAGGAATTATAAGGTATTCCAAAATTTTATCAACTTTCCAGGCATTCCTAGCAGCACACTGTACAAGATAGCCCGCCGCGAGGGCATTCGACTGTCGGCGCCATTCAACGCGGCGCCGACCGCGTGGCGCCGCGCCGACCTGCAGCTGGCGCTCGCCTCCATCCGCTGCGGCGCCAGCTCCGTGCAGCGCGCCGCCACGCAGTATGGGATACCCACAGGTGAGTAGTACCACGCGGTGCCTACAGCGTGGTGGCACGCCGACCTGCAACAAGACTTGCCTCGAATCTTGCGGGCAGCGGGGCGGCGACAAAAATTACTCAAGTCCGTAATGTTGACAATATTTGCAGGAACGCTGTATGGTCGTTGTAAGAGGGAGGGCATCGAGCTGTCCCGCTCAAACCCCACGCCGTGGTCCGAAGACGCCATGGGTGAAGCACTGGAAGCTGTCAGGTACCTGCTTCACTACAATACTTTGCTGTTTGGTGCACTGCTGCATGATTCTTTTAGCGCTTGAATGGGCATGAAATTTGGTCTGCTGGCTAGAATTCTTGATTTTTAATAGTCCTTAACTATTGACAGGATTGGGCAGATGTCCATAAACCAGGCGGCGATCCACTACAACCTTCCCTACTCCTCTCTGTACGGACGGTTCAAGAGGTGCAAGTATCAGATGCAGGTATGGGTTCCAATCAGCGTGTTTTATTATAATTTTAGGAAGCCATAATTTGAAGACATTTACTGCCTATAATATCATCAAATGACCTGTATGGAGCGGAACTGACTGTCAGACGTACTCTTACCACAGAATATCTAATAGTACTCTTACTGCATAAAATGTCCAGGCAGGCGTTTGTCTTTCTAGAAACCCTAAAAATTTGCTGATAGCTCCTTGAAATGCGCGTGGAACACGACCGTTGATGGGAGATCACTTTGAGCGATGGGGCCGCCCATTTGCGTCACTGTCACTCTTAGTCAATTTTCTACATTATATCTAAAATTCGTATGACAAACAAATAGAGTTCTGGTCATGAATCATGTGCAGAAAACCCTGTTGCAGAGTGTCTCACAGAACCAGCAGCAGTCCCAGCACGATCCTCACAAACTGGAGCAAGAGCAGCAACCTCACGAGGTGCAACAGTACTACCACCAGGTTCAACCCCACCAAGAAACAGACCCGCACACATACACCCACATGCACGAGTACACCCACACCCACGACCCGTATGGACAGGGACAGTACTACCAGGGTTTTAATAGTATCGCGACCAGCTGAGGGTATGGGCCCACCTCTAGTAATGAGGGCCTTTGACATTGTCTATACTAAGGTAGAAACATATTAACGAAACTCAACGTTACTCGAAATTGCTCTAAACTAACAATGGCGTCGGGTGTCATTAATATTTTTCTGCCTTTTATTTTTTATTCTTTTTTTTTGCCAATCATTCCGCCTTTATTGAGAGCGTGAATTAAATATTATTAATGTAATGTCCAGTTCAATTTATTATTATAATACTTAGATGTCGCTATCTTATACGGGTTATACATAAAACAGAATTAAATTCGATTTTTAGGAGGATCTAACATTAACAGAAACTTAATTTATACAGTAACAGTAATACAGTAACTTTAGAAAACAATAATTATATTGTTTTCTAAAGTTTGAATTTGAAATAAGATTGCGCCATTTCAGTTCAGATAATTCATCGCTGTATTTTTTATATTTTTTGTGAAGAAAAATATGTAATACAAGTCCGATAGAGCAGATTTCCTTTTTGTGCAGAAATAGACTATAATTATTTTCTAAGAAATGCGGTAGGCACTACAATACATACAATACTATAATTTACAGGGTCTGATTGAGTTATTATGTGATTAAAGTTTTTCTCCGTAATCTTCAATCTTCTGATAGTCTGATAATACTTGAAATTGAAAACAAAATGGCGGGTAATTAATTGTTAGGGCATTTTTGTTACAGTCTTTCAATTTCAAAATATTGTGTATTTTCAAATTACTTGACTTTCATACAAGTGGTTGTTAGTAAGTTCTCATCAATTGCTATTCTGATGTGATCAGCAAATTAAGTACGTACTTATTTTAGTAGTTGTAATTTTTATGTTTTTACGATTGTGTGCAACACGCTTTCTACCGCGCCGTCAGTTTTGGTACGAGTAGCGACATCTATTAGTATAAGGTAGGAAACTGCTAGATGTAACTAGAAGAAAACTGCCATTAAAAATACGTAAATTAGCGAATAAATTATTATATTTTGATGAAAGCAATGCAATTTAAATATGATAGCAATATTATTGCAATATTGCTATTACAAAAATTGTATTTGTAATGTAGGTTGGTTTATAATTGATTGGAAGGAATTTAGTAGAGAACTTCATTATAATTTTATTAGTTTAGCACACAGTTCTAGAGAGCATTTTTTAAAGTCATAATTATGATTTTTTTTAACTAAAACTAGGCATTTCTCTTGTGTAAACGCACCCGTCATCAAATTCACCTTATGTATTTCTAGTAAAACTGATAAAACGAAGCAAAAACTATATGTGGATACCTACCTAATATTTTTTTATAGGATGTTAGAGATGTAGAAAAAATGCTATTTAAGATTCAGAAAATATTTCTTTCCTTTCTTCCTCATTGTAAAATTAAATGGTACATGTTGTATTTACCTTTTTAGGGTTTTTTCAATTTCTTTATAAGTGATAAACAGCAATATTAGGACAAGACGTAGTATTTACGATAAGGTCTAATGATGTATGCCTTTATTTAGAATGAAAGTATCGAATAGTTATACAGTAGTTATTTAATGGCAAAGTGGCAATTCCTTGTTATTCATGGAAACATACGAAAGAATTAATAATAAGATTGTAACATTCTGTCCAGACGAAATACGTAATTTTAATGTGATAGATACAGTTAATTGAGAGCATTGTTCGTTGCTTTGTTTTTGTTAATTACAGATATTTTTGAAAGTTTGTGTTATTTCAGCGATAAAATTTTTGAAATGTGTAGTCGGCCAGTAGTCGCTAGATGGCGTTTCTTCACATATTATGAATAGATTGTTGTTTTTAATTTTTCCCACGTTTTTATAAACTCACTTTTCTAATGTTATTTGTAACTTCAGCGTTTGTAGTTGTCAATGTTCAAACTAGCAATAGTGCGATATCTACCACCGGATAGTACGTAGACCTATATAAACTTGATAGACTGAATTATTTTTTATTTGACCCTGAACCCAGAGTTGTTTTTTTTTACGTGGTAAAATCGCCTAATGAGTCCTCCCACACCCATGGTACGATACAATTTTGACACCAATCTGCTATTTAGCATCGTGACTGGGGAATACAAGGATGCCAGAATATAATAATTATCCCTGAAAATAGCTCCGGGGTCGCGGGATTAATAAATTACCGTGACCCCGGATTGGAAGGGCTTTTGAAGGACACCGTGCATTTTAGTTAGTACGGTCTGACAGTCCCTCTCGCCCTGCCCTGGGTGGGAGGACCCATTTGATGATTTCACCAAGGTAAAAAAAAAACTGTTGCCGCGTAATTTTGCGGAGTAAAGGCCTAAACATTTGCCATTTGTGATGATGATGACATAGCCCTAGTTAATATTATGTTCCCACGAATCCATTGTTGACTATAATTCCTTTGTTAGCCATCAGCCTTATGTTAGTTCTCCAATAAAGTGGATTGTACCTTTAGTTAATAGGTAAAAGTGATTTTCAAATTCGTTCTGTATACATACCGAATTTTCTAATTTGGCGTGGATAAAATCAGCAGGTTACACACGCACTGTTCAAAATTTCACCTTGTATATGAAAATACACTACTGTCCGTTTGGTCTAGTATCGCGAGAGCTACTATTGAATAGACGGTCCAGGGTTCTATTCACAAGAAAATTTGAATTTCGCGGGCTGGTTGGAGCATCCCCTTAAGAGCTCGGGTAAGGCCTCTGGCAGTTTTGTTGCTTTCCTATTGAATCGTTTTCAGAAGTCCAGCGGAGTCTTAATGGTTGGTCAAAAGGAAGCTGGTCTCCTAGTATGGGGTAGTAAGTGCTTTACTAGGTTCAACTTGTGAGCAGCACTCATTTTGTTTGAATAATCTCATACCTACTTCACTTTTGAAGAGACTTCTAAAGGTGTTGAACTCAGTTTACTTTGAGCCTTGAGCATTGACTTGTAACAGAACATCGAGCAGACACCATTTAAACTGCCGAACTGAATAACGGAGACGATAAATAGAGCCAAACATCGCTACGAACATCATCGTGATCATTGCATCGAAGGCTAGTCGTCAAATATATTTTTTTGTGAAGATATCAGAATGTTCAAGTTTATCAGCGCCTGATTCAGTACGCAGTCGACGTATTCAGTAAGGAGACTTTCCTCTTTTTTTGCTTGAGTAATTTGATTTTGAAGTTTTGTAGGTACTAAATAAAACTATTGTTTGTACATAAAAAAGTCGCTTTATTTGTTATCTACAGTTAGATATAAAATAAATTACATAATGATTCTCATGGTTTCGGCTGCGGCGTCCGTGGCTACAATATACATCTTGTTCATACATCTTATTCACTTTACAATTAAGTAAGAATATACTATACCATTGCACAAAATACAATTTTATCATTCGTCTCTTGTTCAGTTCTAGTTTATTTCGGCATCTGTTGAAATAATATTTACAAAAGTGTATCTACTCGACAACAGATGGCGCTGTACGACGTCGGTAGCGTGAAAACCCAACCGATCAGTGCAGTCGTGTAACGCCATCTAGTGTCAAGTTATACAAAACTAATAGAGAAAATTACAATAATAGATTGGTATTTTCACTAGGATTGTCTTTTCTACAAGTTTTAATAACATAACCGAAGTTAAACAAATATATAAGTAGATTATGAATAGCTTCTTACTAATTACTATAGGGATGAAATGATATAGGATCACTATTTACAATATGACATCAGAGATCATTACAATAGATACAAAATGCTCAAAATGCGTTCGGTACACACTACGGGTCTACGTCACAGAACAATATCAGCACAAACGACAACGACTCGCCAACATTAATGTGTGCATGAGATACATGAATTTATAAGTTCGATGAATGCTGATGAGCCTCTGTTGTTTGTCTTAACGTACCATTACATTAGTTACAGTACAGAGCAGTAAACTACTTCACTGTTAACAATAAAAATATACAAAATTGGCAGTGTAGTGATTTGAGGTAATGGAACGAAACGGTGGAGTATTTTACTGTCTCTTACGTCAAGCGTCCAGGTTGTTCCAACATACTGGACGTACTTAGATTACTTTTTATTTAAGAGACTTGCGGCGCTTTTGTCTAAGTTACGTATATTGCCGATGTTGCAGTGGCGCTGCGAAATCACTTAAACGAGTGTCCTTCATCAGTCATGGGAGCGAGGAGCGGGAGGACGCCACGGCCGCACCTCGTCTTAACACTAGTTACGTATATGTTGTGCGTCGCGCAGATACACTAGGACTAGACAACGCGCGACGTCTCACTCACAGTTACACTAACGTCACTGGCGCGTCACTTTCACGAGAACGTCATCGGGTCAGCTCACGAGCTACTGAGAGTTGTCGGCTCCGGGAATAACAGGCAAGACTCGAATCGGAGCGGACACGAGCTCCCGGCCGCACCGGTCTTCAAGAGGAGAAAGACTGTCATCTGTCCCAACTTAGAGATAGTTGAGACAAGTGGGTTTAGTAGACAAGCCGAATGGACTAGACGGGTCCGTAGTCGGAGAGCGGCTGTCCCGAGCGAGCAGAGGGCGCCACGGTGGCCGGCGCGTGCGGCACAAGCGGAGCGGACGGCGCCAGCGACGGAGCCAGCGGAGCGGGCGGCGGCAGCGGGAGCGGGAGCGGGGCGGCGACGGGCGCCGCGGGCGCGCGTCACACGCCCTTCACGAGCGCACGCGCGGCCGGCGCGGGCTCCCGCCCCCCCCGCCACACGCGGCGCCACGAGTCCAGCGTCTTCCCCGACCAGATCCACACGCCCGAGGTGATGCCCACGGCCAGCGCCATAAAGTACTTGAGCATGAGCGCGGAGTACAGCGGCCGCGGGCCACAGTGTGCGCCGCACGCCACGCGCCGCAGCCACAGCTCGTGTCCGCCCGCCTCGTACGCCAGGCAGCCGATCACCACGCCGGCCGGCACCGCGTACAGTACGCTGAACACGCCGATACGGATCATCAGCTTCTCCAGCTTGTCGGCCTTGGACCCAGCGCCCACGCCGCCCTGCCTCTTGATCACCGAGCGGATGCGGAACAGCGACACGAAGCCGGCCAGCAGGAACGTGGCGCCGAGTGCAAAGTACACGATCAGCGGCGCCAGCACGTAACGTTTCAGATTCTCTGGCGATGAGTTGCCGACGTAGCAGATGCCAGCCACAGGGTCACCGTCCACCGCGCCCGCTAGTAGGACGGCGACGGTCTTCGCAGCAGGAATGAGCCACGCGGCCAGGTGGTAGTACTGTGCGTGTCCCGCGATAGCTTCGTTACCCCACTTGAGTCCTGCGGCGAGGAACCACGCAAACGACAGCACCACCCACCAGATCGAAGAGGCCATGCCGAAGAAGTATACCAGCACGAAGACGAGAGTGCAGGCACCCGGGCCGTTGGCGGAGGTTCTGAGCAGCGCGCCCTCGCACACGACCTCGTCGTGGCCGAGCGCCAGCCGCGCCAGGTAGCCCAGCGACACCATGAAGTAGCACGCGGACAGGTACACGATGGGCCGCTCGGGGTACTTAAAGCGCTGCGAGTCGATGAGGAACGTGGTGAGCGTCATGAGAGTGCTGGCGGCGCACAGTCCGCCCCACATGGCGACCCACACGGCCGCGAACTCCTTCTCCTCGCGCGTGAAGAAGGCGCCGCGGCACGGCAGCGCGCACGCGGCCACGCCGGCGGCCGCGCTGGCGTTGTGCAGCGCGCGCACGCCCACCAGCGGCGCCCGGCACGCGCACGCGCACGCGCACGCGCCCGCGCCGCCGCCCGCGCCCGCAGCCGCGACGCCCGTCTGGCAGTTTTTTGGGTCGGAGCAGGCGGGGCGGGGCGGGCGGCGCGCGGGCGGCGGGGGCGGGTCCCGCGCGCGCTCGGTCTCCTCCATGCACAGCTGGTCGGGGTCGCCGGCGCGCGGCAGTCGCTCGCACGCCATGCGCTCGGGCCACTGGAAGCCGTACTTCTGCATGAGCGGCGCGCAGCCGTCCCGCGCGCGCTCGCACACGCTGCGGCACGCCGGCAGCGGCTTCGCATAGTCTTCGATGCAGATGGGCGTGTACACGGAGCAGAGGAAGAACTTCAAGTCCGCGGAACATTTAATCTCGACAAGCGGCCAGTATTGGTGGACCTGGAAATGTTAATGAAGGATCATAAATACAAGTTTCTGCTAAATTGAATATCTTAGAAGATTTCACAGTTTTTGAAAATAAAAAAGAGAGCTTGTACTAAGACCATTAAACTGCAGGGAAGTAATGCGATGTTCGAATGTAGATACGCACCTCAAGGCCGGCCTCCTCCTGCGTGTCGTGGTCGAGCGCGTTGGGGAAAGACGTCAGGTTGTAGCCGATGCCGCGGCACATGGGGATGGTGATCTCCTGGCAGCGCGGCTGCAGCGCTCCTCCCTGCGCCACCAGCGCGCCTGCCAGCGCCCACCACACCAACATCTTCATGGTGCTACCAGAGCCGCATCTGGAATGATGGAAAAAAGAGTTAAATAGAATACGGGTTTTACAAATCTAAGGTCAATTACGCTGACAATTTAGCACTTTCTGAACAACGCAAGGACCAAAAAGATCGTTCGTTACATCCTATTGTTGATCTGGGGAGAAACTCCCCAGCAACATGTATGTCTGTTAAGTTAAAAGAAGTTGGAAATAATTAAAAGATCTTTAGCTAACCAATTTGAAGAACATGTTTGTATTACGATCGAAATTTCTTTTCACAACCCGAATTTAACAAAACTGTTGTGCTAAAGAGTAAGTACCTATGTATGTCGAATGTCATAAATTATCAGAAGTAAATAACAAACTTACTGAAACATACAATCTACTACATTTTCTTATCTAGTTTTTCAATTAAAACCGAACATAAATCAGGGTTCACTTGTGTTCACTGCACAATAAACTATACCAATTTTGTGATGCTCGAATAACGATGGAGCATGTGAATAGTGAGTGTCAGAGTGGAACATGATTGTTATTGTTGATGCAAGTGAATACTCTCCACTCTCCAGGTAAGCGGTGGTATCGGGCGCAATCTGGCCGGTATCGCGGCTTATCGCTCGCTATCGGTACACAGCGATTACACAATATCAGGCGTCGCATTGTGCCCGCCAGTTAATATTGTCAATTATGGCTGATAACCCTGTGCTATTAATCCTTTTTTAATATTTTTAGTGATTGAACCCATGGCTTTCAGGTTTAGGCCTGTCAGATTAAACTTCATTTTCATCATATTTCTTTGTAGTAATAAATGTGCAATTTAGAAATAATCTGGCCCTTTAAAAAAAAATAATCAGCTATTTACTCATACGTCATAGTTTAAAGTCTATTACAGCGCAGCTCTGATTTTTATTTCAGGATGATGTTTTTCTGTGATAATATTGAGTAAGATTTCCCACTATAGGCATGTTCTTGTTCTTATATCGCAATAGCTTCCACGAGTTGATTATTCCTTCTAATTTGTAAGTAATTATCGCTTACGAGGTCAATGTTTTTGTTAATAAGGTCACTATAAACATTAGCATCATCAAACGATTGCCGCTAATAAATGATGAATAAGTAATTAAATGTCGTTTTGTTCTAATTTCTTAAGATTGGAAAAACGATTTAATTGTTTTTGTCCGAAAAATAAAAAGGGAGAAAATTCTTCAAAAAACCAACATCTTAAATTAAACATCACATTTTATTCAACGAAATACATAATTACTAGGAAATGTTTTCAAACATTGTTATAAATTTGACATTTAACACTCCTAAGCTACGAAATGATTGGCAATAAAAAGAAACATTCTACTGCGTTAAAAAAAAACCTTCGAGAATTTTATTCGTCCCGTCACATAGCAGAAAACCAATGCAGGTCGGTGGCATTCGAATTAGTGGAAGTTAAATAGTTTTATTTATTTCTGGACTAACACTAACATGTGCCACGGTACATGGCGCTGCTGAGGTAAGATCAGCTATGCACGGAGAAAGGGGTGTGATCTGACTGTGCTGTGTGGCCGTTGGTATTCTGCCTACCGTGATGAATCTCTCAGATGTAATTTGCACTGTGCCATGCAGTATTTAGCTTCTTGAGACATTTGCATGAGTGCAAATGTCTTGTCTAACTAAATGTTAATCCTCTTTTTTCGTAAGGCAATGCATGAACTACAGTCGCTCGATTTTGCCTTATTTTGTTAGTTAAGTTACCGAAGATGCCGATTTAAAGTGGGGTAACCACATTGTGACGCTGTCTGTACCTCTATTACCACCTTTATGCTTCAATTTATACTACACATACATAGTTTTATTTAAGATGTTTTTTATACGGTCCTTCGAGCCGGATTTAGAATTTGGAACTTGGAATAATATTACTAAAACTCATTTAAGCAGTAATTTTAGCTTGATTTTGGTGCTTCAACTGATGTTCCACGAGTTTAAGATTTGTTTGTTGATTGCTAATCAGAAACATTTCAAGTCTTTCAACAGTATTTAATTAAACTTTATTAGGTGGAAACCAGTCTCTAACTATTTGATCTGTGTTTTTCCCGTCACAGTCGTCGACAGAATCGTCGGTTAATGCGCTTTTAACGACATGCCATATCGACACATGGCCCCTACAAGCAGACAACACTTAGATTCTTGCATGTCCAGATTAGTAACTTGAGAATTAAGCCAAAACTACGGGGCTCGAAAAATTTCCCGCGTCGTACGATCCATACGTCAGTTAGTAACGCTCCCCGCGTAAACTAAGTCACGAGTCCGCTGTTTTAAATTTGCTAAACCTAAAACTGTTTTGCTGTGATTGGTTTATAATAACATTCCAAAAAACGGAATATGCCATAATATATCATTTCATTATGTTAGCGATTCAATTTCAGTATGGCATTTTTTTATTCCCGAGGAGCATTTTTACGTAAACAAGGAAGTGAACAAGTTTGACACTGTGACGGTACGCCACAACTGTTTTAGGGTTGCCATGGGCATAAATGTATTCATTTATTATTATTTGTAACTAAAGACTTGAAAAAAAAAAACGAGTTATGCAAAAAAGAGTTTTTTTCGAAAGATAATTTTTTATGAGTGTACACCGCAGCTAAATTACTGAATTCAGAACGCTTGTCCATTGTCTCACAAGTCTAATAAGTTAGACTCAAATGGAACTGGATTCAGATTAAGAGTCGAATTAAAAGTCAACTCGGGGTAAATACAGAGTCAGATTCGGTAAGACTCAGTCAGACTCTTTCAGATAATCGGTCAAAATCGGTCAGAATCTGTCAGACTATGGTCAAATTCGGTCAGCTTCAGGTCAGACTCGCGGATCTGTCAGACTCGGTCAGACATGTGACTCGGTCAGTCTCGGTTAGTCTCTGTCGAGACTCGATCAGACTTTGTTAAATACTGTGACTCGGTCAGACACTGTCATACTCGGTCAGATTCTGCCAGACTCGGTTTTTACTCTCAGGTTGAGTCTTTCTGTCAGACTCGGTCAGACTTTGTCAAATACTGTCAGACTCGGTCAGACATGTCAATCGCTTCAGACTCGGTCAGTCTCGGTTAGTGTCTGTCAGAATCGGTCACGAGGTCAAATACTGTCAGACTCGGTCAGACACTTCAGATCGGTCAGACACTGTCAGACTCGGTCAGACACTGTCAGACTCGGTCAGACTGGTCAGTCTCGGTTAGTGTCTGTCAGACTCGGTCAAACTGTCAAATACTGTCAGACTCGGTCAGACACTGTCAGACTCGGTCAGACACTTCAGACTCGGTCAGTCTCGGTTAGTGTCTGTCAGACTCGGTCAGACTAGTCAAATACTGTCAGACTCGGTCAGACACTGTCAGACTCGGTAAGACACTGTCAGACTCGGTAAGACTCGGTCAAAAAAAACTCGGTTAGTGTCGTCAGACTCGGTCAGATGTCAAATACTGCAGACTCGGTCAGAATTGTGAGAAATCGGTCAGATTCTGTCAGACTCGGTCAGTCTCGGTTAGTCTCTGTCAGACTCGGTCAGACTTTGTTAAATACTGTCAGACTCGGTCAGACACTGTCAGACTCGGTCAGATTCTGTCAGACTCGGTGCAGTCTCGGTTAGTGTAATGTCAGACTCGGTCAGACTGTCAGACTCGGTCAGAACTGTCAGTCGGTCAGATTCTTTCAGACTCGGTCAGTCTCGGTTAAAGTCTCTGTCAGAACACGGTCAACTGTCAGACTTTATTAGTCAGACTCTGCCAGACTATAATGTAGTAGGTACTTACATAGTAATATGAAATGAATCGCTAAACGTGTTGCGGTGTTTAAGCGGTAAGAAGTTGCTCATGACAAATTACACAAAATACAAGAAATAATGTTAAAACTCATCAACCGTAATGATAAAAATCATGTCATTACTGTACGTAAAATACTAAAAATCTCCCACATTTTAAGGGTAATCTCCGCCACTGGTATTACACGTACATTGCACACAAACGCAAATCCGATACGTAATACACTCCGGGGCGGGGAAACTCACTCACACATATTTAAAAAAGTCACTTCACCTATAGCGTTTCGTTTTGTTTCGAACACGGAATCTGGACATTCTTTAATCTAAGCAGACAACACTGATTCCACCGTTAAATTAAATTAGCCGTGAGCTATTTAAAATTCTGTGGTTACACCGACTTAATTGTAGCATGGACCGTATAATAGGTGCTTTTTTGTACAATTTGTACTAATCAAATGTTATAGAGATCTGTGTTTGTTCAACTTAGCACCCAAATTCGTCGAGTCGTTTTTTTATCGTGCGTCCATCGGGCCGTCCCTTTCTCGGGGCGAGGGATTATTATCATAGGACGAGAGGATGGGTCGGCCAACGTTTAGCTGATAATAATAATACTCAGTATCAGTTTGTTGCTAAAGACCCTTTGTAGCGTCAGTTATCTGCTCCGATATATTAATGAGTTTATTGTACGACACGCAATAATTCAGTCACGATTAACACAACAATATAAAGTGCGCAGTGAATGGTTTCTGTCAAGACGTTTATTTATTATAACTGGTATTGATTCTATTTTAAACAGCGTGTAATGAAATCTCATAAAGTTGTAATAGTTATGTGCAGGCGCGGATGTTAGATTTGTTTGATCATTGATCAAGTATGGGGCGAGACGATGTAGCAAGGATGTGCATTACATACATTATAGACTACGTTTTTCTCCCATTGTTGTCTTTGCGGTTTTCAGACCAAGTTGAGCTAGGTATTCATCAATGCTTATCGGATTAGTCTCGAAGGCACGACCTTAAATAAAGTTATTCATGCATAGCAGTTTAAAACTACAGCCTGCCTTTATGCCTTACATTCCCACTACCCATAAAAGCTTAGGTCCAGGAAAGATAAGCAGACATTTTTATTTTTTCCCACAAATAGTCTAGAGTTCTAGCCTCTACGTCCGCAGCGCATAACGGTCAGCACGCTAATGAAGCGTAAAAACGCGCATTATGCGTTTAATAAGGCAGCGATTTGAATTGAATGGAATCGAAACGTATCGTAGTTGGATAAACAAACGCGCTCGTAAAACTGAGCTGGTTCCCGGTACGAGCGTACGATACGCGTATGCAGACGTAGGGTTAGGTAATACTGCAAGCGGGGAGGAGTTAATTAGTCATAGACTTTAATTAATCAGGTGAAATTCTGTGAAAGTAACTTTGGACTTATCTGGTGGATATACTAGTAAATAGCCTACGAAGTAATGTTTCCTATTTCTCACAATACTGAAAATTAAACCTGTGGGTGTGTCTTTACTTAGTTCTGTTAATATGAACTGTCACGTCGTATCAATATCGTGCCAAGTTTGATCGCGCTTTCTGCCAGTTGATTGCATTGCTTCCTTATTGATTGGGTAATCAATTAATCATAGCGTGTTATTGATTCTGGTAGCCGACATTTATGAGTTGATTCAATGAAATTATTTATAGATGAATTGGCGTCTAATGTTTGAAGTATTATAATCATGCGTGTTGCGTATGTCTTCACTGTTGTGTGGTGTGTGACATGGTTTTACAACTTATGTAGTCATTGAGTATTACTGGTATTACTTAACACACTTTAGTTTGCTAATGGTTATTTAAAAGCATTGTTTGTTTGCTATCCAATAGCAACAAACTTCAAAGAAATGTATTTTTTAAACGAACAATGGGAGGCTAGTCTAGTCTATGACTAGCAAAGCGAATACAAATCCATTTGAAAATTGCACTCGGTGAAATAGAGCGTCGTATTTTTTGCTTACAATACCGCTCCGCTGTCAATGGGGGCGTGCCCTACCCTTTATTACAGTCGCACGGTTATTCCGCTTCACTGGAAATAGTAATAGTTGGCGTCGCGAGTTAGCAACGACACCTTATAGCCCGAACGTGTTCCCGCCGCGGCCGGCCCGCAGCACGCAGCTCCGCCGCACCACCGCGACCTGCCGTGTTTGCTTTAAACCTAATTTTATTGAGTTATTCAGAACTGGGCTATTTGTATTAGTTCCGCGTCCTGGCTTTGCGTTAACTCGACGACTGTTCAGAATGGAGTCTGTGAATGTATTCGCGTGACCGTATCGTGAGTTAGTCGCCAGGAAATTGAGCCGTTCCTTTACTCGTTATCGTTACATGTAAATCTCAGAGAAAACTACATTTATCATAAATATTTGACAGCTTTCATAGATTATTTTGGCATTAGAAAAGACTTTGACTTGAAATAAATGAGTTGCATCCTGCCTGCGACTGGCGCATTGCCACAAAAAATTACAAAAAGTAGTCATAAAGAAACACTTCTTAGGTGTCATTTTACTTCAGTGTTTGTCATCTGGCTGGTCGATTAGGTTCGAAATTGGCATATATTCGTGGTGTTCCGAGGTTGATGCCCGATCGCCTGGCCGGCTGCCAAACTGTTTAAAAGCTTATAGACTTCTGTTTTGGGACAAGTTACTGACGTGGGCGGGTCTTGGGCACGCCGCTATTTATAAACTTACAGCACGAATGCCAAACATTCACCCATGAGCGACTATTTTAAATATTAACCAGTTCGGTTTTTTGTGACCATTATGATTGATGGTGTTAAATGTCAAGCGAGTGTTGCGAAATCAACGTTCCAAGCGATGATTTGACAGTTGGCGTGTCAAAATATCAATTTTAAAGAGCCTAAGGTATCAAATAGACACTTTTTGCGACTGTGAATGTTTTTGATTGTATGATTTAAAAATATTTAATTTCATTTTGATTGGTTTACTAAAACGACTATAAAACCGTTTAGAGAAGGGAACGCCATGACTAACGAAGCATTCCTAAAACGAAAAGGAGTGGAGGAAAGGACTACTTGGAATTTAGGATGCCCGGATTATTTAACCACTCCGGTTTTTCAACTTGTTTTGCCTTTAAATTAGATTATCAGAGTAATCTTATCCCCGCTATCTCTTACATCTTAGGTCATACATTTCTACGTTTGTTGCTAATGAAAATGCGTACAAACGAGGTGTACACGTGGTCAAATGTTCGCAATCGATACGCGCATTTTACGAGCGCCCAGCTCATCGCCAGAGACGAATATATGGAGCGGCCCACGACTAGATCGAGAAAATACAGAATCATGTAGCAAAATAACAATAGCCTTTGTGGGTTAGCATTTTTTTGTTATGATAATAGTAGTGATATTTTATGTCATAGCAGGTGCACTGGTGTAGTAATCCTTTTGATAGACTCACGAGATATAAGCAATTTCGCCATTACTGGCGTTATCGTTGGAATTGTATTTTCATAAAAGTTTATGCTTATTGTTTAGGTGAATTGGTCCGTTATCAGGATACTGATACTACGAACAATCATTACTAATTCTCAAGCTCATCGATTCAATTACAACCTCGTCTACAGCTCCAATTATCATATCTCACATAGTTTGTAGCACATTATGTGAATAAACTGCTAGTTTTTAAACAGCCGCGATTGGCGCCTCTGATCGCTGCGTAATTATGACGGCGCGTTTATCTCATTACATTCCAACGTTTATGGTGCGCCAGTCCCATCAATTGTTGTAACATCATGTGTGGTGCCACACGTCCCTAAGATATGGCAATTATTTACGTTTTAGTGCATAAACAAATGGTTAAGATGTTTCCGTTTAACACAACACGCTTACCATAACAGCCTCCGTCCGTACAATAAAACTATTATTGCTTAATTTTATAGTTATTCTTATTTACGAGGCTGCACAATGGCTGGACCCACATCTCGCGACCACGCGGCGCGGTCGTCGCGGTTGCTTCGTCGTAAAAGCGCGCGACTTGTTCGTCGTGTCGCGTCGTCGAACGCTATTTTACGACCGATCGCTTCCTGTGAACGGTGGAGAATATTACTAGTACATACAACATGATGTTGGTACATATCTCCAGATATGCAAGCTACTCTAAAGTAGCGCTAAGTTTAAAACTTCGGCCATTTCGCGCCCAGGTATGAGTAATGTGCTTCCTGCCCACCTGGGGGCGAGTTATGGGCTAAAGTTGTGAGGCATTGACGCTTTTACCCTAATGGTGACATAGCCCGTGGGACTGGCGACAGGCCGAACCTGGGTTTTTAAATTTAAAAACGGTATTCGTTCATTCATTTATTTATTAGGTAGGTACAACCAACATCAGAACATACAGAACAGATAACTAAAAATAAAAACAAAAATCTGTTACATAGAAGTCCTGATTTCAGTTTTGGAAGTCAGTTCTTCAATCTAACTTTATACTAGCTCAGGGTGGATCAATGACTCGTGACTCCAGAATGATCCCATGAAGCTTTCCCTCAATTTATGGCCCGTACAGCCAAGTCCACATTACAACAACCACACCACAGACTACACAATAATATGCAGAGTGACATCAAAATAATTTACGATCGAGTTGGGCCGTAAACCCGGGATCGCGAGGCCGCAGCAGTCCACCAGTTCCGTGTTTACCACCTATAAACCAGGCTCGGCATGCCAGAGGGCGACACTTGAACCCCGTGCAAAGGAGGTTTTACTTATGTGTAGATCTAATATGTGCTATATTGTAGGCTGTGTTCTGCCTTCCTGATGTGGTAATAAACTTGTATAGGTGGAAGTGATAGTAATGGGAGGTAGACAAGTAGACACAGACGTAACTCGCAAATGATATTGAATTCCACGATGATACTGTGAATCTCGTAACAGACACGAGATGCTGATGTAATCCGCTAGTCAAGTGCGTTTGGAATTACATTTCCCTTCAACATCCTTCAATAATCTACATACATTTGTACATTGTAGTTAGATACCTCCCACTGATCATACAATACATGGGAACACGTAACAGCTTTAATTATTACATGAAACTGGACAAAAACCTACCGATGCAGGAGATTAACCCCGCTACGCCTCGTTAAAACCTACGAGTCGTTCAGTTTTTTTATTATCTTTGTTCTTCCAACTTATTTGCATGATTGATGGTCGTGTTACATGTTCAAGTATATGTAGTTATTTTTTGGCAATGTTTAAGTTGTTTTTTTGTGAGTTAACGAGAATATTGTTTGACGGACATCTTGTAAGGTTAGAAGATTAACGGACGCGTCTTGAAATGTTTTTCGTTTGTGTGATGTGCAGATTTGCCGCCGCTAATAATTTGATATGTGATAAATAGATAGACTTTGATTGACGTATCAGAATAACATCAACATGAAGTGAGAGGAGGCGAATAGTTCGCGGATTTAATTTTAAAGTTTGATAGCGGTTTATTTTTTATTTGGATGTTAGTATGTAGTGTCGACTACGCATCAATCAATCAAATTCCGTAGAATAGAAATGTACCTAAATTACCGCCAGACTAAACTAATACGGTTTATCTAACCGCCTTTCAGTGTATTTTGTCAATTGTTTTAGTTCCTTGCTGGATTAATTACCTAATTAAGTAATTTTAGAACCTACATAAATTCACATCAATCTTAGTAAGGAAACAGCCAATGCCAAGCAAGTCAAGACCCTGACACAAATACTTTAATTTTTTCCTTCGCGAAGCAATTTCCAAGTCTCACCATTAAAAACCAGGTCGAATAACAATAAAAAGTACAAGTAGCTGTTGAAGATAATTCAGTGATAGTAGACTGTTTTAATAAGCCCAGTTTTTCTAGACCCGCGGCGAAATAAAGAAGTAAAATAGAAATGTATTGAATTTGACACAACTATTGACATTTTCTTTAGCAAACAGCGCCACTACAAGTTTCAAGAAACACTGGTCACTTTGTAACTGTCAAAGTTTGAAAGTGAAAAGTTGTCTCCATTATTGTAGTGCCTTATATTTGCATTGTGGGTCAAATCGTGAGCATTGTTGCGTTTAACGAGGTTCATTTCAGAATAAACGATGATTGTGGAAGAGATAAATGAGGGAAGTTCTTTGAATTGGACATGGTGTCAACAACGAACAATACTTTGTACTGGTTTTCGTTGAACTGAATACTTCATAATTTTAGCGTTGTACACGTATATTGTATACAACGTGTAACGTTAAATGCGCAAAACCTCTCGTGGGGTAACTCAGCCCATGTTACTGAACAATGATTTGTTCTAAGACTTTTGGAAATTCAAAAAAAGATTTTTCATACTGATGGGTCCGATCAATTTCTCATTTTGTGCTTTTCCAAAAGAAGTCTTACAACAAACATTGTTCAGTAACATGGGCTGAGTTACCCCACGAGAGGTTTTGCGCATATTTAACATTACATGTTCAAACTTTAATTAGGTATTTATTTCTGAGAAAATATTGGGGAAATTATTTACCATATTTTCCTTTTCAGTAAAGTTGTTTCTCATGTTTTGTATAATTTATTTAGCAACAACGATTAAACATCAGCCTGTATAGCAACGGATATTTATGGTTAAGAGTTGCTTATCTTCCATAACGAATGAAAATAATGAGAGCACTATAGTGTCCTTATGAAAAATTATAATATTATGTATTAATGTACAATGAAGGGCTTATTATTTTTCCCACAGGCATCTTTCAGTTCACATCACGCATAGATACTGATCAATACTCCATTGTAATTAATTATGAATAAAAATATTTTATCTGTTCCTAAGTACTATGGTGTGACACTGACAAGGCGTCGCTCGATGCGCGGGCGCAAGAAAGGTCCATTGTAACATTATCACTAGCGAGTCACCCTGACTTCTTGAATGCTAAATGCGTACGCTACGCTACGTGATTAATGGGCCGTACGCCAATCACTATGAGGTCTGCCCACCCCGTAAAGGAAGCGAGCCAACATGGCTGCCGGGTGCAATGACCTGTGGGGTAGGTATGTGCGAAAAGTTGAAGATATGCGAGGTCTTATCTTTCCGCTTATTTTCTTAGCCGGAGAAAATTCTAAGCGACTTTATCAACAGTCGATGAGTCATCGTGAAGCAGCCCCGTACTGTCGCCGACACTGTTCTTTTTTTATTCAGGACTAAAGAAATATTGCCTTGTATCAGGAAAGTATGTTAGCGAATGATTTATGGTCTTTCAGCTTCTTTTTATGGAGTACACATCGGTGTTGCGTTGACATAAATACCGAACACGAACGGTTGGGGCCGAAAATGACATACATTTTACGTTGACGATGCTTGTTTAAGACAAAAACAGATAGAAATATCAACTGATTAGCTTCTACCGGCTAAGAATAAAAAAAGAAAAAAAAAAAAAAAAGAATTTATTGCTACCTGATTAGGATTTTCGGAGATTATTTCTTACAAAAAAACTTAAAAACTTTGTCTCTATGCAAAATAAGTGTAGATTTCTTCTATGCAAAATAAGTGTAGATTTCTAGATACTCAATACAACAGCTATTTGATTTCATGTTACTCGACGTCAAGTCACGTTGCCCTCAGCCCATCACCAAAGTGCCGTTCTAGTGGCCTAAACAGTGACGTTTTAAAGCAAGAAGTTCCAGTGTGGAAACGAGATGGCGCTAGACGACTTATATAGCTCTGTTTCTTTCCCACACTGGAACTACTCTGTAGGCCACCTGGTGTTATTTCATAAACAGAGCTGTTTTCAATGTTCCTCCATGGAGTTGTTAGTGTTACAAGTAACAATGACTGCGTACGTTTGATGTCTTTATTTACTATTTACTCGCGTTTCCAGTTTCAGGGTCCCGTACTCGTTCCGCGGAAGCCTATTGTTGTGTCACCCGACTGTCTGTCTGTGTTTTAACAGACTGGATTTCTAGATGTTTAGGATTGAAGAGTGTTTAACGCATCTTTCGAGATGCTATACCTAGACTGAAGTTTTTTAGGGTTTTTACAGGGCAAAATTTAGTAACATAAAACTTTTGCGTACCTACTTAAATTTTATTTGAATCCTTTGTTGTTGTTGGCACCCTTCGCAAAAAGTAGGTTCAATGTGGAAGAACCTTGGTAACTTTTATGTTCCTCATTTAGGATCAGCAGGTCTAAAAACGGAACTTTAGCAATGTTGTTGTCTTGCAATGTTGGAAATTGTTCTTTATAAAAAATTATCTACTCTAGATTTTGCTTACCAATTGAATAGAATATTCCAATTTACGAGTTTTATCGCAGGCAACAAATAAACAAGGTTACGAACTTTTGATCATGAATATTTTGCAAATTAAGTTCATAATACCGTGAAAGCGCTCATATTAAATTATCCGCAAACGAGTTAATCTTCGATAAGTATTAGTTAACACGACACGCACAGTAGCGACAAACAAAAGCTAATGCCAAATTAATGAGGATAATGCGTAACACTAATAATGAACGTTTTCCGCTGAGTTCACGCACATGAGAGTGAAAAACAAGCACTCATTTGTAACAGATGACAATACTAAACTGAACAACGTAGTATCCATTACAACTTTTGTAAGTAGCGTTTGGCAACAAGTTGGTGGTGATTCAGTAATGTTTTAATTTAGGGCTGTCTGTTTTATAAATTGATAGTTTATACAGCTTCAGATGTCGTTAGTTTTTTATATAAAAATGTTGCGTTGTTAAGATTTTAGTAGTAGAATCTGCGGGATAATTATGTTCTAAAATTACAATGCCTTTTATTTTAAGAGTTCAACAACATCACAGTCTGGTAGACAATTTTTTCAAACCTATCCGTACCTAGGTAATATAATAGTAGGGGAATATCTTTCAAAAAATGTTAACAAGAGGTTTTACATTCGTTTGAAAGCTTCGGCAATGTTTTAGCAGCTACAACTCAAAGAATACAATGCTATGATTGGTGCTGCCTCGTAGGCCGGCTGACGTAACGCAATCAACGAGGGTCAACGTTTTCTCGTTCCTCGCAATTTTCCGCTTGACAAATCAAACTTATGCTACGGGGTCGGACTGACTGATGAGAGATAGCGGAGAAATGAAGCTACCAAAATTGTATTTATGAAGCTAGATGCAGTAGATGACCTGAGACTTAGACTTAGACCAGTAACATCACTGAAGGCAAAATGATCAGTTTTTTTGAAGTTAGTTCACGTAAAACGTAATACCCGTGATGTGTCAGAGTCCTACTCAAACTACGAAACGGCATCGGCATCCGGAATTCAAATCCGTCAATGCTGCTATCCGCACTAGCTGCAACTCATAGTTTGCGCCTCAGGAGTTCAGGACTCAGGAGTCAAAGTTTCAAACAATTTGGGCAGTTTTCGTGAACAGCTACCTACCTGCCCGTCGCTTCCAAACTGCACCACAGGAGACACTTGATATTGCCAATTTAGACTTTTTTAATGACTTTTATTACCGAAAATTTGAGAGGCCTATTTGGAACTAGTTTTGGTTTGGCGGATGAAATTAAGTTGTGCCTTATTATTTTTTTTTCTCTTAGTTATCTGGCAGGAGAATTGGAAAATCAAAATATACGATCTGTTTTAACTCAGGCATTTCACAATTCCGAGTCCACTTTGGTTTGGAATTAAATAGGGGACACAATGTGCCACCATATTAGTCAAACTACCAAATTCCGTCGACAGGTGGCGTGCGAGTGTTTGATATTGAAAAAATGTATCCCACAACCGGCTTTATGACATTTTAATGTAAATGTTGGTCCGCAGTAGCGACTCCACATTTTTGCGATGCGGTCGTATCAAACACGACTAGTTCCATTACCACTTTTATTGTGAAACGAATGGCAAACTTTTTGTGACGACTGTACCCCGACCAGCCAGTGTTATGAATACGATTTTAATATTAAATTATCATTATAAATGCTGAACATTTGAATTTATGACACAATTTATCACGATATGAGATGCTAATATTTGTTGAAACTGTGATATTCATCAAGTATTTTATAATCTCTTGGCACACTATCCGATGAGTAGTTTTCTTGTTTACTAAAAAAAACTTGGCAAGCAAATCGTGTACGTTCGCAGGTACGATTTCATCTGGTCGCACTCAGCAGATGTTTGTCGTTTGCGTCCGATATTCCCGAGAATGGCCGCTAAGATTTACGGATATCCGGCTCGAGTACAGCGACTGTGTGGATACAACTGCCATTCAGATGCCTGTGCCCGGAATGCGCATATCTTTACGGCATCCTTCAGCAAGGTAACAATTTCAGGTTTTGGATGACTGCGAAATACGAGTATCTAGGACACTCGCATCATTGGCTTTCAAACCCTTCGGAATTTAGATGTTTTAGTGTTTTGACTTTTGAAACAACAATTTAGCAAACGTGTTCTAAATCGTAAAACTTTTAAAGGGTCAGCGTCCGAATAGGCGATTTGTTTCTAAAGTTTGTTGAAAGCGAGAGCACTTAAAATGGTTCAGAGCAGAACATTCGTAAAGTAATTACGTCTTTGTGCTAACTAATGCTGACATCACTCAAAGGAAACTAGGACCCATAAAAGTAAGAACAATGACTCGAAGCGTTCGGGAACAGCTAATAAGCTCTCATTTCGTCATTTACGTCCATTTGAATAGCCGAGCAATTTGGGTCAATAAAATCTTCGGAGACGCCAGAAAAACTACTGTGTACCTGGACGAGATGCTTGCAAATATTTTTGCAATAATTTTTACAATATTAATTTTGTTTTAAGAAAACAAGGACGTATCTAACAATGGCGGTGTAACGGTGCTCGAAGCAACGGGAAACAATGGAGCATCGGCGTCACCAAATGAATTTGTTGTTTGCGAATTTTACGAGCTCCGAGACAATTCTTCTCGTGTCCATTATTTGTGTCAATGTTTCTGCCTTTCCGGTGGAATCTGGTCAAGTAGATCGTTTTCGTTTCCTTTTATATTTGTATGATCCTGTATATTTATATATTATAATTACAATTACTGATGTAGCACTAGTAAATTAATTCATTCACATCTCACGTAGGCAGTTACTTTCATCGTCTGAATTACCGCACAACTCAATTCCGTTTCATCTTTGATCAAGTCGAGTGTACCCCGAGTGCGGTAGTGGAGCATCGTTAGAAATGTCACTCCCTTTTGTTTCAAAAGGGGCTTTTTTCGTATCGATCCCTTGCAGGTAACCGGGAGCGGATGATTTATTACCCGGCTTGTTTGTTCAAATAATCGATGCCCTGGCGAAATTCACCGCGTCACACGAAATGCGCCCATAAAATAACCACCCCACGTTTAGTTTTTGAATGAGGTGGATTGAACGCATCTCGATTTAATGGCTCTAAACGAAAATACCGTGCGTGCAGTGTTGGCTCGCCGTAATATTTGGACAATACCGAGTGGGCTTGCTAAATTTCCATGCGAATTTATTGCGGCACTAAATCGGGGAGTCATCGCGCCGCGTGCCGTCAGCAATATTGTTTATAATAAAACAGATATAATTTTCCTTGCGCTAATGTAAACAGTCGTACATTACGCTCGTATATCTCGCTTGACATCCGATAAAAGTTTCATCGATGAAGCTTATTACCAGGCTGTCAGCGAGACGCCTTGCCTACATTCAGGATAGTAACGACGGCGCCGGCGGTATCGATTTCTACATTCTTATTGAATTTATAGAGCACAGCACTTTTCACTGTTCCATTTGCATTCTGCCTTTATTGCTTTAGCAAGTAAATATTCGAGTATTAGTTTTTTTTAATCCAAAATTCTCTGTTACTCAATCGCTCAAGATTATAAAATTATCACTAGAGATAGGAAGGGAGTTCGCGATAATAAGTCATGCTAGTCTGGGTTATTGATATTTTGTCAAATAAACATGTAGTGTGGTTGTAATAGAGCATCGTTACAAGGTATAGTGTGTACCCAGATTGCAAGATAAGGCGCTGATAGTGTACAATATCAAATCGTATAAAAAAAAGTTTCTTTATCAGTGGTGTGGAGTGGGACATGTCTTCCATGTTATACATACAAGTCTGTAAGACATCGTTATGTAATCCAACTTTGATTTTGAAATCGGAACATGGCAAATAATGATTTAACAGTTTAACAGTAAGTAAGCTGCCTCTACACACAAAGTTTGCGAACCACAGACATATTCTCAAGTTTTCATAAAGCAATTCCAGTGTTCGTAATTCCAATGAGTTACCGATGTCTGCTGGTAGTTTATCACAGTGTGGAACACATGTAGGAGCGTCACCGATAGTGGTGGACACGTCGCTATCTATGATCGATCACTAGTGCTGTTTAATTACGACCAGTTATCGACGCGCATGATTTATTGATATTGCCCCCGTATCGCGATACTGTGTGACACAGAAATAACTTTGATTGTAACTTTGGCTTCTTGTTATAGATTGTTTTATGAACCTAGTGTCGTAAAAGATAGCTTTTATGGAGTTGCTACTACTAATAAATGATTAACTAAACGATTGAACCTCAATATTTTAATTGGTAAAGTTTTTTTTCGCTTTTTTGCTGTCATAATATTATTTATTCGAATGAACTTATACAAATAATGATTATCAAAATTATACATTCAAAGGCTATAAAAAATGAGAACCTCCCATTGTAAGTAGAGTCCATATAAAAACCGCGAGCATTTGTTAGTCATAAAGAGCAGAGCTTATGAATCAATAAAATAAACTGACACAAAAACTTGCTTAGCGATAAACATGGTTTAATAATACATAGCATTGGCATTATTAAAATAATAAAAAATCCTTGGGCGATGCTTGGAAGGAAAGAGTCAAGTTTGTTATGAGAAATAACATAATAGATTTGGAAAAAGATATCTTTCACAGAGAAACGGTAAACAAATTAAAAATGATACCTTATCGCGATATAATTAGCGTCATTATTAATTTCAAAACGGCTTAAAACGACAAAAACTTGTACAAAACAAGGAAAGAAAGCCAATGGCGGGTAAAAGCAAAGGGAAAATAAAACTCATCAATTTAACAATATCTTTATCAAGATAGCCTTGGGTTGTTTGTCGGAGATTAATTGCTAATAATCCACTTAGCTTCGCACAACATGCATCATCATTTTAAGATAATACAACGTTTTTTGTGTTCATTACACACATATCAAACCTTTTCATAGGTACTAATTAGGATCGTGGATTTGTGACGCTCAAATCTTACTTATTACTTAGTTATTTATTACGTAATTTGCCGGTCGTTCATAATAATGATTATTGAATCATATTTTTTTTTCTTTTCTTTCCCTTCACAAGCAAAAATGTATAGATTTTTGAACAGTGTTCTAGTTTAGAAACTGCCAGTGTTAGTTTTGTTTTCAGCCAGAATATTCGTAGACGAGATTCGCTATTTAACACATAATGTCTCTCACATAGATTTATGTTCGAAACTTTCAGAGAGCACCAACTGACAGCTTGTTTAGAAAGTCTATCCAAGTTCATCAACTCTTTACACAAGTTTTGAAGTGATTCCTGTAACGTCCACAAGTGAATAACAAACGTACAGATCAAGTATTTTCTAAACACTCATTGTACGAGTATGGAGCACGTGTTGTTTAACGGGCACTTGTCTTCAACAGCCAGTGTTATCGTAATGAATGGCCCTGTTGATACTCTGTGCTACCGTCTGCCTGATACTGGCCACAACTACTGTCAAAACCTAACGGATTACATTTGAAACGGTGTTCCATTTCCTTTTTTAAATAAACCAGAGAATAGACAACTTTTTCTAAGGATGTTTTTGTTTTTTATTGCAAAGATTTTAATCGTTTACGGTCTGTTTGGTTTGAGTAGTCTAGACTTTAACATAGGTTCTCTTTGCATCTTGAAGGGAGTGTGGGCAGAATTCCAAGTGGTTTGAACATACCTAACTGAGACGCGCGGTATCGGGAGTACACAGCAAGGCGAGTGTTGGCTTTACAAGTGTTTGCTGGAGCGTCGCGACGCGTCTTAGAACATTATCACTATCACCATTCTGTGAGACGTTTCCTGAACGCGTCTGTCTGGAGTTATTTATTTGTCTGGGGCTAATTCTATATGTGTGGTAAACTATTTTCTTTGTAAGTTTTTTCAGTGGTGTTGACGAATACTCATAAAACCAAAATGGGGTATAGACCTAAATATTAGGTATTTGCGTGTTAAGAATTTCATACCCCTGCGAATATCAGTCCAGTACAAAACGAGGAAAACCAAAAACCTGACCAGGCGTTAACAGCGAAACACACTGAATGTTTAAAAAAAAGTCGAAAGCGTCCGTTTTTTGGTGGACCTTGTAAAGCTATGGGTGGGCTGGGGTTCCGTACGATATATAAATAATTTGATAAATGGCGGGCAGGACGGTAGCCCAGCGGGCGTGCATCGCTCGTTAATGTAGTTAATAGTTGTTCGTCCCCTGACTCCGGCTAGACACACAGGACCTACTTGTGGGCTAGACTCGTCTGCGAGAGGAGATTAACGCGAATGAGATGGTTTTCTTTGAAATATGACAGCTATGACTCAAGGAGGGAAGGGTGCAAGTAAGTAGGTAGGATAATGTCTAGTCTAGACCAACGAAAGACGGAGATGCCCGAGGTTTTTGTTTGATTCTAGATACCTACCTAGGTAGGTAAGTTAATTGTTTTCAGTTTTTAACTAATATTGGTATAGGTTAATATTATAATATTTATGAAAAATATTACAGGTAAAACACACTATTCCAGCCGACCTTGTTTATCTTAGATGCAAGTTTAATTAAGAGATAAGATAGCTCCAAAAATAGATGTAGCTAAAGTTATCGCCAATTCTACTTTACTGCCACCGAATTCAGACACATTTGAACAAATCGATTGTTTGATATCAAAATTAGTTTTATCGTAAAATGTCTTGTTGACACGAAATTTTAATTACTCTTTGAGTTAAGTAGAGGATGTACAAAACGAGCTAATTAAATATGCCGCCGTGTAATCCGACGGTAATTTATGCGAGCTCAAATTTGTAAAGCCTCATAGCCGGGAAACAAACACGGCATTGTTGGGCGCGTGATCCGTGCGTGTGATCCCGCCGTGTTTGCTGCCCGCCAGCCGCCAGCCCGCCTGCCGGCCAACGAACCCTCACACCAGCCTTTATATCCATTCAAATAAGCACTAATTATATTTGATGCGTTTTACCTGTAATTAGGAGGTGTTAGAAAATGTGAAACAGTGTTTAACGGTTTCGAAACAGTATTCGGGGATTGTTTACACGCTTACGTATACGATTAGACTTCTTTATGAGGTGCTTTTACCATCGCGCCCACGCTACATCGCGAATACAAACAACGGTGCCCAATCTAATGATCATTGTAAACATTACTCACTATTTTATCCACTTTCCTGTGGCGCAGTGTTTCCTACACATTAGCAGTTGACTTGTAAAATTAAGGTGATTGCTTCGATGTAGCCCGCGAAATTCAAATTTTTTTACGTTTTTTGCAATTTGCAGGCCAGTGACATGTTGAAACTTTATAAATATTTGTGTTGCGCAAATAACAAGTATAATTTTAAATATAAAAAATATCAAAAAACTCGCTCCATCAGCTCTCACATAGAAAAGGTGCATCGTAGTTAGATTTCGGAGATTTTAACATGATGCACCTTTTCTATGTGAGAGCTGATGGAGCGAGTTTTTTGATATTTTTTATATTTAAAATTATACTTGTTATTTGCGCAACACAAATATTTATAAAGTTACAACATGTCACTGGCCTACAAATTGCAAAAAACGTAAAAAAAATTGAATTTCGCGGGCTGGTTGGAGCATCCCCCTTAATCACTATTATTAGTACGGAACACATTCTGTTCACGTTTCATTTTATGAATATAAACAATCGTGGAAGTTTTAAAAATGGAACACAATAAAGTTGATCTAGTCTAAACATTTTAACAGGCTTTATAACGCACTTTCGTCAACCTACCAGAAATAACGATTAACAACTTTATAGCCTGGATGTTTGTGTTGTTTTCTGAGTGTGTAGTTTTGGAATAGATTCGCGGACACTTAGCAGGCAGTTAATACTCCCTTCGGCAGGAAGATGGGCTCGGAAAGTGGTACCTAGGTAGCTGCTCGTAAATAAAGGCGTGACTCAGTCGGCCGGTGGCGTTGCTTCGAGCTATTTTCGACTTGCAAATGAGAAAGTGCATCGACAGTGGAACCCTATAGGTTGGTTATGTGTTCCAATATAGATACATAGACGACTACTATATTGACTTCTGCATAAATAAGTGGGCAACATGGTGTAATTTCTTTGCGCTCCAGGTGGCGGGTGCGTTGCACTGTCGCGCCCACAAATGCATTTATGTAGGTAGGGTGATTGTGCCGGATAGCGACCAGTTAGCTGGGTTGCCCACTTTAGATGAAGAAAAAAAAATGTTGTTTACACGCAAGATAGTATATGTTACTGTGAATTTGTCCCAAATATAATGTAGTTTGGATACAAAACATAAAATAAAATACTTTCATACAAAAATATTTATAAAATGCTGAAAAAGTGAAAATATAGCGAAAACGCCGGTTTGCGACCATTTTTATCAGTTTATGACCACCAGTGAGCTGGTTTGCGACCGCTATAATAAATATGAAAAAATATGCCAATAAAACAATTATAATCGCTTTAAAAATATTTTAATTTTTGCTATTTAATAAAAACAAAAATGGTAATCATTTGGTGTAATGTTTTCTTATAATTAAAGATAACAATCTCACATTTTGTAGAGAATTAGTCATAGTTGTAATAGAATCAACAATCATTGGTCAAACAATATCAATAATATGTAGTACATTTAAAATAATAAACAACATTTCCGAGGGCAAAACGCCTGGAGCACGGAGCAGGGGTGAGGTGGTGCTGTTCTTCAAAAAAGGTGATAACAGCCTATTGAAGAACTACAGACACATCACGCTTCTAAGTCATGTTTATAAGCTGTTTCAAGGGTAATCTTGAACCCTCTCGAACACAGACTTGATGACTTCCAGCCTCCCGAACAAGCCGGTTTACGAAGAGGCTATAGCACCATAGACCACATCCATACGTTGCGGTAATTATACAGGAGACCGAAGAGTATAACTTGCCATTATGCTTAGCGTTTGTGGAATCTAAGAAAGTCTTCGATTGGGTGGAAACATGGGCGGTACTTAAGTCACTCCAGCGATGCAGCGCTAACACCACCATGCGTCGCGTCGGTCCGAGTACAGGAGCAGAGCACGAAGGCGATTCCATTGAGAAGAGGTGTAAGCAAGGGGACTTTCTCCCCGAAACTGTTTACTGCCGCAATGGAAGACGCCTTCAAGCTCCTGGAATGGCAAGTCCTTGCCATTCCAGGCATCAACATCAACGGCGAATACACCACTCTCCTTCGGTTTGCCGACGACATCGTAGTCATGGCAAAGTCGATGGAGGAACTCAGCATGATGCTCGATGGCCTCGACCGAGTTCCACAACGAGTGGGCTGGAAAATGAACATGGACAAGACGAAAATTATGTCAAATGCCAATGTTGTGCCCACCCCAGTCTCTGTTGGAAACTCGGTACTCGAAGTTGTTGACTCATATATCTACTTAGGACAATTAGTCGAATTAGGTACGTCCAACTTCGAGAAAGAGGACAACCGCCGAATCCAACTGGGTTGGGCAGCGTTCGGGAAACTACGCAATGTCTTTTCGTCCGACATACCTCAGTGCCTCAAGACGAAAGTCTTCTACCCAATGCTTCTACCAATGTGTGTTAGCAGTGATGACTTATTGCACCGAAATGTGGTCTTTCACAATCGGCCTCATCTCAAAGCTCAAAGTTGCTCAACGAGCTATGGAGACGGCTATGCTCGGTGTTTCTCTGCGTGATCGAATCCGAAATGGGGAGATCCGTAGACGAAGTAAAGTCACCGATATAGGCCACCGGATTAGAAAGCTGAAGCGGCAATGGGCAGGCCATATTACTCGCAGAGCAGATTGCCGATGGGGTCGAAAAGTGCTAGAGTGGAGACCACGGACTAGCAAGCGCAGCGTAGGACATCCACCAACAAGGTGGACAGACGCCGGAAGACGCTGGATGCAGGTCACTTCCAACCGGAATATGTGGATAATGTGGAGATCTATATGTATAAAGGGGAGGCCTATGGCTATGTTCAGTTGAGAACGTCCTATGGCCGAGATGATGAGGTACCTACAACAAATAATAATTATGAAACGGACATTTAAATAATTACGAAATACAAAAAATCAGACATGGTCGCATACTCAATGAACTTTCATACTTATTTCTGTTAGCGGCCGTTATTTCTCTCATACTAAATTATGGTGGTCGGAAACCAATGTCTTTATTTCGCTTACTTTGGTTTACGACCACCTGTTTAGCGTCCAATTTTGTAGGTAAATTAAATAAACTTCTTACAAAGAAACTGGTGGTCGCTTACCAAAGGACTACAAAGAAAGACTTTTACAATACTACATTCAAAATTATAACAGTTCTGTATAAAGCATAAGGATCATTTATTGATCAAAACAAAATAATGCTGATCTCGTCGGTTTGCGACCATGTGGTCGCTATCTAACGTTTTTGATAAATAAGCATTTCGGTTACCGACCACTTGATTTTAACATAATAATAAGTTTTAAAAAAGCAAAATACAACAAAATTATAATCCATACTTATCGATTATACAATTGAACATGTAACTGGTGTGAAAAACATGAAATAAGTATTAAAACTTACCTTTGAGCGCCGCGCGCCGTGTTAGTTTTTTTTCAACTCGCGGTACCTCCACTCACCACGGAATCAAGACGCGCATTGAACAATATTTTTTCGGCTCTGGGTTAAACCTTTTGTTTCAAACTTTATAAATTCTTATTTCATAATTAATTAGAAAGCACGTTATATTTATTTTTTATGTATATTACCTCTACAAACACTATTTTCTTGATTTAAAGAAACTTAGTCCGTCAAATGGTCGCCTACTGAAGGTGGTCGCGAAACCGGCGAAACGACCCTACCTATTTTCTTTCCCCGTGTATGCAAATAAAGTTGTTTTTTTTTTACGAATAATAGTAAAGGTACGAATGGTACATAACCATTAAAGTTTTACACCTGATACCTTGACAAGTTTTTATTTTATAGTTGTAAAGAATGCTGTATAATAAAGTTTGTTTTATTACAATAGACAACTACCTCTTGAAACGGTCGCCTCTAAGAACATTTAAATTAGTACACATTATGATAAATCAACCATGATTGGACCACAACATTAGATCATGAAAACTAATGTGTTTATTACATTGTAGATTTATTTTTGTGTGTGACTTGTAGGGCCAGTTGTTTTGAATTAAAAATTCAAACGGCTTGCTTTTCTGTTCTTGATTATGAATGTAAGAATTAAAGTTTTAGCCTGATATAACGCCGTCCACACTGATAATGCCGGTTATCTAGACCAGATTATAACAAGCCGTGTTTAGTACACATAACGGTCTCTCGACTAGTCTATACTTAGATAAATCATGCATCGGAACTGCAGCCAGCAGTAGGTACGTAGGGAACATGGTTCATATCTCGTCAGCGGACACTTATCGCCTCAAAACAAATCCCAAACGCGTTATCTCAAATACCTGCATACGTAAATACATCGACATTGAATCAATAATAGATAGGTTACCTACCGCGGAGCACGCTCGGTCGACAGCGGCCGGCGGCGGGTGACACGCCACTACATTCACTGCACACTGTTTACTTCACCGTCGTCTTAAACAACACCTAATTGAATCCATGTTATCATTTAAAATATCGATCAGTCACACGCGGTGCGAAGGGTCTCAGGCGACGCCGTATATTTTTACATTCAACGTCGAGATATTTTCGATACCAGTCCGGTTTTTAGTAACACACACGAGTTCACAATGTTATTTGTTCGTTTTGCTGTTGTAGCCGGTATACGAACTTATTGTCACAGATCAGCTGAGCGTATGTTTGAAACAATATCGGGTTTACGTAAATCGTGCGCGGAGCAAACGCGTATCGACACCACGGCGCGCGGAGCGGGACTGATGAGTGAATGAACGGAGCGGAGTTCGCTTCTCTTGGTAGCGGGGGAAGTGTGCGCGGGGAAGGAACGAAGGACGTTAAGCGGTGAATTTTGCCGCTAGATGGCGCTACAAGGTTTTCTCAAACGAGTTTTTTTTACAAAACTAAAATAATTACGTGGGCGAAGATTGAGGGCCGGGCGGGCTTCGCTAAACGTACGCCCGCCTCCTTATAAATTAGGAAAACGTTTTCAAATTATTTCCCGTCAAACATTTACTTTCCAATTCGTCGTATTCCTTCGATGTCCGGAATCAATTTACGCGAATCCACTTTAGGCATTTTAAATTTTCCCACCTCCTGTTTGCCGTTTTCAACGTGACAGAAATTAATGTGTGCATTGCGTTCTTTAACGTCGTGGAAAAAATTGCTCGTTTTCTGAAACGAAGCGTGGAGAGCTGTGTAAATGTAAAAATTCTATTAAATCACGGATTGGGCTGGTAATCGCGAATGGAAATCGATTAAAGTTTGCGGAGGCACTCGGGATGGATTCTATCAGAGGGCCGATCGCAGGAGATGAACTCATTCTCGATTCCTCATTCCTCCGAAAGAGAATAAAGGAAAATGTTCGGCTACTTATAGACATAAATGCGTTTAAAAAGGAATTATGGAGGAAGATTGTATCTGTCAATTTACTTTAGTGGGAAAAGTTAACATTAAAAAAGATTTTTTCAGGACGGTTTCGCCATTTTTCCCATTGTTTTGACCGTATAGGAATGTAGCACAGTTATCTGAAATCTGTGTAAGTGTTTAGGAACACCAAAAAATTGTCATTACAATCCGGCGGCGGCGTGGTGCCAGATCTCCTTGTAGGACTCAAATAAAGCGTCTTGACGGGTGTGTGATCTAAGTTAGGAAGAAAGCAGGGCATTTGTACACAATAACTCATTCTTTTAAAGTAGGTATGTGTCATTCACTGATCAACAAAACGCAGGTTTTTTTTCTCGTTATTTTTTTGAAGTGATGGTTGCTAGAATTTCTTTTCTTCTTGGGTTAGTGATGAACTAACTTTGGTTTGTATTAAAGTAGCATGATGTAAACCCGTCTCGTTTAAATAATGACCACCATAATTAATTACCGTCCGGGTAACAGACAAAATTAATCGAATGTCAGTCATCTTTGTGTGAAATGTGTATGCGAACCATACTTAGTTTTATAACGAGACTGCATAGTATGTATGATAATTTAATTAATAATCTCAATTACACACAATCAAAACGAGGAGCCACGTTAAACAATTAAATAATTTATCATGGTGTGTTAATTAATAAATAGTGATGGCGTTAGTGGCATAAACAAGTTTGGTCTATGGTATTCTATGACAGATGATAGGCACGACCATAAACAATGGAGTGGGTGCGATAAGGACAGATAAAAGCTGATTTATAGTGTGGCGAGCGCCTTAAATCAATTATGGTGACGGCCGATATAAAAATATTGGATGATAAAGTGCAGCCTATTTGGAAAAAATGCTGAGTTATTTTTTTAATGGCTCGGTAAACAGTCCTGTGTCCATATTTGTGTTGTGACGTGCCCTCTCTGCTTATCGTATAATAATTTATATTCATGTAGCTTATATTTTTTGTCTTAAACTGCAAATTGTTCCAAACAACACTGTTCTTTTTTAACATTATTTTTCTTAAGAAAAAAACCACCACCTAAAAAAAAAAACTTTTTTTTCTTATTTTCAAAAATGTAATTATCCCACAGACAACTTTTATATTATAAAATCATTGCTTAAAAGTGAAGCGAAAATAATAAAAAATCACAAAAACAATAAAAGTTCATTCATTATATTTTTTCAGAATAAATGAAAATGACTTTCTGGGAGTTTCATTATAACGCTAAGGCGGGCTTTCACCAAAAGTTAAAAATGTTTAAAATTTTATTTAGTGTCAAAATTCTATTGAATTTGACACTAAATTGACACTAAATAAAATTTTAAACATGTTTAACTTTTGGTGAAAGTCGCCCTTAGACCCTTGTCTAGACTAAACCTAAGAATTTATTTAAATAAGAAAAGTACTTATCAACGTTTAATGTGGTTTTTTTAGTTAACAACTTGTAATAGAAATTTTAATAAGGACAAAAAAGAGTAACATAGTTTGTAAGATTTCTGTAGAGTGTTCTAAAATGATAGTCTTTTTCTAGTATCTTTTCTACAACGACGGTAGAGCTTCTGTCGACTTTCAAAAAGTTTGACAGAAGCTCTACCGTCAATTTGACTTATTAAGTAATTACATCATTGATGTACATGTAGGTAATTATAATACATAGGTATAGGCATGTTTATTATCTTCTCCCTCGGTGCATCATTACTAAACAATCAGTATCTCTTGAACTTGAGAATGACATATCAACGAATAATACTGCTTTAAAACTTTTTTTACATTTTACAATTCTAGTCACATTATACTCGCTGGATAGTCATAACAATTAATGTCCACACATATGTCAGATAGCGCCGATTAGTATGAAACAATAAAGCAATAAAAAGTTCAATGTAAACATTATTAACGTCAATTAAATCAAATAATTTGTCCGATAACGTGATATAGTCAGCCTGTATATCGCACAGCAACGAACTCATTATATTATCTGTGCTTTATTTTTATTATAATAAATTGCAGTATTTATTTATGGCAACTTATATTGTAACGAATTATCGCTTGTACGGCGATTAGGAGTGGCTCGATAGATTGAGTGTTGTTTCTTATTCTAATATGAATTGATCATGATTCGTGGTGCAATATTAAATGGTACATGAGTTAACTGACTTCAAACTAGATAATATTTGCCGAGCTTGACTGGCACCGATTTGAGATAAGCTAGAAATTGTTTTGTTATTATAATAATAATCGCCCAGCTATTCAATAGTAAATCTTATCAGGACATAAATTGTGTATTTCAAACAAGTAGGCAAGTACCACTAAAATATACCAAGTGATCAAAAATGTGGTAGTTGAATTTTCACTTACTTTTATAAATGAAATCTAATTTCGTTTCTAACATTTTATTATTATCATTACCTGAAATGTAACCTTGAATACTAGTAACAGCAACCCAAGCAAAAAAAAAGAGTAACGTCCAAAAAAAGATGACAGCCACATTGAGCTGTCAAAACAGTGTCCTTTTTCGGCTAAAGAAAGTCTCCAAAAAAGCCAGCACAATAAAAACTTTTCACGGGAATACCAGGACATGATAGCTAGTAGTAGGTCGCGTTGCTTACCGGGGAACAGAGGCACAGAGCGTACACTCGATGGCAAACAAACGGCCATTATGTACACATACGTGCATGTGGCATGCCACACAATGGGAAGGTGGGCTGGCTGGGCGCACTGCACTACATTGCCCGGCGAAATACGATACACGCTATTTGATTAAAGTGGTTTATAAGAACTGCAAGAAGTGAATTTTTGTAATCGCCTTAATGGTTCCGGGGAACTAAGTCTAACTTGTAGTTCGAATCCTTCGAAGCCAGTGCTTTTTAGAGCGTGCGAAAAAGTATTATGGCGATAATATTTTAATGGCACAACATTTTTGTGCTACTTATTGGCAAGGCAACTGTTCAAAGCTTTACCATATAAAATCTGAGCTTAGCTATAACCTTGCAGCGATTTACCTTCATTATTGAGTAACTTAAGACTAAGGATAAGTTTTAAAGTGTACCTAATCCTCTTTAGCACTACTTATGCATGCCTGGTCGCCAACTATTCATGCGCAAACAATTCATAGTCCGGATTAGTTGGTAACCGAGCGGAGGATTTCATATGAAATGTGTCACTTCCGTGGTAATCGTTCGAGCACGGAATGATGCTATGAATTAGTGCGAATGATGACCGCTCCGCACTGATAGCCTTTGCAGATATCATTATCTTTAATGAAGTAATTGCTGATTTATTTTTAGATTGAAAGATGATGTTTATATTTAATTAATTGTCGTCGAATGGAATAGAATTAATTACCATTAACCATGGAAGAAATAATTCAAAGGCTAATACAAACTGGAATTAAAGCCATTCTAGAATTTATTTTGCAAACAGGACGCTATTTTGTGAGCTTTTCCTAAGTTTGTTTCGCCCATCGCCTAAACGAGAGTTCTTTGTTTAATTATCCAAAATAACTAATTTAAAAGCTTTCCTCGAACGTTAATACGTTATTGTTTTCATAATCAGTATCGTGAAATTCACAATCCGTGCTCAGTGCGATATTTATCAGAAGCCCCAGGATTATGTGAACAGATGTTAAATCCTGGTAAATCGGGCTCCGTTGAGCCGGCCCGTTACTCATCAGCAATATGGTTTCAATAAGCCATTAGCCCTGTGTTCCTAGCGAGAGTTATTGCAGCCAGCGCCGCGGCCCCAGCTAGTTAATTATGATTTGTAACAATTTGAATAGCTAGTAATTGTAAGGGTTACTTCTATTTTTATTGTAACTTTGTTATTTTAGATTTAGGGCTAATTTTGGAGCAATTAGGCTGTGGCTTTTTTATTCGGTCTTGTGTAGGAGGAAAACCAATTCTATTTTTATAAATTCTAAAGCTGAGCTTAAAGTACAGATATTAATTCTATAAATAAATTGTCGCCTTATTCTGTAAAGTTTAATGAAAGGGTATTAAATTATTACGCCTACGTATTCTTTGGGAATGTTCGATAATCCTTAGCTTTTTGGCAGTGAGAAAAGCTCTAAAATTGCAATAGTTCATGACATATAACATTTTCATCACGTTTGTATTTTCTAAAAGGTTATATAGGTGTTTCTAAAAGAATATACACATTTTGCGAATTCCCAATTAAGCTTATTGCCATACTATTGCCAGACTACAACAGCTTCTGAGAAACTTTTTTTTAAATTACATACTTAATTCCCAATTATTTCCGCAATATTCCACACGTTGTAAGCTCGACCAATATCAGCAGTAACTTTAACCCACTCACCAATCCAATAAACGTAGAACAAGTCTAAACAATATTTTTAATCGTCCATAAACCAATAAAGGCATTAATCATTCAGCCTGAAACAATACGACATAAAAAGCGACAGAGCATGCGGGACCACAGACAATAAATTTGGCGGGACAGTCGCCCCGACAGGAGTTAATCTTTGTACCGTTATTCAAATATGTTAGCTAGGTATTGCGGATTATTTTATTTGTCTGTAGTGTTAATACGGCCATCTTCCATTGTTTTAGTGTAAAAGGATGAGTACCCGCATAATAACCGCGGAGCTTTGGCTAAGTCAAATGCTTTAAGTTTTGGAGTCAATGTACGTATCAGCTAGACAGCATTGTTCCCAATTATTTAACTGTATTCTAAATCTCTGGGAAATAGTCGGATAAACAATTTTCTTTTAAATATTTTTTATTTAGCTACTCGCGTTTGACCGCATCTTGCCAGATGGTCAGAGAAGATGGTGGTCGACGGTGAAGCACGCTTTCCTAGAAGTAATCTATTTACTCTTGACTTGAAGACCCCAGTTTCTCATCACCATCTTCCTGCCCTTAAACCATTTTACTTGTGGTCGGCGAATCACGATTTTTTCTTCTATTCTCCCCGATCAGACATCTTATTATCATTTACTCCTTTTTCTTTCATATCATTCCTTAGACAATCCATCCATCTTTTCTTCGGCCTTCCTCTTCCTCTCCATCCATCAACATTCATACTCATCATTCTCTTAGTCACATGAGTAAGGTTATATAACTACTTGGCAGAAACTCTTAGTTAAAAAGATATTTACAAATCTGCTATGAAAAATAAAAAGAAATGCGGTAAAGTGTAAAGTTTAACCTTTTATTAAGTGCTTATATTTCAGTTGCATCGAGAGTTGTCTTGAGATAAGCATATATAGGTCCTAGGTACAATCGACAAAGTGAAATCATGACCCATTTTGACAACAAATCGTTTGAATCCGTCAAATTGACAAAGATCAAAGTCGTTACCATGGATATGTATGTTTATGCGAATGTGGACCTAATTGTATTTAAATATCTGTAGGAAAATAACCTTAAGGTGGGTCATAATTCCATTGGGTCGATTGTACATAGGCCAAGGTACTAAGATACGATAGTAGGCAGCTAAACAATTAATGCAGTAACTCTCCTGCGGAATGTGCAATCAAGGTGAATAATGAAGGCCTTGTAACTGTTCGCCGCATCGATTAACGACTATTTTCATACTGTGACACTGCCTGATTTACATATCTATTGATAAATGAACTTACAAAATTATGCTATTAGAAAATACGATTGAATTTTAGCGTGTTTTTGAGATATGCAAAGCATCTTCATAATTAATATTTTGTCGGCACACCTTTAAGAAAATAAAATTAACATTTAAAATTGTCATGTTCAAGATAACATCTTACAACTTAAGTCGTTTCAGATACATATTCTCTTTTCTTATCACAATCCTATCTCAAATGTTTAAACTATTAAAAAATCTATGAAAATTATATTTATCATATTTTAATATCCGTTCGTTTGGAGCGTACCTGCGTAATCCGCCTAGCGACTGATAGGAGACTACGATAAGGACGCAGGATACATGGAAACAGAAGTCCCACAGACATTATCTTATCATAAAATTCTTCTAATTACGAAAGTACTGGTTAAAGTTTTCTGTCTAAAGTTAAGATTTTAATCATTTTGATACATCGGTTTTTGACTAAGACACGAATAAAAATAAAAAGTAAAAAAATCAAAATAAATGTAAACTATCATTCATTGCACGTTGCGAATCGGAATTACTCGAACGCCAAATTTCGTAGCGACCACGGGCGTAGCAAGAGGCGTAGCGCGTAGTACTCAGCGTAGCTCGTAGTACTCAGCGTAGCTCGTAGTACTCAGCGTAGCTCGTAGTACTCAGCGTAGCGCGTAGCTGTTTTCTTTTTTTGCTTAATTTTATTATCTAATCTGATCTACGACTTGTGACAGAAAGTGACCCACTACTAAGAACCAAGAAACTATTAGTAGGTACTTTCCTACGGTGTGGGGTACAAAGTAGAACTTCTGTCTTCTAAGTTCTGGTGTTACGTCGGACTTAGTGCGTGGCGGATGGTTTAATCCGCCACCCTTCGGCTCTGACAGTTTCAGGTATTTTTGGATGACAGTTTCACTTCTATTTGCTTAAAAGCTTTTAACAGGGAAGTAGCTTTAACAATTCAGTTTTATGAACTGTTCTTGGCCTTCGTTTTGGATGAACAAATGTGCTTAATTTATAGAGGAATATTATTTTATAGAACATGTCTAAATTCACTTGTCGTCTACTAATATGTCATACTTCTTATCATTATCCAATCCAAACGTTGTCTTATTTTATTTTATTTATTTATTCAGGATAACAAACAGTTGCGCACTAATATTTAGTATTTAAATACACAAAATACTTAAATAGTAAATCTCTTTATTTTATTTTGAGTAAAAAAAGTGTTCAATAAATAAGATCAAAATAACAACCAATAAAAATAAACATACAATATGATCAAGGTGGAGAATACTGTAAGTGAATACCTCTATAAATAAAAATAATATAAATATGATAACTCTATAAATTTCTAAAAGGTTTCTCATCACATTTCTTTTTTAATGTAATATCTTCAAATATATCGATTACATAAACTCTCCTAGACAACTAACAAACAAACATTTGAATAGACAAGGAGTCTAGAAGGTCTTCAGACAAATGAGGTTCTAATGTTTTAACCTGCAGTTAGTAGTTATCGTCAAATCGTTAACTGCCGTCACTAATGCGATGGTTAGATAAGTAACATGTCATTATGACTGCATTGTTGAAGTACTTGGTTATTGCTATTTTGGTCTTGAACATACTAATGAGAATTACTAGACAATTCATTTTGTTTCTAATGTTGTGGTATACATTGCGCTATGTAACGGTGTGAAAAAAAAAAGAGAGAAAAAGAAGAAGAAAAGAATATTGGACTGTAAAAGTTACCGTTATGTTACAAGTTGAAAAGTAATACAGTAGGCCTTCAAACTCTCGGCTTTCAGCATTGGGCTATTGTTTCAAGGACCTCTTGTCTAAAGGGAACCTATGGGTGATTCATTTGGAATAAAACGAATAAATTAACATTGTAAACGATAACTGTATATTACAACATTTAACACTTATACAGCTATAAACAGATTATGGAAATTGATGTAGCAAAATCCTGAGACCAGAAAGTTCTAGAAAGAGTACGGGCATCGGTGCCTGTGATATGCAAAACGCGCACTGACTCTAGTTTGGCCAAAAGAATACAAGGGACTTACGTGGTACCACGATCACGCACACACACGTTCACGATGTGGCCTCGGAAGCCATGGATTTTTGAGCAGAACGCCGGCGATGAAGTTGGTCTGGCATCACGACGGGATGGCGACCACTAAGGCCGTCGATCGTCCAGGATCCCCGACGAACGCCATCTGCCGGCGCACCACGTCGTGGGCGCAGGACACCTCCCGCGAAGTCGACCAGGAGCACACGGAGAATCTCCCGGCTGGCAACGGCTTTGATAATCCTTGGGTTCGTTCACTGGGAAATATCCCAGCGGACAAGGCCCGCCGCGTAGGCCTCCCTTCGGAAGTTTTAGGACTGCCGCACGGAGCACGCGGTACGGAAATTGTCATCGAGCAAATCAGGGCTGATGACGCACTTTGACGCTGGCTAATCATCCATCGGGATATAAAGATTAACCATATTTTGTGGTTTTTGAAGTTAGAAACCCAAGGAGAAATGAGAAGCGATCATGGCGCTATATTCAGTTCAGCTCCGCCATCTTCTCGGCGTCGTGTAGATGAGTCCGACCGCACGCAACTTGCTCAAGCCATCATCTTTTCCAGACTGTTCGATCCGATCCGGAAATCGACGACCACGAACCGATGACGGTCCGTTCCACACGAAATGTTGACATTGAAAATGCTTTAACTATTTTTCTAATTCTAGTTTTAAAACAGCATAAACTAATTGACACTCTACCACATCCGTGACAGGAAAAATAGCTCCCTTGTCGAGTTTATGTAATTCACATAAAAATAACAAATATTTAAACGCTGGTGACTGCAATGGTCATAGACAGCCACAACGAGATGGAACGGAACGCAATTCTGATGGTGCGTTTACACATCCGTATGAATAGCGAGGCGCGTGTGTAAAGGGAGTCTATGACATTTATTACCTGATTAAGAATAAAACTAAAAGTGTAATAAATCCGAGAACCATTATTATATTTGGAAAGATCTTCCAACGAGGATTCCGAAAAGCATATATATGTCATAGTTCTGATCAACAGTTATTGCGAAATTCGACCGTCAAAATATCACAGACCAGGCTGTATGGTTTAAGACCTTTGCCTATCCTCAACGGGATGAATGAAAAAATCATCATCATAGACTGTCAAAATGCTGATTATTGTTGAATTTTTCATACATAATTATGAGACATGAATAGCGTTCTATCTCAAGGTGATTAGTGTTTCAGATTACCTGAAGCGTAAATAACCTATATACAATGAAGGTTATTTATTTCGAAGTGTAATTTATGTTCCAGGCTTTCATTGTAAAACTAACCCCAAAAAACGTTACTGTTCTACATCAATTGTGCTGTTATCAAGAAAGTAGCAGGATATGTTATCTAGCTGCTACAATACCCCTCTTCTCGGAAAAAACAGCCGTTCCACCCAGAGGAAAAAAATTATTCTTACAGCTATTGAAACGACTAACTAGATATGAAGTTATAATTTTATGTAAATATAAGGTATAAGCTTATTATAATTTTTATTTCTTAACCCTAAGCATTTTTAAACCTAACCTTTTTCTAATCTAAGCATTTTTTAAATCTAAGCATTTTTAATCCTATGCATATGCTAACTAAACTATTGGCTAATTGTGTATTAACTTATGAACTATTGATATTTATTAAAGTTATCAAATAATCCTAGTCTATTAACGGTTATAGTTATAACATATCTTAATATTAGATTTTCCAAAATATAATAACCACAGTGCTGGTCGCGAAACAGTACTGGGAACTATATTTAGTACGTCACTAGAGTGACAGGCAATGCTGCAAATGAATATGAGTCGTCACCCAATTCAAAGCGAGCAATGTGCGAATATGTTTGTGAGTTAACGTCCTAACTCAATACCACAAAAAAAACTTTTTTTTCAATTGTCTTGAAAAAAGTATTGAACCGTTTTTGAAAAAATAAACGGGATCAGGGCTATCAAGAGCCGCTGATACGGAAATAATCCAGGTAATTAAAGAAAATAGTTTTTATTTTTTATAATAAAAAACTTTGTTTCAATTGTTCTGAAAAAAGTACTGAACCGATTCTGAAAAAATGAAGGTTATCAGAGCCATCTAGAGCCGCTGATACAAAAACAATTCTGTTCAGTAAAGAAAATAGTTTTTTTTTTTTTGTGTTAAAAAAACTTATTTTTAATTGTTTTGGGAAAAGTACTGAACGGAATTTGAAAAAATAAGAGGAATCAGAGCTCCCAAGAGCTACTGATACAAAAAGTATTCGGTTTAGTAAAGGAAATTGTTTGTTTTTAGAAGTGGGAAAAAAATTTTTTTTTTTTAATTGTTTCAAAAAAGTACTGAACTGAATTTGAAAAAATTAACTGAATCAGAGCTGTCAAGAGCTACTGATACAAAAAGAATTCAGTTTAGTAAAGCATATAGTTTTTTCTGAAGGGGAAAAAACTTATTTTTAATTATTTTGAAGAAAGTACTGAACAGAATTCAAAAAAATAAAAGGAATCAATGGTAGTGAGAGCCACTGATATAAAAAATAAGTCAGTTAAGTAAATAGTTTTTCCTTTTTATTAAGAAAAAAAAATTTTTTTTTTAACTGTTTTGAAAAAAAATCTGAACTGACTTTAAAAAATAAATGGGACCAGGGCTGCTAAGAGCCACTGATACAAAAGCAATTCAGTTTAGTAAAGAAAAAAAATTTTTTCTTCCAAAAACAAAAAACTTTTTGAACAACGCGATGTGATTACTCCCTTTGTCCCACATTTAAAACATACAATGCCTGGAATTGATCTGCATTGTTTGTATGAATGACCGGATTTCTTACATTTCCGACAAGTAATTACTAAAGTTTCCTTTTTCTTGTACTGAGTGTTGACCACAGTAACTTGTTTTTGACCCTTGATAGGTTTCGAGGAAGAGTTACCTGGTGTGGTAACTGCATATGCTTCATAACGCTTGCCTAATGTTATTAATCTGTCAATGGTCTGAATGTCATTGACTGCTAGCAGTTGTGCATATGTTGGTAATAAATTATGTTTTATAATCTCTATTAAAGTAGCCTCAGATAAGGGCAATGTTAGTCTTGAATTTAAAGTTTGCATATCTAATACATAAATATGCAATGGTTGTCCTAAGTTTTGTTTGTGATCCCTAATCTGTTTTTCCGAAATAAAATCACTGTCGAAGGATGAGAAAAATGTTCTGAATTTATTTTGCAAATCTTCCAAGGTGACTACTGAGTCTCTAATTTGCCTATAATAATCGAGTGCTTTGCCGCTCAAGAAATCTGAAAAACATTTCACTATTTTCTGCTCAGGTACGTCTCTAGTGCGCATGCAGTCATCTATTCGCAAGAAAAAATCTACAATGCTTGAGTCACCGGTAAACTTTAAATTCCACGACTTGAAATTGTCGTCACGTACTACATAAGTTACGACATTCGAGTGTTCTGCTGGAGCCGATTGACTCTGTGGTGGGTTATGTTTCGTGTCACGGGATGTGGTTGACATTGCAGACTGTAAAGCCTCCTTACGTCTATAAGTTACATTTTGCGACTCATCCTCATTATCAGAAGTATTATTACCTTCGGTACCTTGGAATTTTTCAAGTGGTTCTGCCATTGTGACGGACACAATTACAAAAGTTTTAAAATTTTAAATCAAAACAATAGTTTGTAACTAAACAGTGCTTACATAAGGTGTAGCAAGTGACTATTGTGTTTATTAATTGAAATTATTATTGCAAGTACACAAATATTCTTTGAATTTTATGTTTGCAACTGCTATCAACTTGACATTAGTATGGAATGTTGCTTTGTTGATGATTACACTGATAAGAATGTAAACATGCACTCACTGTTTAGATACTGCACATAATGTTATTGCAATTCCAAATAACCTGTAAGACTTGACATGACATGTGAAAACAATGTACTAGACATGCAAAATGTGTTGAAAAATGTCAATCTATTAATACTAAACTGAAATTATTGACAAGAAATATTCCAAATAAAACCCATAGATTATAAATATAATAGATGTTCGGGCGCCATTGTAACGGTGTGAAAAAAAAAAGAGAGAAAAAGAAGAAGAAAAGAATATTGGACTGTAAAAGTTACCGTTATGTTACAAGTTGAAAAGTAATACAGTAGGCCTTCAAACTCTCGGCTTTCAGCATTGGGCTATTGTTTCAAGGACCTCTTGTCTAAAGGGAACCTATGGGTGATTCATTTGGAATAAAACGAATAAATTAACATTGTAAACGATAACTGTATATTACAACATTTAACACTTATACAGCTATAAACAGATTATGGAAATTGATGTAGCAAAATCCTGAGACCAGAAAGTTCTAGAAAGAGTACGGGCATCGGTGCCTGTGATATGCAAAACGCGCACTGACTCTAGTTTGGCCAAAAGAATACAAGGGACTTACGTGGTACCACGATCACGCACACACACGTTCACGATGTGGCCTCGGAAGCCATGGATTTTTGAGCAGAACGCCGGCGATGAAGTTGGTCTGGCATCACGACGGGATGGCGACCACTAAGGCCGTCGATCGTCCAGGATCCCCGACGAACGCCATCTGCCGGCGCACCACGTCGTGGGCGCAGGACACCTCCCGCGAAGTCGACCAGGAGCACACGGAGAATCTCCCGGCTGGCAACGGCTTTGATAATCCTTGGGTTCGTTCACTGGGAAATATCCCAGCGGACAAGGCCCGCCGCGTAGGCCTCCCTTCGGAAGTTTTAGGACTGCCGCACGGAGCACGCGGTACGGAAAATTGTCATCGAGCAAATCAGGGCTGATGACGCACTTTGACGCTGGCTAATCATCCATCGGGATATAAAGATTAACCATATTTTGTGGTTTTTGAAGTTAGAAACCCAAGGAGAAATGAGAAGCGATCATGGCGCTATATTCAGTTCAGCTCCGCCATCTTCTCGGCGTCGTGTAGATGAGTCCGACCGCACGCAACTTGCTCAAGCCATCATCTTTTCCAGACTGTTCGATCCGATCCGGAAATCGACGACCACGAACCGATGACGGTCCGTTCCACACGAAATGTTGACATTGAAAATGCTTTAACTATTTTTCTAATTCTAGTTTTAAAACAGCATAAACTAATTGACACTCTACCACATCCGTGACAGGAAAAATAGCTCCCTTGTCGAGTTTATGTAATTCACATAAAAATAACAAATATTTAAACGCTGGTGACTGCAATGGTCATAGACAGCCACAACGAGATGGAACGGAACGCAATTCTGATGGTGCGTTTACACATCCGTATGAATAGCGAGGCGCGTGTGTAAAGGGAGTCTATGACATTTATTACCTGATTAAGAATAAAACTAAAAGTGTAATAAATCCGAGAACCATTATTATATTTGGAAAGATCTTCCAACGAGGATTCCGAAAAGCATATATATGTCATAGTTCTGATCAACAGTTATTGCGAAATTCGACCGTCAAAATATCACAGACCAGGCTGTATGGTTTAAGACCTTTGCCTATCCTCAACGGGATGAATGAAAAAATCATCATCATAGACTGTCAAAATGCTGATTATTGTTGAATTTTTCATACATAATTATGAGACATGAATAGCGTTCTATCTCAAGGTGATTAGTGTTTCAGATTACCTGAAGCGTAAATAACCTATATACAATGAAGGTTATTTATTTCGAAGTGTAATTTATGTTCCAGGCTTTCATTGTAAAACTAACCCCAAAAAACGTTACTGTTCTACATCAATTGTGCTGTTATCAAGAAAGTAGCAGGATATGTTATCTAGCTGCTACAGCTATTTGGGAATTGAAGTGTTCTCTTTAATTTTTTCTTTGCTATCGGCCTCTCTTTCAAGTTTATATTTTTCTCTCTCTGCCTTTTCTTTCAAATACTGCTACATATTTCTCTAATATTTTATTAAAGTGACTAGAAAAGCCTGTCTTAGAACCCACCTTTTAACTTTTCGAATGAAGGATTAAGTAAAACATAAACACATCGGTGAACTTGGCAGATCATTTGTCAGCAGAGCATAAAAAAATCTGAGTTCTATTGGCATGCAGATGAGTTCTAGAGTTCCCTATACTTTTAAGACATAGTTCCCGCGTTTTGACTGAAAAAAACGAAAATGAAAATATGCTCTGCTAACTTCCGTCAGCAGATCATTTTTTCCAAAATCAAAATTTGAAAGCTGATTTAGATTCCTAACGATTATATCTACAGTTCCTCATACTTTTTTTAAAGAGTTCTGTCGATCTTAATTAATAAAAAAAAAAAAAAAATGTGATCCAAACACGTTACAAAAAACAACTATTTATTATTTAAAAACGTGCGTACACCAAAATTTGAGGATTTAAGAGAATTCCAGGTTCGTTTACTATAAGAGCAGATTACACAAAAATAAATATAAATAAGGACATAACTACCCCGATGGAATAAGCAGGTCAGGGTTGAAGCTTCACGAATAGAAAAAAAATAGTTTCATTTCTATAGAGGTACAGTCAGTGCTGGTATAAAATTATTCAGGAGGGCTGAGGGACGGGAACTCCTCGGTTTGAGATAAACCTATAACTGTGCTAAAATAAAATATTAAAGGTCAGCCCAGAACTCCTAAAAAATAACAGCAGAGCAGGATTGAAACTTCACATAAAGAAAAAAATGATTCAGGAGAGCTGCGGGGCGGGAACTCCTCGGTTTAACTGTAACTGCTACAAGTGCGTGTAGCCAACTGCAAAGTATCAGTAGGGTTCCGTAGTTGCTGTTTTAAAATACTTATGCGAACTAACGAAAACTCCTCGCTGAATTTAGATTTTAAAAAGAAACTGTGCTATAATAAAATATTAAAGGTCAGCCCAGAACTGCTAACAAAGTATCAGCAGAGCAGGGTTGGGGATTCACATAAAGAAAAAAAGAAACAATTTTTCATTGGCGTTTCAGTTACTGCTGTTTAAAATGATTCAGGAGAGCGCGGGGCGGGAACTCCTTGGTTTTAAATGCAGCTGTTACTGTGCTACAACTAATACAAAAAACTCCCCAGAACTCCTAAAAATGTATCAGCAGAGCAGGGTTGAAGCTTACTAAGTAAAAAATAAATATATTTATTAAGCGGTTCAGTAGGTGCTGGTTTGAAATAATTAAAGAGGTCTGAGGGACGAGAACTCCTCGGATTGAGATGAAACTATAACTCGTGCTACAATAAAATGTAGCTCAGAACTCCTAACAAAGTATCAGCAGAGCAGGGTTAAAGTTCACTAAAAAAATAACAAAGTATTTTTTGAAGCAGTTAGTGGCTTTAAAATTATTCACGAGGGCGTTGGGACGAGAACTCCTCGGTTTAAGATGAAACTTTTGTGCTTAAAATGTGAAAGACTAGCCCAGAACTGCTTGGAAGCTTCACCAAGAGATTTTTTTTTTTTGAAGCGTTCAAGTTAGTGCTGTTTTAAAATTATTCAAGAGGGCGCTAGGACGGGAACTCCTCGGTTTTAGATAAACCTATAACTGTGCTACAATAAAATTTAAACGTCAGCCCAGAACTCCTAACAAAGTATCAGCAGAGCAGGGTTGAAGCTTCACTAAGTAAAAAATAAATAGATTTATTAAGCGGTTCAGTAGGTGCTGGGTTGAAATAATTCTAAGAGGTCTGAGGGACGAGAACTCCTCGGTTTGAGATGAAACTATAGTCGTGCTACAATAAAATGTGAAAGACTAGCTCAGAACTCCTAACAAAGTATCAGCAGAGCAGGGTTGAAACTTCACTAAGTAAAAAATAAATATATTTATTAAGCGGTTCAGTAGGTGCTGGTTTGAAATAATTAAAGAGGTCTGAGGGACGAGAACTCCTCGGTTTGAGATGAAACTATAACTGTGCTACAATAAAATGTGAAAGACTACTCAGAACTGCTAACAAAGTATCAGCAGAGCAGGGTGGAAGCTTCACCAAGAAAAAAAAAATTTTTTTTTTTGATTCTTTCAAGTTAGTGCTGTTTTAAAATTATTCAAGAGGGCGCTATGTCGGGAACTCCTCGGTTTTAGATAAACCTATAACTGTGCTACAATAAAGTATAATATTAAAAATCAGCCCAGAACTCCTAACAAAGTATCAGCAGAGCAGGGTTGAAGCTTCACTAAGTAAAAAATAAATAGATTTATTAAGCGGTTCAGTAGGTGCTGGTTTGAAATAATTAAGAGGTCTGAGGGACGAGAACTCCTCGGATTGAGATGAAACTATACTCGTGCTACAATAAAATGTGAAAGACTAGCTCAGAACTCCTAACAAAGTATCAGCAGAGCAGGGTTAAAAACTTCACTAAAAAAAAACAATTTTTTTTGAAGCAGTTAGTGCTGTTTAAAATTATTCAGTTGGGAAATAATCTAAAGAGGTCTGACTGCTCGGTTTAAGAAAACTGTAACTTCTACAATAAAATGTAAAAGCTGCGGGAAGGGAACTCCTTTTTTTTTTTGGTTTTAAATGCAACTGTAGTGCTACAACTGAGCTAAATAAAATGTGAAAACTAGCCCAGAACTGCTAACAAAGTATCAGCAGAGCAGGGTGGAAGCTTCACCAAGAGAAAAAAAAAATTTTTTTGAAGCGTTCAAGTTAGTGCTGTTTTAAAATTATTCAAGAGGGCGCTAGGACGGGAACTCCTCGGTTTTAGATAAACCTATAACTGTGCTATAATAAAATATTAAAGGTCAGCCCAGAACTCCTAACAAAGTATCAGCAGAGCAGGGTTGAAACTTCACATAAAGAAAAAAGAAACAATTTTTCATTGGCGTTTCAGTAACTGCTGGTTTAAAATAATTCAGGAGAGCTGCGGGGCGGGAACTCCTTGGTTTTAAATGCAGCTGTTACTGTGCTACAACTTAACAAAAAACTAGCCCAGAACTCCTAAAAAAGTATCAGCAGAGCAGGGTTGAAGCTTCACTAAGTAAAAAATAAATATATTTATTAAGCGGTTCAGTAGGTGCTGGTTTGAAATAATTAAAGAGGTCTGAGGGACGAGAACTCCTCGGTTTGAGATGAAACTATACTCGTGCTACAATAAAATGTGAAAGACTAGCTCAGAACTCCTAACAAAGTATCAGCAGAGCAGGGTTAAATCTTCACTAAGAAAATAAAAAGTTTTTTTGAAGCATTCAAGTTAGTGCTGTTTTAAAATTATTCAAGAGGGCGCTAGGACGGGAACTCCTCGGTTTTAGATAAACCTATAACTGTGCTACAATAAAATATTAAACTCAGCCCAGAACTCCTAACAAAGTATCAGCAGAGCAGGGTTGAAACTTCACATAAAGAAAAAAGAAACAATTTTTCATTGGCGTTTCAGTAAGTGCTGGTTTAAAATAATTCAAGAGGGCTGCGGGGCGGGAACTCCTCGGTTTTAGATAAAGCTATAACTGTGCTACAATAAAATATTAAAAACTAGCCCAGAACTCCTAAAAAAGTATCAGCAGAGCAGGGTTGAAGCTTCACTAAGTAAAAAATAAATATATTTATTAAGCGGTTCAGTAGGTGCTGGTTTGAAATAATTAAAGAGGTCTGAGGGACGAGAACTCCTCGGTTTGAGATGAAACTGTAACTGTGCTACAATAAAATGTGAAAGACTAGCCCAGAACTGCTAACAAAGTATCAGCAGAGCAGGGTGGAAGCTTCACCAAGAGAAAAAAAATTTTTTTTTTTATTCTTTCAAGTTAGTGCTGTTTTTTAAAATTATTCAAGAGGGCGCTATGTCGGGAACTCCTCGGTTTGAGATAAACCTATAACTGTGCTACAATAAAATATTAAACGTCAGCCCAGAACTCCTAAAAAGTATCAGCAGAGCAGGGTTGAAGCTTCACTAAGTAAAAAATAAATATATTTATTAAGCGGTTCAGTAGGTGCTGGTTTGAAATAATAAAAGAGGTCTGAGGGACGAGAACTCCTCGGTTTGAGATGAAACTGTACTGTGCTACAATAAAATGTGAAAGACTAGCCCAGAACTCCTAACAAAGTATCAGCAGAGCAGGGTGGAAGCTTCACCAAGAGAAAATTTTTTTTTTTTGAAGCGTTCTAGTTAGTGCTGTTTGAAATTATTCAAGAGGGCGCTAGGACGGGAACTCCTCGGTTTTAGATAAACCTATAACTGTGCTATAATAAAATGTGAAAGGTCAGCCCAGAACTCCTAACAAAGTATCAGCAGAGCAGGGTTGAAACTTCACATAAGAGAAAAAAAAACAATTTTTTTTTGGCGTTTCAGTAACTGCTGGTTTAAAATAATTCAGGAGGGCTGCGGGGCGGGAACTCCTTGGTTTTAAATGCAGCTGTTACTGTGCTACAATTAATACAAAAAACTAGCCCAGAACTCCTAAAAATGTATCAGCAGAGCAGGGTTGAAGCTTCACTAAGTAAAAAATAAATATATTTATTAAGCGGTTCAGTAGGTGCTGGTTTGAAATAATTAAAGAGGTCTGAGGGACGAGAACTCCTCGGATTGAGATGAAACTATAACTGTGCTACAATAAAATGTGAAAGAATAGCCCAGAACTCCTAAAAAGTATCAGCAGAGCAGGGTTGAAGCTTCACCAAGAGAAAAAAAAAATTTTTTTTAAGCGTTCAGTTAGTGCTGGTTTAAAATTATTCAAAGGGCGCTAGGAAACTCCTCGGTTTAAATGAAACTGTAGTGCTACAATAAAATATTGAAAGCTAGCCCAGAACTCCAAAGTTCAGCAGAGCAGGGTTTTCAAAAGTTAGGTGCTGCTTTAAAATTATTCAAGAGGGCGCTATGGGACGGGAACTCCTCGGTTTGAGATGAAACTGTAACTGTGCTACAATAAAATGTGAAAGAACTAGCCCAGAACTGCTAACAAAGTATCAGCAGAGCAGGGTGGAAGCTTCACCAAGAGAAAAAAAAAATTTTTTTTTGAAGCCTTCAAGTTAGTGCTGTTTTAAAATTATTCAAGAGGGCGCTAGGACGGGAACTCCTCGGTTTTAGATAAACCTATAACTGTGCTATAATAAAATATTAAAGGTCAGCCCAGAACTTCTAACAAAGTATCAGCAGAGCAGGGTTGAAACTTCACATAAAGAAAAGGAGAAACAATTTTTCATTGGCGTTTCAGTAACTGCTGGTTTAAAATGATTTAGGAGAGCTGCGGGGCGGGAACTCCTTGGTTTTAAATGCAACTGTTACTGTGCTACAACTTATTACAAAAAACTAGCCCAGAACTCCTAAAAAAGTATCAGCAGAGCAAGGTTGAAGCTGCACTAAGTAAAAAATAAATATATTTATTAAGCGGTTCAGTAGGTGCTGGTTTGAAATAATTAAAGAGGTCTGAGGGACGAGAACTCCTCGGTATGAGATGAAACTATACTCGTGCTATAATAAAATGTGAAAGACTAGCTCAGAACTCCTAACAAAGTATCAGCAGAGCAGGGTTAAATCTTCACTAAAAAAAAAAGTTTTTTTATTGAAGCATTCTAGTCAGTACTGCTTTAAAATTATTCACGAGGGCGTTGGGACGAGAACTCCTCGGTTTAAGATGAAACTGTAACTGTGCTACAATAAAATGTGAAAGAATTGCCCAGAACTGCTAACAAAGTATCAGCAGAGCAGGGTGGAAGCTTCACCAAGAAATTTTTTTTTTTGAAGCGTTCAAGTTAGTGCTGTTTTAAAATTATTCAAGAGGGCGCTAGGACGGGAACTCCTCGGTTTTAGATAAACCTATAACTGTGCTATAATAAAATATTAAAGGTCAGCCCAGAACTCCTAACAAAGTATCAGCAGAGCAGGGTTGAAACTTCACATAAGTAAAAAATAAATAATTTTTCATTGGCGTTTCAGTAGGTGCTGGTTTAAAATAATTCAGAGGTCTGAGGGACGGGAACTCCTCGGTTTTAAGATGAAACTGTACTGTGCTACAACTAAAATGTGAAAGACTAGCTCAGAACTCCTAAAAAGTATCAGCAGAGCAGGGTTGAAGCTTCACTAAGAAAAAAAAAATTTTTTTTAAGCGTTCTAGTTAGTGCTGGTTTAAAATTATTCAAGAGGGCGCTATCGAGAACTCCTCGGTTTTAGATGAAACTATAACTGTGCTACAATAAAATGTTGCCCAGAACTCCTAACAAAGTATCAGCAGAGCAGGGTTGAAGTAACCAAGTAAAAAATAAATATATTTATTAAGCGGTTCAAGTTAGTAGGTGCTGGTTTGAAATAATTAAAGAGGTCTGAGGGACGAGAACTCCTCGGATTGAGATGAAACTATAACTGTGCTACAATAAAATGTGAAAGACTAGCTCAGAACTCCTAACAAAGTATCAGCAGAGCAGGGTTAAAGCTTCACTAAGTAAAAAATATTTTTTTAAGCGTTCTAGTTAGTGCTGCTTTAAAATTATTCAAGAGGGCGTTGGGACGAGAACTCCTCGGTTTAAGATGAAACTGTAACTGTGCTACAATAAAATGTGAAAGACTAGCCCAGAACTCCTAACAAAGTATCAGCAGAGCAGGGTGGAAGCTTCACTAAGAAAAAAAAAAAGTTTTTTTTTTAAGCGTTCTAGTTAGTGCTGCTTTAAAATTATTCAAGAGGGCGTTGGGACGAGAACTCCTCGGTTTAAGATGAAACTGTAACTGTGCTACAATAAAATGTGAAAGACTAGCCCAGAACTGCTAACAAAGTATCAGCAGAGCAGGGTTAAGCTTCACCAAGAGAAAAAAAAAACTTTTTTGAAGCGTTCAAGTTAGTGCTGTTTTAAAATTATTCAAGAGGGCGCTAGGGAACTCCTCGGTTTTAGATAAACCTATAACTGTGCTATAATAAAATATTAAAGGTCAGCCCAGAACTCCTAACAAAGTATCAGCAGAGCAGGGTTGAAACTTCACATAAAGAAAAAAAGAAACAATTTTTCATTGAGGTTTCAGTAACTGCTGGTTTAAAATGATTCAGGAGAGCTGCGGGGCGGGAACTCCTCGGTTTTAAATGCAACTGTTAACTGTGCTACAATAAAAATTAAACTCAGCCCAGAACTCCTAAAAAAGTATCAGCAGAGCAGGGTTGAAGCTTCACTAAGTAAAAAATAAATATATTTATTAAGCGGTTCAGTAGGTGCTGGTTTGAAATAATTAAAGAGGTCTGAGGGACGAGAACTCCTCGGTTTGAGATGAAACTATACTCGTGCTACAATAAAATGTGAAAGACTAGCTCAGAACTCCTAACAAAGTATCAGCAGAGCAGGGTTAAAAACTTCACTAAGAAAAATAAAAAGTTTTTTTGAAGCGTTCTAGTTAGTACTGCTTTAAAATTATTCAAGAGGGCGTTGGGACGAGAACTCCTCGGTTTAAGATGAAACTGTAACTGTGCTACAATAAAATGTGAAAGACTAGCCCAGAACTCCTAACAAAGTATCAGCAGAGCAGGGTTGAAGCTTCACTAAGAGAAAAAAAATTTTTTTTTGAAGCGTTCAAGTTAGTGCTGTTTTAAAATTATTCAAGAGGGCGCTAGGGACGGGAACTCCTCGGTTTTAGATAAACCTATAACTGTGCTACAATAAAATATTAAACTCAGCCCAGAACTCCTAACAAAGTATCAGCAGAGCAGGGTTGAAGCTTCACTAAGTAAAAAATAAATATATTTATTAAGCGGTTCAGTAGGTGCTGGTTTGAAATAATTAAAGAGGTCTGAGGGAGGGACGAGAACTCCTCGGTTTGAGATGAAACTATACTGTGCTACAATAAAATGTGAAAGACTAGCTCAGAACTCCTAACAAAGTATCAGCAGAGCAGGGTTAAAGCTTCACCAAGAGAAAAAAAAAATTTTTTTTTGAAGCGTTCAAGTTAGTGCTGTTTTAAAATTATTCAAGAGGGCGCTAGGGACGGGAACTCCTCGGTTTTAGATAAACCTATAACTGTGCTACAATAAAATATTAAACGTCAGCCCAGAACTCCTAACAAAGTATCAGCAGAGCAGGGTTGAAGCTTCACTAAGTAAAAAATAAATAGATTTATTAAGCGGTTCAGTAGGTGCTGGTTTGAAATAATTAAAGAGGTCTGAGGGACGAGAACTCCTCGGTTTGAGATGAAACTATACTCGTGCTACAATAAAATAATGAAAACTAGCTCAGAACTCCTAACAAAGTATCAGCAGAGCAGGGTTAAAGCTTCACTAAAAAAATAAATTTTTTTTTGAAGCGTTCTAGTTAGTGCTGCTTTAAAATTATTCAAGAGGGCGTTGGGACGAGAACTCCTCGGTTTGAAGATGAAACTGTAACTGTGCTACAATAAAATGTGAAAGACTAGCCCAGAACTCCTAACAAAGTATCAGCAGAGCAGGGTGGAAGCTTCACCAAGAAAAAAAAAATTTTTTTTTAAGCGTTTCAGTTAGTGCTGTTTTAAAATTATTCAAGAGGGCGCTTGGGACGAGAACTCCTCGGTTTGAGATGAAACTGTAACTGTGCTACAATAAAATGTGAAAGAACTAGCCCAGAACTGCTAACAAAGTATCAGCAGAGCAGGGTGGAAGCTTCACCAAGAGAAAAAAAAAATTTTTTTTTTTTGAAGCGTTCAAGTTAGTGCTGTTTTAAAATTATTCAAGAGGGCGCTAGGACGGGAACTCCTCGGTTTTAGATAAACCTATAACTGTGCTATAATAAAATATTAAAGGTCAGCCCAGAACTCCTAACAAAGTATCAGCAGAGCAGGGTTGAAACTTCACATAAAGAAAAAAAGAAACAATTTTTCATTGGCGTTTCAGTAACTGCTGGTTTAAAATATTCAGGAGAGCTGCGGGGCGGGAACTCCTTGGTTTTAAATGCAGCTGTTACTGTGCTACAACTTATTACAAAAAACTAGCCCAGAACTCCTAAAAAGTATCAGCAGAGCAGGGTTGAAGCTTCACAAGTAAAAAATAAATATATTTATTAAGCGGTTCAGTAGGTGCTGGTTTGAAATAATTAAGAGGTCTGAGGGACGAGAACTCCTCGGTTGAGATGAAACTATAACTCGTGCTACAATAAAATGTGAAAGACTAGCTCAGAACTCCTAACAAAGTATCAGCAGAGCAGGGTTAAAGCTTCACTAAGAAAAAAAAAAAAATATTTTTTTTTAAGCGTTCTAGTTAGTGCTGCTTTAAAATTATTCAAGAGGGCGTTGGGACGAGAACTCCTCGGTTTGAGATAAACCTATAACTGTGCTACAATAAAATATTAAACGTCAGCCCAGAACTCCTAACAAAGTATCAGCAGAGCAGGGTGGAAGCTTCACCAAGAGATTTTTTTTTTTTTGAAGCGTTCAAGTTAGTGCTGTTTTAAAATTATTCAAGAGGGCGCTAGGACGGGAACTCCTCGGTTTTAGATAAACCTATAACTGTGCTACAATAAAATATTAAACTCAGCCCAGAACTCCTAACAAAGTATCAGCAGAGCAGGGTTGAAACTTCACTAAGAAAAAATAAATAATTTTTTTGGCGGTTCAGTAGGTGCTGGTTTGAAAATAATTCAAGAGGTCTGAGGGACGAGAACTCCTCGGTTTGAGATGAAACGTGCTACAATAAAATGAACTCCTCCTAACAAAGTATCAGCAGAGCAGGGTTTAAAAATAGAAAATATTTTTTATTGATTCTAGTTAGTGCTGCTTTAAAATTATTCTGTTACTCCTCGTGCTAATCAGCAGAGCAGGGTAACTTATGTGCTACAAAAAACTAGCCCAGAACTCCTAACAAAGTATCAGCAGAGCAGGGTTGAAGCTTCACTAAGTAAAAAATAAATAGATTTATTAAGCGGTTCAGTAGGTGCTGGTTTGAAATAATTAAAGAGGTCTGAGGGACGAGAACTCCTCGGATTGAGATGAAACTATACTCGTGCTACAATAAAATGTGAAAGAATTAGCTCAGAACTGCTAACAAAGTATCAGCAGAGCAGGGTGTTCACTAAAAAAAAAAAAAATTTTTTTTTGAAGCGTTCTAGTTAGTGCTGCTTTTAAAATTATTCAAGAGGGCGCTACGCTCCTCGGTTTGAGAAAACTCTGTGCTACAATAAAATATTAAAGACAGCCCAGAACTCCTAACAAAGTATCAGCAGAGCAGGGTTGAAGCTTCACTAAGAAAAAAAAAAGTTTTTTTGAAGCATTCTAAAAATTCATCAGTAATATTTTTTTTTTTTTGAAGCGTTTAAGTTAGTGCTGGTTTAAAATTATTCAAGAGGGCGTTGGGACGAGAACTCCTCGGTTTAAGATGAAACTGTAACTGTGCTACAATAAAATGTGAAAGAACTAGCCCAGAACTGCTAACAAAGTATCAGCAGAGCAGGGTGGAAGCTTCACCAAGAGAAAAAAAAAACTTTTTGAAGCGTTCAAGTTAGTGCTGTTTTAAAATTATTCAAGAGGGCGCTAGGACGGGAACTCCTCGGTTTTAGATAAACCTATAACTGTGCTATAATAAAATATTAAAGGTCAGCCCAGAACTCCTAACAAAGTATCAGCAGAGCAGGGTTGAAACTTCACATAAAGAAAAAAAGAAACAATTTTTCATTGGCGTTTCAGTAACTGCTGGTTTAAAATAATTCAGGAGAGCTGCGGGGCGGGAACTCCTTGGTTTTAAATGCAGCTGTTACTGTGCTACAACTTATTACAAAAAACTAGCACAGTACTCCTAACAAAGTATCATCAGAGCAGGGTTGAAACTTCATCAAGTAAAAAATAAATAGATTTATTAAGCGGTTCAGTAGGTGCTGGTTTGAAATAATTTAAGAGATCTGAGGGACGAGAACTCCGCGGTTTGAGTTGAAACTATAGTCGTGCTACAATAAAATGTGAAAGACTAGCTCAGAACTCCTAACAAAGTATCAGCAGAGCAGGGTTAAAAACTTCACTAAAAAAAATATTTTTTTTTATTGAAGCGTTCTAGTTAGTACTGCTTAAAATTTATTCAAGAGGGCGCTAGGACGGGAATCCCTCGGTTTGAGATAAACCTATAACTGTGCTATAATAAAATATTAAAGGTCAGCCCAGAACTCCTAAAAAATAACAGCAGAGCAGGATTGAAACTTCACATAAAGAAAAGGAGAAACAATTTTTCATTGGCGTTTCAGTAACTGCTGTTTTAAAATTATTCAAGAGGGCGCTATGTCGGGAACTCCTCGGTTTTAGATAAACCTATAACTATGCTACAATAAAGTATTTTTCGTCAGCCCAGAACTCCTAACAAAGTATCAGCAGAGCAGGGTTGAAACTTCACTAAGTAAAAAATAAATATATTTATTAAGCGGTTCAGTAGGTGCTGGTTTGAAATAATTAAAGAGGTCTGAGGGACGAGAACTCCTCGGTTTGAGATGAAACTATACTCGTGCTACAATAAAATGTGAAAGACTAGCTCAGAACTCCTAACAAAGTATCAGCAGAGCAGGGTTAAAACTTCACTAAGAAAAAAAAAAGTTTTTTTGAAGCTTTCTAGTTAGTGCTGTTTTAAAATTATTCAAGAGGGCGTTGGGACGAGAACTCCTCGGTTTTAGATAAACTATAACTGTGCTACAATAAAATATGAAGACTCAGCCCAGAACTGCTAACAAAGTATCAGCAGAGCAGGGCAACAATAAAATACATAAAAACTGAAGCTTCACTAAGAAAAAAATAAACATTTTTATTAAGCGGTTCAGTAGGTGCTGGTTTGAAATAATTCAAGAGGTCTGAGGGACGAGAACTCCTCGGTTTGAGATGAAACTATAACTGTGCTACAATAAAATGTGAAAGACTAGCCCAGAACTCCTAACAAAGTATCAGCAGAGCAGGGTTGAAATCTTCACTAAGAAAAAAAAAATTTTTTTTAAGCGGTTCTAGTTAGTGCTGCTTTGAAATTATTCAAGAGGGCGTTGGGACGAGAACTCCTCGGATTGAGATGAAACTGTAACTGTGCTACAATAAAATGTGAAAGAATTGCCCAGAACTGCTAACAAAGTATCAGCAGAGCAGGGTGGAAGCTTCACCAAGAGAAAAAAAAATTGTTTTTTTAATCTTTCAAGTTAGTGCTGTTTTAAAATTATTCAAGAGGGCGCTAGGACGGGAACTCCTCGGTTTTAGATAAACCTATAACTGTGCTATAATAAAATATTAAAGGTCAGCCCAGAACTCCTAACAAAGTATCAGCAGAGCAGGGTTGAAACTTCACATAAAGAAAAAAAGAAACAATTTTTCATTGGCGTTTCAGTAACTGCTGGTTTAAAATAATTCAGGAGAGCTGCGGGGCGGGAACTCCTTGGTTTTAAATGCAGCTGTTACTGTGCTACAACTTAATACAAAAAACTAGCCCAGAACTCCTAAAAATGTATCAGCAGAGCAGGGTTGAAGTTTCACTAAGTAAAAAATAAATATATTTATTAAGCGGTTAAGTAGGTGCTGGTTTGAAATAATTAAGAGGTCTGAGGGACGAGAACTCCTCGGATTGAGATGAAACTATAACTCGTGCTACAATAAAATGTGAAAGAATTGCCCAGAACTGCTAACAAAGTATCAGCAGAGCAGGGTGGAAGCTTCACCAAGAGAAAAAAAAATTGTTTTTTTAATCTTTCAAGTTAGTGCTGTTTTAAAATTATTCAAGAGGGCGCTATGTCGGGAACTCCTCGGTTTGAGATAAACCTATAACTGTGCTACAATAAAATATTAAACGTCAGCCCAGAACTCCTAACAAAATATCAGCAGAGCAGGGTTGAAACTTCACATAAAGAAAAAGAGAAACAATTTTTCATTGGCGTTTCAGTAACTGCTGGTTTAAAATAATTCAGGAGAGCTGCGGGGCGGGAACTCCTTGGTTTTAATGCAGCTGTAACTGTGCTACAACTTAATACAAAAAACTAGCCCAGAACTCCTAAAAAGTATCAGCAGAGCAGGGTTGAAGCTTCACTAAGTAAAAAATAAATATATTTATTAAGCGGTTCAGTAGGTGCTGGTTTGAAATAATTAAAGAGGTCTGAGGGACGAGAACTCCTCGGTTTGAGATGAAACTATAACTGTGCTACAATAAAATGTGAAAGAACTAGCTCAGAACTCCTAACAAAGTATCAGCAGAGCAGGGTTAAAGCTTCACTAAGTTGAGAAAAAAAAATTTTTTTTTGATTCGTTTCAAAAAATTATTTTTTTTTTAATCAGCAGAGCAGGGTTTAGTTAGTAGTGCTGGTTTGAAATTATTCAAGAGGGCGAGGGACGAGAACTCCTCGGTTTGAGATGAAACTGTAACTGTGCTACAATAAAATGTGAAAGACTAGCCCAGAACTGCTAACAAAGTATCAGCAGAGCAGGGTGGAAGCTTCACCAAGAGAAAAAAAAAAAGATTTTGAAGCGTTCAAGTTAGTGCTGTTTTAAAATTATTCAAGAGGGCGCTAGGACGGGAACTCCTCGGTTTTAGATAAACCTATAACTGTGCTATAATAAAATATTAAAGGTCAGCCCAGAACTCCTAACAAAGTATCAGCAGAGCAGGGTTGAAACTTCACATAAAGAAAAAAAGAAACAATTTTTCATTGGCGTTTCAGTAACTGCTGGTTTAAAATAATTCAGGAGAGCTGCGGGGCGGGAACTCCTTGGTTTTAAATGCAGCTGTTACTGTGCTACAACTTAATACAAAAAACTAGCCCAGAACTCCTAAAAAAGTATCAGCAGAGCAGGGTTGAAGCTTCACTAAGTAAAAAATAAATATATTTATTAAGCGGTTCAGTAGGTGCTGGTTTGAAATAATTAAGAGGTCTGAGGGACGAGAACTCCTCGGTTTGAGATGAAACTATAACTGTGCTACAATAAAATGTGAAAGACTAGCTCAGAACTCCTAACAAAGTATCAGCAGAGCAGGGTTAAAAACTTCACTAAGAAAAAAAAAAAACAAACTTTTTTTTGAAGCGTTCTAGTTAGTGCTGCTTTTAAAATTATTCAAGAGGGCGCTAGGACGGGAACTCCTCGGTTTTAGATAAACCTATAACTGTGCTACAATAAAATATTAAACGTCAGCCCAGAACTCCTAACAAAGTATCAGCAGAGCAGGGTTGAAGCTTCACTAAGTAAAAAATAAATATATTTATTAAGCGGTTCAGTAGGTGCTGGTTTGAAATAATTAAAGAGGTCTGAGGGACGAGAACTCCTCGGTTTGAGATGAAACTATACTCGTGCTACAATAAAATAATAAAAACTAGCTCAGAACTCCTAACAAAGTATCAGCAGAGCAGGGTTAAAGCATCACTAAGAAAAAATAAATTTTTTTTTAAGCGTTCTAGTTAGTGCTGCTTTAAAATATTCAAGAGGGCTTGGGACAAGAACTCCTCGGTTTGAGATGAAACTGTAACTGTGCTACAATAAAATGTGAAAGACTAGCTCAGAACTCCTAACAAAGTATCAGCAGAGCAGGGTTAAAGCTTCACTAAGAGAAAAAAAAAATTTTTTTTGAAGCGTTCTAGTTAGTGCTGTTTTAAAATTATTCAAGAGGGCGTTATGGGACGAGAACTCCTCGGTTTAAGATAAACTGTAACTGTGCTACAATAAAATATTAAACTCAGCCCAGAACTCCTAACAAAGTATCAGCAGAGCAGGGTGGAAGCTTCACCAAGAAAAAATAAATTTTTTTTTTTTGAAGCGTTCAGTTAGTGCTGCTTTAAAATTATTCTAAGAGGTCTGAGGGACGAGAACTCCTCGGTTTGAGATGAAACTATAACTGTGCTACAATAAAATGTGAAAGACTAGCCCAGAACTCCTAACAAAGTATCAGCAGAGCAGGGTGGAAGCTTCACCAAGAGAAAAAAAAAGATTTTTTTTTGAAGCGTTCAAGTTAGTGCTGTTTTAAAATTATTCAAGAGGGCGCTAGGACGGGAACTCCTCGGTTTTAGATAAACCTATAACTGTGCTATAATAAAATATTAAAGGTCAGCCCAGAACTCCTAACAAAGTATCAGCAGAGCAGGGTTGAAACTTCACATAAAGAAAAAAAGAAACAATTTTTCATTGGCGTTTCAGTAACTGCTGGTTTAAAATGATTCAGGAGAGCTGCAGGGCGGAAACTCCTTGGTTTTAAATGCAGCTGTTACTATGCTACAACTTATTACAAAAAACTAGCCCAGAACTCCTAAAAAAGTATCAGCAGAGCAGGGTTGAAACTTCATCAAGTAAAAAATAAACTGACTATTAATATTTGATTATAGCACGGTTATAGGTTTATCTCAAACCGAAGAGTTCTCGTCCCAACGCCCTCTGGAATAATTTTAAAACAGCAATAACTTTAACACTTAAAAAAAAAAAAAATCTCTTGGTGAAGCTTCCACCCTGCTCTGCTGATACTTTGTTAGGAGTTCTGAGCTAGTCTTTCACATTTTATTGTAGCACAGTTACAGTTTCATCTTAAACCGAGGAGTTCTTTTCCCAACGCCCTCTTGAATAATTTTAAAGCAGCACTAACTAGAACGCTTCAAAAAAAAACATTTTTTTTTTGGTGAAGCTTCAACCCTGCTCTGCTGATACTTTGTTAGGAGTTCTGAGCTAGTTTTTATTATTTTATTGTAGCACGAGTATAGTTTCATCTCAAACCGAGGAGTTCATCAAGATAAAAAAAAACTTTTTGAACCGTTCGTCCCTCAGACCTCTTTAATTATTTCAAACCAGCACCTACTGAACCGCTTAATAAATATATTTATTTTTTACTTAGTGCAGTTTCAAACCTGCTCTGCTGATACTTTTTTAGGAGTTCTGGGCTGACCTTTAATATTTTATTATAGCACAGTTATAGGTTTATCTAAAACCGAAGAGTTCTAGTCCCAGTGCCCTCTTGAATAATTTTAAAACAGCACTAACTTGAACGCTTCAAAAAAAAAAATTTTTTTTCTCTTGATGAAGCTTCCACCCTGCTCTGCTGATACTTTGTTAGGAGTTCTGAGCTAGTTTTTATTATTTTATTGTAGCACGAGTATAGTTTCATCTCAAACCGAGGAGTTCTCGTCCCTCAGACCTCTTTAATTATTTCAAACCAGCACCTACTGAACCGCTTAATAAATATATTTATTTTTTACTTAGTGCAGTTTCAAACCTGCTCTGCTGATACTTTTTTAGGAGTTCTGGGCTAGTTTTTTGTAATAAGTTGTAGCACAGTAACAGTTGCATTTAAAACCAAGGAGTTCCCGCCCTGCAGCTCTCCTGAATCATATTAAACCAGCAGTTACTGAAACGCCAATGAAAAATTGTTTCTTTTTTCTTTATGTGAAGTTTCAACCCTGCTCTGCTGATACTTTGTTAGGAGTTCTGGGCTGACGTTTAATATTTTATTGTAGCACAGTTATAGGTCTATCTAAAACCGAGGAGTTCTCGTCCCAACGCCCTCTTGAATAATTTTAAAGCAGCACTAACTAGAACGCTTCAATAAAAAAAAATATTTTTTACTTAGTGAAGCTTCCACCCTGCTCTGCTGATACTTTGTTAGGAGTTCTGGGCTAGTTTTTTATTATTTTATTGTAGCACAGTTATAGTTTCATCTGAACCGCTTAAACCGAGGAGTTCTCCCTCCCTGAACGGAGTTCCTCTTTTTATTGAATATATTTCAAACACGTCACGCCCTAACTTTTAAAACAGCACTAACTTGAAAGCATCAAAAAAAAATTTTTTTTTTCTCTTGTGAAGCTTTCACCCTGCTCTGCTGATACTTTGTTAGGAGTTCTGAGCTAAGTCTTTCACATTTTATTGTAGCACGAGTATAGTTTCATCTCAAACCGAGGAGTTCTCGTCCCAACGCCCTCTTGAATAATTTTAAAGCAGCACTAACTAGAACGCTTCAATAAAAAAAATTATTTTTTTAGTGAAGTTTTTAACCCTGCTCTGCTGATACTTTGTTAGGAGTTCTGAGCTGACGTTTAATATTTTATTGTAGCACAGTTATAGGTCTATCTAAAACCGAGGAGTTCTCGTCCCAACGCCCTCTTGAATAATTTTAAAGCAGTACTAACTAGAACGCTTCAATAAAAAAAAAAAATTTTCTTAGTGAAGTTTTTAACCCTGCTCTGCTGATACTTTGTTAGGAGTTCTGAGCTAGTTTTTATTATTTTATTGTAGCACGAGTATAGTTTCATCTCAAACCGAGGAGTTCTCGTCCCTCAGACCTCTTAGATTATTTCAAACCAGCACCTACTGAACCGCTTAATAAATCTATTTATTTTTTACTTGATGAAGTTTCAACCCTGCTCTGCTGATACTTTTTTAGGAGTTCTGGGCTAGTTTTTTGTAATAAGTTGTAGCATAGTAACAGCTGCATTTAAAACCAAGGAGTTCCCGCCCTGCAGCTCTCCTGAATCATTTTAAACCAGCAGTTACTGAAACGCCAATGAAAAATTGTTTCTTTTTTTCTTTATGTGAAGTTTCAACCCTGCTCTGATACTTTGTTAGGAGTTCTGGGCTGACGTTTAATATTTTATTATAGCAAAGTTATAGGTTTATCTAAAACCGAGGAGTTCCCGTCCCAGTGCCCTCTTGAATAATTTTAAATCAGCACTAACTAGAACGCTTCAAAAAAAAATATTTTTTTTAGTGAAGCTTTAACCCTGCTCTGCTGATACTTTGTTAGGAGTTCTGAGCTAGTTTTTACATTTTATTGTAGCACGACTATAGTTTCATCTCAATCCGAGGAGTTCTCGTCCCTCAGACCTCATTATGTATTTCAAACCAGCACCTACTGAACCGCTTAATAAATCTATTTATTTTTTACTTGGTGAAGCTTCAACCCTGCTCTGCTGATACTTTGTTAGGAGTTCTGGGCTGACGTTAATATTTTATTATAGCACAGTTATAGGTTTATCTAAAACCGAGGAGTTCCCGTCCCAGTGCCCTCTTGAATAATTTTAAAACAGCACTAACTTGAACGGTTCAAAAAGTTTTTTTTTTTCTCTTGGTGAAGCTTCCACCCTGCTCTGCTGATACTTTGTTAGGATTTCTGAGCTAGTTTTTCACATTTTATTGTAGCACAGTTACAGTTTCATCTTAAACCGAGGAGTTCTTGTCCCAACGCCCTCTTGAATAATTTTAAAGCAGCACTAACTAGAACGCATCAAAAAAAAAAATATTTTTTTTAGTGAAGCTTTAACCCTGCTCTGCTGATACTTTGTTAGGAGTTCTGAGCTAGTTTTTATTATTTTATTGTAGCACGAGTATAGTTTCATCTCAAACCGAGGAGTTCTCGTCCCTCAGACCTCTTTAATTATTTCAAACCAGCACCTACTGAACCGCTTAATAAATCTATTTATTTTTTACTTGATGAAGTTTCAACCCTGCTCTGCTGATACTTTTTAGGAGTTCTGGACTAGTTTTTTGTAATAAGTTGTAGCATAGTAACAGCTGCATTTAAAACCAAGGAGTTCCCGCCCTGCAGCTCTCCTGAATCATTTAAAACCAGCAGTTACTGAAACGCCAATGAAAAATTGTTTCTTTTTTCTTTATGTGAAGTTTCAACCCTGCTCTGATACTTTGTTAGGAGTTCTGGGCTGACCTTTAATATTTTATTATAGCAAAGTTATAGGTTTATCTAAAACCGAGGAGTTCCCGTCCCAGTGCCCTCTTGAATAATTTTAAAACAGCACTTACTTGAACGGTTTGAAAAAACTTTTTTTTTTTCTTTGATGAAGCTTCCACCCTGCTCTGCTGATACTTTGTTAGGAGTTCTGGGCTAGTTTTTCACATTTTATTGTAGCACAGTTACAGTTTCATCTTAAACCGAGGAGTTCTCGTCCCTCAGACCTCTTAGATTATTTCAAACCAGCACCTACTTAACCGCTTGATAAATCTATTTATTTTTTACTTGATGAAGTTTCAACCCTGCTCTGCTGATACTTTTTTAGGAGTTCTGGGCTAGTTTTTTGTAATAAGTTGTAGCACAGTAACAGCTGCATTTAAAACCAAGGAGTTCCCGCCCCGCAGCTCTCCTGAATCATTTTAAACCAGCAGTTACTGAAACGCCAATGAAAAATTGTTTCTTTTTTTCTTTATGTGAAGTTTCAACCCTGCTCTGCTGATACTTTGTTAGGAGTTCTGGGCTGACCTTTTATATTTTATTATAGCACAGTTATAGGTTTATCTAAAACCGAGGAGTTCCCGTCCCAGTGCCCTCTTGAATAATTTTAAAACAGCACTAACTTGAACGGTTCAAAAAAAAAAATTTTTTCTCTTGATGAAGCTTCCACCCTGCTCTGCTGATACTTTGTTAGCAGTTCTGGGCTAGTTTTTCACATTTTATTGTAGCACAGTTACAGTTTCAACTTAAACCGAGGAGTTCTTGTCACAACGCCCTCTTGAATAATTTTAAAGCAGCACTAACTAGAACGCTTCAAAAAAAAATATTTTTTTTAGTGAAGCTTTAACCCTGCTCTGCTGATACTTTGTTAGGAGTTCTGAGCTAGTTTTTATTATTTTATTGTAGCACGAGTATAGTTTCATCTCAATCCGAGGAGTTCTCGTCCCTCAGACCTCTTTAATTATTTCAAACCAGCACCTACTGAACCGCTTAATAAATCTATTTATTTTTTACTTGGTGAAGCTTCAACCCTGCTCTGCTGATACTTTGTTAGGAGTTCTGGGCTGACGATTAATATTTTATTGTAGCACAGTTATAGGTTTATCTAAAACCGAGGAGTTCCCGTCCCAGTGCCGGGCTCTTGAATAATTTTAAAACAGCACTAACTTGAACGGTTCAAAAAGATGAAGCTTCCACCCTGCTCTGCTGATACTTTGTTAGCAGTTCTGGGCTAGTTTTTCACATTTTATTGTAGCTCAGTTACAGTTTCAACTTAAACCGAGGAGTTCTTGTCAAACGCCCTCTTTAATAATTTTAAATCAGCACTAACTTTCAAAAAAAAATTTTTTTTTAGTGAAGCTTTAACCCTGCTCTGCTGATACTTTGTTAGGAGTTCTGAGCTAGTTTTTATTATTTTATTGTAGCACGAGTATAGTTTCATCTCAATCCGAGGAGTTCTCGTCCCTCAGACCTCTTTAATTATTTCAAACCAGCACCTACTGAACCGCTTAATAAATCTATTTTTTACTTGGTGAAGCTTCAACCCTGCTCTGCTGATACTTTGTTAGGAGTTCTGGGCTGACGTTTAATATTTTATTGTAGCACAGTTATAGGTTTATCTAAAACCGAGGAGTTCCCGTCCCATAGCGCCCTCTTGAATAATTTTAAAGCAGCACTAACTTGAAAGCATAAAAAAAAAAAAAAAATCTCTTGTGAAGCTTTTAACCCTGCTCTGCTGATACTTTGTTAGGAGTTCTGAGCTAGTCTTTCACATTTTATTGTAGCACGAGTATAGTTTCATCTCAAACCGAGGAGTTCTCGTCCCTCAGACCTCTTTAATTATTTCAAACCAGCACCTACTGAACCGCTTAATAAATCTATTTATTTTTTACTTGATGAAGTTTCAACCCTGCTCTGCTGATACTTTTTTAGGAGTTTTGGGCTAGTTTTTTGTAATTAGTTGTAGCACAGTAACAGCTGCATTTAAAACCAAGGAGTTCCCGCCCTGCTGCTCTCCTGAATCATTTAAAACCAGCAGTTACTGAAACGCCAATGAAAAATTGTTTCTTTTTTTCTTTATGTGAAGTTTCAACCCTGCTCTGATACTTTGTTAGGAGTTCTGGGCTGACCTTTAATAGTTTATTATAGCAAAGTTATAGGTTTATCTAAAACCGAGGAGTTCCCGTCCCAGTGCCCTCTTGAATAATTTTAAAACAGCACTAACTTGAACGGTTGAAAAAGTTTTTTTTTTTCTCTTGATGAAGCTTCCACCCTGCTCTGCTGATACTTTGTTAGCAGTTCTGGGCTAGTTTTTCACATTTTATTGTAGCTCAGTTACAGTTTCATCTTAAACCGAGGAGTTCTCGTCCCTCAGACCTCTTAGATTATTTCAAACCAGCACCTACTTAACCGCTTGATAAATCTATTTATTTTTTACTTGATGAAGTTTCAACCCTGCTCTGCTGATACTTTTTTAGGAGTTCTGGGCTAGTTTTTTGTAATAAGTTGTAGCACAGTAACAGCTGCATTTAAAACCAAGGAGTTCCCGCCCTGCAGCTCTCCTGAATCATTTTAAACCAGCAGTTACTGAAACGCCAATGAAAAATTGTTTCTTTTTTTCTTTATGTGAAGTTTCAACCCTGCTCTGCTGATACTTTGTTAGGACTTCTGGGCTGACCTTTAATATTTTATTATAGCACAGTTATAGGTTTATCTAAAACCGAGGAGTTCCCGTCCCAGTGCCGGGCTCTTGAATAATTTTAAAACAGCACTAACTTGAACGGTTCAAAAAGTTTTTTTTTTTCTCTTGATGAAGCTTCCACCCTGCTCTGCTGATACTTTGTTAGCAGTTCTGGGCTAGTTTTTCACATTTTATTGTAGCTCAGTTACAGTTTCATCTTAAACCGAGGAGTTCTTGTCACAACGCCCTCTTGAATAATTTTAAATCAGCACTAACTAGAACGCTTCAAAAAAAAATATTTTTTTTAGTGAAGCTTTAACCCTGCTCTGCTGATACTTTGTTAGGAGTTCTGAGCTAGTTTTTATTATTTTATTGTAGCACGACTATAGTTTCATCTCAATCCGAGGTATTCTCGTCCCTCAGACCTCTTTAATTATTTCAAACCAGCACCTACTGAACCGCTTAATAAATCTATTTATTTTTTACTTGGTGAAGCTTCAACCCTGCTCTGCTGATACTTTGTTAGGAGTTCTGGGTTGACGATTAATATTTTATTATAGCACAGTTATAGGTTTATCTAAAACCGAGGAGTTCCCGTCCCAGTGCCGGGCTCTTGAATAATTTTAAAACAGCACTAACTTGAACGGTTCAAAAAGTTTTTTTTTTTCTCTTGATGAAGCTTCCACCCTGCTCTGCTGATACTTTGTTAGCAGTTCTGGGCTAGTTTTTCACATTTTATTGTAGCTCAGTTACAGTTTCAACTTAAACCGAGGAGTTCTTGTCACAACGCCCTCTTTAATAATTTTAAATCAGCACTAACTAGAACGCTTCAAAAAAAAATATTTTTTTTAGTGAAGCTTTAACCCTGCTCTGCTGATACTTTGTTAGGAGTTCTGAGCTAGTTTTTATTATTTTATTGTAGCACGAGTATAGTTTCATCTCAATCCGATGAGTTCTCGTCCCTCAGACCTCTTTAAGTATTTCAAACCAGCACCTACTGAACCGCTTAATAAATCTATTTATTTTTTACTTGGTGAAGCTTCAACCCTGCTCTGCTGATACTTTGTTAGGAGTTCTGGGTTGACGATTAATATTTTATTGTAGCATAGTTATATGTTTATCTAAAACCGAGGAGTTCCCGTCATAGCGCCCTCTTGAATAATTTTAAAGCAGCACTAACTTGAAAGCATAAAAAAAAAAAAATCTCTTGGTGAAGCTTTCACCCTGCTCTGCTGATACTTTGTTAGGAGTTCTGAGTAAGTCTTTCACATTTTATTGTAGCACGAGTATAGTTTCATCTCAAACCGAGGAGTTCTCGTCCCTCAGACCTCTTTAATTATTTCAAACCAGCACCTACTGAACCGCTTAATAAATCTATTTATTTTTTACTTGATGAAGTTTCAACCCTGCTCTGCTGATACTTTGTTAGGAGTTCTGAGCTAGTTTTTATTATTTTATTGTAGCACGACTATAGTTTCATCTCAATCCGAGGTATTCTCGTCCCTCAGACCTCTTTAATTATTTCAAACCAGCACCTACTGAACCGCTTAATAAATCTATTTATTTTTTACTTGGTGAAGCTTCAACCCTGCTCTGCTGATACTTTGTTAGGAGTTCTGGGTTGACGATTAATACTTTATTGTACCACAGTTATAGGTTTATCTAAAACCGAGGAGTTCCCGTTATAGCGCCCTCTTGAATAATTTTAAAGCAGCACTAACTAGAACGCTTCAAAAAAAAATATTTTTCTTAGTGAAGTTTTTAACCCTGCTCTGCTGATACTTCGTTAGGAGTTCTGAGCTAGTCTTTCACATTTTATTGTAGCACGACTATAGTTTCATCTCAAACCGAGGAGTTCTCGTCCCTCAGACCTCTTAGATTATTTCACACCAGCACCTACTGAACCGCTTAATAAATCTATTTATTTTTTACTTGATGAAGTTTCAACCCTGCTCTGCTGATACTTTTTTAGGAGTTCTGGGCTAGTTTTTTGTAATAAGTTGTAGCACAGTAACAGCTGCATTTAAAACCAAGGAGTTCCCGCCCCGCAGCTCTCCTGAATCATTTTAAACCAGCAGTTACTGAAACGCCAATGAAAAATTGTTTCTTTTTTTCTTTATGTGAAGTTTCAACCCTGCTCTGCTGATACTTTGTTAGGAGTTCTGGGCTGACCTTTAATAGTTTATTATAGCAAAGTTATAGGTTTATCTAAAACCGAGGAGTTCCCGTCCCAGTGCCCTCTTGAATAATTTTAAAACAGCACTAACTTGAACGGTTCAAAAAGTTTTTTTTTTCTCTTGATGAAGCTTCCACCCTGCTCTGCTGATACTTTGTTAGCAGTTCTGGGCTAGTTTTTCACATTTTATTGTAGCTCAGTTACAGTTTCATCTTAAACCGAGGAGTTCTTGTCCCAACGCCCTCTTGAATAATTTTAAAGCAGCACTAACTTGAACGCTTCAAAACAAAAAATCTCTTGGTGAAGCTTCCACCCTGCTCTGCTGATACTTTGTTAGGAGTTCTGAGCTAGTCTTTCACATTTTATTGTAGCACGAGTATAGTTTCATCTCAAACCGAGGAGTTCTCGTCCCTCAGACCTCTTTAATTATTTCAAACCAGCACCTACTGAACCGCTTAATAAATCTATTTATTTTTTACTTGATGAAGTTTCAACCCTGCTCTGCTGATACTTTTTTAGGAGTTCTGGGCTAGTTTTTTGTAATTAGTTGTAGCACAGTAACAGCTGCATTTAAAACCAAGGAGTTCCCGCCCCGCAGCTCTCCTGAATCATTTTAAACCAGCAGTTACTGAAACGCCAATAAAAAATTGTTTCTTTTTTTCTTTATGTGAAGTTTCAACCCTGCTCTGCTGATACTTTGTTAGCAGTTCTGGGCTGACCTTTAATATTTTATTATAGCACAGTTATAGGTTTATCTCAAACCGAGGAGTTCTCGTCCCAACGCCCTCTTGAATAATTTTAAAACAGCACTAACTTGAAAGCATCAAAAAAATTTTTTTTTCTCTTGGTGAAGCTTTCACCCTGCTCTGCTGATACTTTGTTAGGAGTTCTGAGTAAGTCTTTCACATTTTATTGTAGCACGAGTATAGTTTCATCTCAAACCGAGGAGTTCTCGTCCCTCAGACCTCTTTAATTATTTCAAACCAGCACCTACTGAACCGCTTAATAAATCTATTTATTTTTTACTTAGTGAAGCTTCAACCCTGCTCTGCTGATACTTTGTTAGGAGTTCTAGGCTGACGTTTAATATTTTATTGTAGCACAGTTATAGTTCTATCTAAAACCGAGAGGTTCTCGTCCCAACGCCCTCTTGAATAATTTTAAAGCAGTACTAACTAGAACGCTTCAATAAAAAAAAAATATTTTTCTTAGTGAAGTTTTTAACCCTGCTCTACTGATACTTCGTTAGGAGTTCTGAGCTAGTCTTTCACATTTTATTGTAGCACGACTATAGTTTCATCTCAAACCGAGGAGTTTTCGTCCCTCAGACCTCTTTAATTATTTCAAACCAGCACCTACTGAACCGCTTAATAAATCTATTTATTTTTTACTTGATGAAGTTTCAACCCTGCTCTGCTGATACTTTTTTAGCAGTTCTGGGCTAGTTTTTCACATTTTATTGTAGCTCAGTTACAGTTTCATCTTAAACCGAGGAGTTCTTGTCCCAAAGCCCTCTTGAATAATTTTAAAGCAGCACTAACTTGAACGCTTCAAAAAAAATTTTTTTATCATAGTGATGCTTTTACCCTGCTCTGCTGATACTTTGTTAGGAGTTCTGAGCTAGTTTTTATTATTTTATTGTAGCACGAGTATAGTTTCATCTCGAACAGAGGAGTTCCCGTCCCTCAGCCCTCCTGAATAATTTTATACCAGCACTGACTGGACCTCTATAGAAATGAAACTATTTTTTTTTTGTATTCGTGTAGCTTCAACCCTGACCTGCTTATTCCATCGGGGTAGTTATGTCCTTATTTATATTTATTTTTCATTTTTGTGTTATCTGTTCTTATAGTTAACGAACCTGGAATTCTCTTAAATCCTCAAATTTTGGTGTACGCACGTTTTTAAATAATATATAGTTGTTTTTTGTAACGTGTTTGGATCACATTTCTTTTTTTTTTTTATTAATTAAGATCGACAGAACTCTTTCAAAAAAGTATGAGGAACTGTAGATATAATCGTAAGGAATCTAAATCAGCTTTCAAATTTGGATTTTGGAAAAAGTGATCTGCTGACGGAAGTTAGCAGAGCATATTTTCATTTTCGTTTTTTTCAGTCAAAACGCGGGAACTATGTCTTAAAAGTATAGGGAACTCTAGAACTCATCTGCATGCCAATAGAACTCAGATTTTTTTATGCTCTGCTGACAAATGATCTGCCAAGTTCACGCACATCTCCTTATCTGTCTATTTCTTCCGAGAAAACAAGCATAATACTATACTATTATTCATACCTTTACAATTCAAGACCACCCCAAGATCTCCACGCGTCGCGACAGTTACATAGTGCTAACAAAAACTGAGATATCTTGTTACTGTAACGTATACCCGTGAGCGTGTGCGGGACTCGAACCCGTTACCCCGACAGACCGCAACACACTACATGTTTCATTGTCAACTTATGACTGTTGGGTGATATGATACTCCATATTATGTCTTTGAATGCTTATGTTGTTATGTTTGATCAAATTAAATCAAGTAAATTATTTGTGTACGTTGGTTATAAGGTGTTCCATTTCATTATTGTATGACTTAGTTAAGACTATATTTCCTTTCTAATAATCTCTTGTCTATGGTTTAAATTTTGGTCTATTTTCTTTCTATCCAGTTATAAAGCTGTGTAAATGCATTTGTTACGAGGTGCAATTAAATTTTTATTACGAGCGCCAACCAACCTGATTTATTTTAATTGTGATTGAAAATTTTATGAGTGGAAAAAAAAATTCACTAGTGGTTTCCAATATTCCATTGATAAAAAAACGTCTTATAATGGAATGATGAGAACAAGTTAGTTGGCTACAATATGTTGGATTGGCCTAATACCGTTTAGTTAGTCAACTTAACAAAATAGCATCACAAAAGTGCCATTTCGCTACTATTTTAATTTTATCTTCGGCCTTGACAAACAAATGACGATCTTCTTACAGCTTGGCCAGAACGGATTGAAACGGAACTAATCTTTTTTTTTCTGACAACGTTTTAAAATCTTTGATATTTGATGTAAACAAACACCGCAGGTTTATTAGATTTATTATATATATATATAAAAGAACAGGGGTTTTTCTTTTGACTCGACTACAGCCGAAACCGCTTAACGCAGAAATTGAAATGAATTTTGGACAGCATTTGCAGTCTACCATGTAGATTGGCAATAAGACGGGATTTTGCGAAAATCCTCCTCTAAGGGGGTGAAAAGGGGTGAAAACTTTTGTATGAAAAATCTTGTCCTTGGGTTTATAAACTTGAAACTAGGTACGAATATGAGTTTAAGTAAATAAAAAAAGATGGGCATTATTACTTTTTTTAAAACTACCCTCCATTTTTAGGTTTTCCGAAAATCACTCCCTAAATTGGTGAAAAGGGATGATAAAGTTTTAAGGGAAGGATTTTATTGCTTGCTTTGATAAACTCAAAACTTGACGTATTAATTATCTCTCAATCGAATAAAGGATACGTATTTTTATTTATATTTCATAAATCAACCCCTAACGGGGTGAAAATCGGAAAATCAGTTTGTCTAATATGATTGATTGTTTGTTTGTATTGAGTTTTTAGATTTTATTAGAAGGAGGGTGAGCGGGAATTAAATTCACTGAGTTCGAAATTAGAAACACGCGCAGACGAAGTCGCAGGCAAAGTGCTAAATGTGCCATAAAACTGACGTAATAAGTGAAAAAAAAAAACATTCAAAGTGCTGGTAGCGTGAAGACAGTGGCGACTTCCGGTTTTCTACAGTTTTTTGCCAAGCTGTACTTTAAATTAGAAGACAGTTAGACACTACTGCCAATCCTCTGAACATAACCCCTCACAGTCACTCATTACAAAGATTGCTATTGTGCCTAACTACAGGAAGCCTACATTATCAGTCACAAATTACCATCGTTTTCTAACACGGTAATAACGTATTTCCCTAATTCAAGACTTAGGCCTATCCACAGACTAGCTAACAAGCACTTAACACGTTGTATATTTCCATTGCAGGCCCATATACAGAAGTGGAACACTTTTTGCCCGAGAAAGGCAACATTTGTATCCAACCAATGTTCTTGCTCAACCGTTACAGCTGTACCATTTACATAACAATTTAATTGAACATTTGTTATGTATTGTCGTTCTATTAAAGCGGTGAATTCACTTCTTGGACATGCCTGCAGGAAATTCTACAGACATGCCCGTTGCCCGGCAGTGCAAGACTGTCACAGTCAGTCTGGTAGACTTGCTCGCTCGTTGCTCGTCCACACGAGCTCATTTTAGATGCGCCGGCACATGTCCACATAAGAAATTGATGAATCTATGCAATGTATTGTGGCGACCCACACACGTAACTGATGAATCTGTGTAGTGTATTCTGGCTACCGACATGCCCGCGGACATGCCCGCGGGCATGTCGGTAGCCAGAATACACTACACCGTCTAGTGAATTCCCCCCTTTAGTAGGAACTAGTTTGTATTTAGACCATAAATCTTGCTCTAATTGTATGCGAATTGCCTGGAGGGATATTTCTTTCATCATAGTGGTGTAGTTTGTTTTGCTACCGACTAATACTGGATGCAATTTAGTAGGAGGCGCAGACCGATAGCCGTTTGACCTCTGAAAAGTAAATAGAGATGACATTGCAATATCCTACTGGCTTTGGAGACTTCGGTTTGTGACACAGATATTTTGTGACTATAATTGTAGAACTAATTACAATACAATCGATAGCGCGAGTCTCAAGTTTTTAATTGATCAAAGTCAGTAATTTGCACATTAGCATAGGGTCTGCGTATACGATCATCATCATTTGATACCTTGTTCCATCCACTAGCACTAAGTTATACTATCTACCTTTGAAGGCTGATACTTTTACGGAAAGTCACAAGCAACAGAACTCTTGCCAGCCAAACACAACCTCCCATTTATAACAAACAATCAAACAATTAAACCAACATACGACTCTATCAAACTCTGCAATAAATCATACCGTATTCTAATCCGTGCTCACACAATCGTGCCGTATAAAGCAATAGAGTGCCGGACCAAATTAGCGAGCGGGCCATACGGGCGCATTCTTACGAACAACCTTGAACCAGTTGCGCGTGCGCACGCCGCCTGTAGGGCTGCCCTCAGGGGAGAGTGGTAAGGTGATTCATTATTAATAGTGTTTGATTAGAGAATGACGCCTTTGAGATATGGTTATGGCAAGGTTTCAGGTTGTAAACTTTGGTCTTGGAACGCAAAGGGGAACCGAAGGAACAGGTTGTATTTTATTTAGAAAGAGTCTAACATTCGTTCGCTTGTGCTACGCCCGCGGCGGAAGGACTCATTTGATGACTTAACCTTCAAAAAAAGTAACTTACTTTGATCTGTTCTATTATGTGCTAAGCAGCAACCAGTTAAGTTAGATAATTATAGTACACTATGACGACAATTTTGAGTATGTGGTGAAATAAATAAACTAAATGATAAAGTTCCACTCTAGCATAAATAGTTGTGACCATAAATCTACACAATCGAAAAATAAATCAATATCAGACCCGTAGGCTCACTAAAGGCAATCACTCGTAATGGTGTTGCCATGTAACACACCACATTATTGTTATGGCAACACTGCTCTCATTTGTCACGAGCCGAAGCTCACATAATATTTAGTTTTGTTGCGGGAATAATTAATCGGATACTGTATTGAAATCAACTGCGAAACAATGATATTTCAGATCGTTTTAATCATTATAATAGGATTGTAATTTTAAATTGTAAAATAGATACACAGAAATGAAAATATATATTCTGTCGGATTTTACGCTGAAAATGGAATATTTTATGTCCTAATCACAACCGTGCTGTCTTCGATATGATTCTCCCGTCAGGCCAAATATTTTTGAGTATTATTAATCTTCATTAATTAGGTTTTCAATAGCTGTCACGAAATCTGGATTAAAACTGTCAAAATGGGTCTAATGGGGGAAAACTAGGTAATAAGTTGACAAAAGGCCAGTGTTGGCGTACAACATGGCACTCGGACTCGGCCAAGTTGTACGCCAACGATGGCCACACTCGCGTTTGGCTCCGACAATAAGTTAGAGTGTTAGAATGATGTGAAATTTTGTTAACTATTACCTAGTTTTTAACTAATAGGTATCTCTGCTTAACCATTCTAAAATACAGGCGCGAGGTTATAGAAGATAGTAGATTCAAAAATAAATTTACCATTCATGGCTTTGTAATATCGGAGCCTTAAATCATACTTCACTGTGTGCCAGCCCTGTTATTGGAGGAATACGGGCACTAATCGCATTCGACGTGCGCAAGAGTGCCCTACGCGAGCATTTCGCAACTCCGCCCCCCTGACCCAGTACTACGTCAATTTAGTTAATTACGGTATCAATATTATGCCTTATAGCTTATGTTTTATTATTATGTTAAGTATACGATAAAGTGTCCTTAGAAAGTTTCCCGTATCACTTATGGATTCGGAATTCCCACTGTTGGCCAACTTAACTTTCTTTTTTTTTCTCATAGATAAATAGATCATAAGTTTTAATGGTTTAATTCAATTAATAATAAAATTCCATTCATTGTAACTCTGTTAGATTATACACATATAATGTTTAGATGTACAGAATCTTGGTATAATTAAAAAAAATATAGAGCTTCGTTTAAAAATACAAATAAGATGATTCATAGTGACATTTGCTTACAAAGTAAATAGGTTGTATGTTTATGCAAATGTGACCCATCAGCTAACAAAATGATTAAGATAACAACATCATAAACTTTGTAATCTTTTAAAACAAATCCCACAGCGATTCCATATCAGAATCAGATTAGATAATAATCTTTTAAAAACAAACAAATTTTTTCTTTTCTTTCCCAAAGAGTCAATACAGCTATAAAACTTGAGAATATAAGGTTAATGGAAGAACATTGAATAAAATTAGGATTCTCTAACATTCAATTAATAATGGTAAGTATTCAAGATATGGAGTGGGCGACAGACGATCATTCGTAACTGCCAAGGATACTTGTCTTATTTAAATTAAGTTTGTTTTGACAAGGATGCCTGTTCTAGATTCTTGAGTAGATAATTATTAAGTTGTTATGTTGATTTAGTATTGGCATCGTCATCAGCTTGACTGGACTAAGTATAAAGATGATGTACTAGTACTTCTGGTTATAAAAATATGTTTTAACAGCCTTCGTCTGTTCTTCTCATCAAGTTTGATGTAACAAAAGACTATCATACTAAAAGATGTCTGCAAAATGAATACAGTATTTTTAATCTGGATCGCAGACTTATTCCAAGAACTGCGCAAGAGTGTTGTTACTTACTGTATAAAATCTTGGCCGGATGTTGTCCAATAAGGTTTCAGTCAAAAAGATAGACAGCCTGTATAAATCTATGGACAAATTTTGCATTGAACTTTATGTCAATGCTGTTACCACGACCCTGTAACTCAAAGAGCAAATGAAGGAACAAGGTGATGGTTTTTAGTCAGTTCGAGTCTGACAGTCACAGCCCCTTGCGCTCCACCCCCACCTGAATGATTTGATGATTTAATACCCCAACAAAAAAATTATGTCAGTGTCCGTCGTCCTTAACCGGTCTGCATTTAAACGACGCGACGTTTACAAAGTTTATTGGCTATCCTATTATACTTAGTAGAGTAGGTAAGCTAGTATCTATCAAAGATACTTCTTTGATAGATACTCTCATTGGATGGTTGATTTTTAAACAGGTGGAAAGTAATCTCTACATTTTTGCTAATCAGCATATGTAGAGTTTACTTTCCACCTGTTATAATGTCACCTGTTATAACGAACTTGGATTCATTAGGAATGAGAGTAGGTAATCACCTACTCTCCTTTCATTCCTAATGAATCCAAGTTCGTCAGCAATTTAGCATCGCTGGGAATGCGCCTACGTCGCGAGTCGCGTGTCTAGACAATTATAAACAATAATGTGCACTAGGTGGCGCTGGTGGGCGTGTGATTAACTGCGCCCGCGCACGACTCGCCCCCCCGCGCATTTCACATGTAAATTATAACAAGATGTGCTAGATAAATCTTCAACCTATGAATGCGATTTGCAAGTTTAACTGAAGTAAAAAAAAATATCATGTTTTATAGGTGTTGTAAATTATTGTGCTTGCGTGTTCGGACTTAAGTGGGTTTTATATTCGAATGGACAACCAGTAGCTTTAATAGCTTACTTAGAAATGTTGTGGATTTATGAAAACGTGAAAGATTATTGTACCCGAGCTAAGGCGAGAGTGTAGTTTCAAAGCAGATAGGTATGGCGATTTTAGCTGTTGCCAGCGGCTTCACCCGCTACAACTCGAAAATTATCCCACGGGAACATAAAATCGGGATAAAAGCTATCCTATGTGTTAATCCAGGTTATAAACTATCTGTGTACCAAATTTTAGCCAAATCCGTTCAGTGGTTTTTGCGTGAAAGAGTAACAAACATCCATACATCCATACTTACAAACTTTCGCCTTTATAATAGTAGTAGGATTAGTAGGATTGGCGATGCACCATCAACATTGATTATATCAGACACCCGCAATAAAAATTGACATGACATGTCCCACCTTTTCACAGTACCCAGAAACATTTTAATGAAGATCCGAAATCATGAATGTAATGTTATCCGCCATTCAAGCCGCCTGTGTGGCCATTCCTAAGCTATCTCAGTTCGCAATCTTTCACACGCGCCCAGGTGAAGTTTTTAACATTTTCATACGAACCAATATAGCGACATCATGTGGAAACGATGTAGAATTGAATTATTTAACGATCGAACGACCGGCCTCGTGGATGGAGATAATTTAATTTATTTTTAATAATTTTATCGTGAGTTATGGGCGAGCCTTTACATGGAGCGACTCTTAATGTCGTTATGGTTATGAGGGTTTTTTGTAAGGCCTGAGTTGGTTTATTAATAAAAGATAAGTAGATTTTCTTGCGGATATAAAAGTAAGGAAATTTTAGTAACTTATGCAGAAGCATTTTCAGAAGCTTTGCATATTTGAATAGAGATTGAGTCAAATCGACACGGACAGATGGTCTGATAGTCTCGTCGAGGACAGTGGAGGACACTGATAGTTTTCAGTATTATTTTGTATTAGGTCTACGTGCGCACCAGGTGCTTCGACTAAAGTAACTTATGTCAAGGTTATTCCTCATTCCCAATAGCTGGTTATCAATTTCCTGATACCCTCAATTCCAGCCACAAAAGCAGTCGTTCCATGATATCGTGCGATCTAAACGTCCGTGATACCAGGCGCGCAGCACGCAGCAGGAGGCAGAGTGAGGCGTTGTACTAACGGATAGTAATCGATACCGTACATTATTTACGACACACGACCACCGATCGTCTTTTATTTGCGCTCCTACGCACACCGCATGAAAGTTAAGAGTATGATCGCAGTTTGATTTATTGATGGAGCATGGAAAGAGGATTAATACAATGTTTGCTGGGCGAATTGATCGGGAGATTATAAATAGCGAGATGAGCCTTTATGCAAAGGGAGGCGTGGGATGTTAGCTAGTTAACGGACGTCTAGTAAGCCTTGAATGGCTCCAGTTAAGGTGTTTCTTTTTGTATGAATGAGTGTCATCAACAAGATCCACTCTATTATCTTGTTGATGCAACTACAATCCACAGATAATACAGAGGTAATCCGACACATTGCCAATTATCAACGAAGTAGAAATAACAGTAGAGATTCATAGGTAATGGGCCAAAAGGCCAAGAGGCCCCAAATTAAAACAACAATATAGGAAGGTAGTGCAGAGGTAACATTTGTTAGTGTGAAAGGTGAACTTTAATAAGATACTTCAAGAGCTAAAGTATGAAATATGTACAACTATAAAACTTACAAAGATTCAGTTATGGTTTCAGCTGAATTCGCGCCAATGCAATGAGACGAACACAAAGGACCTCCACAAATAAATCCCTTGAATTGGAAATGTCTGGAAAACTAATAACATGCTAAAATATACAAACAACCAATAAAGTAATAGTTACGCAGCCGATCGGGGTGAACGAACGAATGAACGAGATGCCTCATATTAATATGCAAATACTGGCAACATTAACACCTCCCTGTTTACGACAAACACCAGATAGTATCACACCACAGAGATCTTATAAGACAGAAAATAAAAAATAAAAATCTTGATCGGTTTGTGATCATTTTGAATGAAACGGTTTCTTTTACGCCCCGCCCATACAAATTACGCGAGCATAAATAAGCTTAATTTGTATAATATATTTATAATTGGTGTTTTATTGATGATTAAATAAACGAGGGTTTGATTAAGATAATCATATTTGCAAAGCCGATAATTAATTGGTATTTGAAACGCTAACCCCGCTGTTTCAATATTTTGGAAAATCTGTGTGGGACATATCTTATATCATATCTTATCGTAAAACATTTAAACAAATTCGCGGGCGGCATCTTTGAGATGGATTAAATTAGCATAATTACAATATTATCGACTAAGCATCCGCTGTCTTTAGATAGCCTTTTTGTGTAATTTATTTATAAAAGTTCCATTTTGAAGCTTTTTTCCGTCACAATAAAGTGTATAAATATAGCGTAGGCTTCCGGGGTACAAACCGGTAGTGACGTCACCAGTATGGCCGGATTACTTCCAGTTAATTAAGCAGCTAAACAATTTGCTGGTAACTCCGCCACAGCCTTAATGGCCGCTCCGGTTACACTCTGTTCTAATGCCTTAAACGAGTTCATTTTAAACTGTTTCGCCGAAGGTTAAGGGATGCTAGGGGCTTAGCAGGACTACTTAGCAGTCGTCATAATCAGAGCTATCGTCTTTTAGTTAATTAGTTAGCACTGAATATCATTGAGCGTTGAAGGGTTAAGCTTAATGAGTCTGATTTCAGAGCCTTCCATAATAAGAGTTTGTTAGGGATACCGAATCTAATAGACAGAAAAAAAAAGAATGTAATGTATATTTCATGTCACATTGAGGATGCAGATACAAGCGTAAACAAACCGAACCTACTAAAAACAATATTTATGACCACACACACCCTCTATAAACGAAGCACTCGCACTTCCTCCAATAAATACAGAGAACGCCAGCTAATGCTAGTTAGCAGTGAGGCAGTAAACCCTCTCATTACTGATTCTGCCGATATTACAAGGCGGCAGTACTCCTTCAAATCGCACACATCGACATATAACTGCTCTATTACAAGAACGCCAGCTAATTGCTAGTTAGCAGTGAGGCAGTAAACCCTCTCATTACTGATTCTGCCGACGGATCCTCGAAGACGTGTCAATTCGACTAATTTGCAAATATATCGACAACGGATGCTAAAGAGGACATTTAACTATCATTGAATATCAATATCGTATTTTGTATTTATTAGATCTGATATACATAAGTATTAGGATCTCTAGAAATAATAAAAAGAAGATGGCGGATGATGTAATAAAATTCGGAATGATATGACCAGTACAAAGAACTTAGACGCCGCTGTGACACTATTAGCACAGAGTCAAGGTAACTAATTTGGAATTTATAGACTTGTAAAGTTTGCTATTAGATATTTATTAGACATGATTCTTCTATCGTGTCCGTTTCAGCCAGACGAAAATAGTAACAGAATAGCCAGTACCCAAAGCGGTTATGCTTTGGCAACTGGCTATTCTGGTTGCTTACTACCAAAATGTTTGATATCTACTTATGAACCAGCAAGGTTAAGAGGTTTGAAACTTAGCAACGTTCCGCTATTTCTTCTTATTGTAGTACTGTATTTTCATTTCAATTTTACTCAAAACTTTGCCACATAGTTCTACGGCGTCGAAAACAACCATTACATCAAATAATTTTATTGTCTCTTTTTTAATGTTCACTCGTTATGTAAGTGCTAACTTTACAACACACTTTTTATGGAAGGCTGAAATCAGACTCATTAAGCTGAACCCCTAGACAATCAGTGATGTCTAGTGCTAGATGATAAACTAAAAGACGATAGCCCTGATTATAATGAGAAGTTTTATAATTTCATTGCTAGATTTTGCAGAAACTCGCCCGTCTGAACGTTCAAACAAAAATTATGCAACTACTCCATGGTTTTCCACCCTAATCTGCATAAAGCTTAGTTGTGTATCATTTAGTTAACGTGGGCGGAAACCAACCAGACCATAGATTACCATAGACAAACAAACAGACGGAACAACTTTCCAGTCCCATCCTATTTTAATGTCGGGCTCCAATCCAAAAGTACCGGAGTACTACATTTTTAATTTGTGGAGACCCAAAACTCTTGCAATATCGGCTTGTACAGTCACAGCTGACCACCTCATGAATTATGTAGGCCGCGTTCGCACTGGACGAACGTACCACCACTCGTATTTATTTGTCGATGTATCGATACGTTTTACGAATAGATATTCGATATTTTTGCCGATTATCCTCGCTGGCATGGGAACAGGAAACTGACATGTGTCATGTTGATTTATAGTTTTAGTTGGAAGTTGTTAGATAAAGTTTTTCGTCTTTCAAATTTCAATAAATTACGTATTTCCATGTCAGACTGGCAGCGGAATTTGTGGGGAAATAAATAGCAGTGGATTTCATTTTCTAAATTCCTCAGCTAACTGGGACAGAAATCTAGCACTATGGTGCTTAGAAATTGTTGAATAGGGCTATTCCGTTCATGTGTGATTCGGTATGAATGGAACATTCATGAACCGATCACTGGTACATTTAATGGCTAAGCGTCACATTCGTAGATCGTTCACATCCTTATGTACCTATATTTAATGTTAGTTACTTTTGCTGCTCAGCATTATGCTAAGTTTTTACCTCTTTTTGTTCTTTGACTGAAAAAATCTCTCTCGGCAAGAAAAAGGAAATTCGTAAAGTATAGTAAAAACATCTGCTCAAAATCAACAGGAGCATCGGCTGGGTAATGAGTGTAAACGCGATCAGTCGCGCGTGCGTTGATTTAGTCGCGCGATTTGTGCCGCAACGCGTCGTTAGTCGCGCCGCATACCGTCCGCTTTAATTCCGCGTGATCGCACTCAAACGACCTTTGTGCACAGATTAGTTTCAAAATTGCCAAATGTTTTTTATTGAAAAATGTTGACTTGTTTGTAGTGGCCTTCATTCGTGTTCCTATGCATTCGGTGGAAAAATTGGAATTGGGTTCGCGTTCGATGTGTTTAGATTTTTTTTTGGGAGCTTTATGAGGTTTTCCGAAATTATAGAACCTGTAGATGTTGTTGTAACGTTTGAACATTTTCCACTAAAATATTAGACAATTTTAAAACTAAACTATCTTTCAAAGATCGTTCAAAAATATAAAGAAAGAATCTGTACTTGAAAATCTTAACGTCACCTCATCTTGTAGTAGTCCATAATAAAGAATAAATCATGGTCCATTAAGTGAAGCTGGGTTATTCTGTAACAAAGTGTGTTGCTTGCCTGCACGGCACCGGCCCGGTAACCGGCCGGCGATAATTTATGCCGTAATTAAACCGGTTATTGCCGCACCGAGAGCATTGCGCTGCATGCACGGCACCGCACTGAAAATAATGCCGATATATTTTCGTTTGTACTCCGGAACGGGAGAGCAGTTTCAGTAAGTTTTTCAGTTAAGTAGTATTCAGGGACGTAGAATATCCTGAATATATGATATGTTCTATTTAAAGTAGAGAAGAAAATAACCTACAGCTGGAGATTTCAGTTTAATCTTTGCATGCCCGTTTAGGCTTCACAATCAGCTACAACATGGGCCTCTTCAAAATGGGCGTGAAAAAGTTTAGTTCTACAGGATCGGCAACGCGCAGACGATACCTCTGGTATTGCAAGCGCCATAGAGTATGGTGACCATAATAAATAAAAGTCTAGTGCATGAGAACATGGGTTTGACCCTCAGTTTGTGAAAATCGGGAAAATGTTATTGGGTATTTACAGTAGCAGTCATGGAGCCTTAATTCGTGTGTGATTGTTGGCAACATGATTGTCCCTTATGACATAGATAGGAGTGTAGTAATTATTAGGTCCATCTATGCTTAATCCATTGGTAATTGTGGCCTTCAGCTCCATCACAGAAGGCGGGCGCGTTATCCAGATTTTTCTGATCTAAAAAATAGACGTGACGTTACGTATAATAATCGTTTGCCCCAGTACTCACTGTACCTAGTTTATTTCTTAAAAGACTTTAAAAGAAGGACTCTCGAGGGGTTCTCAATACGACCAGTTTTTTTTTTTAAATATTTGTTACCTCATAATATAACGACTGGTTGATCCGATTTTGATGATTCTGTCGTTCGATGCAGTATTTTTGTCATGTGGTCCCATACTAATTTGTTTCTGGTTCATTATTTTTTATTTTATGACCAATTTTTTCGCTTATGTGCACTTCGATGATGTTATTACCTACCGGTAATTTGTTTGAAGGACTTTGTCACTTTTTTCTCTAGCCTGGTAAAATCATCATTACGAGTCCTCCCATACCGGGCAGGGCGGCAGGGACTGTCAGACTCGTACTGACTAAAATCCACGGTGTCTTTTAATAGCCCTTTATGTTCCGGGGTCACGGTAATGAGATAAGTCCCGCGAACCCGGCAAAGGACTTTGTCACTAAGCGATCAAGCCAGTGCAAGTGCACCTAGTTTGTCGAAAAACGTCAGCAGCATAACAATACAAACTTCAGCAGCTCACTCCATTCATTTCCATAGTTAATTACAAGCTCACATTGTATTTAACTCGAGCTTCACAAATGAGACTTAATTTTCCGAATTAACTTGATACTCAATTTGGTGCATTTCGCGAGTGGTGCGAGTGTCATTGTGATTGGCATGTGGACCGCAAGCGCAGTTGATTCGGGCGAAATTCAATCATCGTGAATTATCATCGAGCATGTCAACTCAATATGTCAGATGAAGCTGGAAATGAGGGCAGTTTATATTACATCGATATGATACGATTTTTGTTGACTGTTTTTGATGTAATAAATGAATGATGGTTTTTATTTGGAGCAAAATACGAGTACATCCAGCCACACATAAACTCATATATAGCCTTCCCTCTGTTTTACCTGAGTAGACAGAAACTACCCGCTAAACAAGTATCTAACTGGGCTGGTTAGGGTGTTGTCTATAATGTTCCCACTACTGGAACACCAACCTCCTGCCTATAAAAGGGAACGGACCATAATCCACACAGGCCCAGTGCGCGTTGGTAGATGTCACATTTCTTAGAATTTTTGGTTGAAAACCAGTGGTGATGAAATAAATTACACAATAATTGAATTAAACAAAAATTAAACGACTGTTTAATTTTTAGTGGTATTGCTCCTGTAATCTTTATAAACTCCTTTTCTCTAGTTCCGTTTTATTACATTACTTACAGCAAAATTCTATGATTTACAATTTACTCTATTCTACGTGAAAAAAAGTCATATTTTGTACCATTTCGGTACAAGTATGTAATACTTTTTTTGTCATTCAAACCTTTAGAAAAGGTGAGAAAACCTGAAAAACAAGAGAAGTGATGCGATAGGAAATTAAATTGATAGATTTATTATTTGAAACTTCTTAAATTATCGTATGTATGGTACTTGGTACATTTCGTTAGTAAGTCCATATTTGTTTAATCAGTTGATGATAGCACACGCCTGCGTAAACATACAAATATACTGGATGGCCGTATGTTTGTGCAGCACATAACTCTGATTGGATACTTTGGTATGCCGATGCCGAGGTGTTTTGTGCTTCCTATTCTATGAGCTTTAGGTCTGGTCACGGTTTAAAAAAAGAATTGAAGTAATACATAAAAGTTTTTAGTAAGAAATCTAAATGGCTATTAATGCAAGAAACCAAAGTCTAAATATTTGAATCTCCAAACTTGCTCTTTTATCGCGAATGAGATAAATTTCTGTCGTCTTCACTTTCTCATCGTATCGTCAACATTATCTCGTGTTGACATCGTTAAGATTGGCACCTCTATTAAGTTTTACAACATTCTCAACACGATTATTTTCTCCCTCGATCTCGAATTTCATATCTTTGATATTTATGCCCCCGTTCCATAAAATTATATTGAAATCAGATATTTTTTCGTCAAATCAAAAACTTCGCAACGGTTAAAAGTTATGATAACTCAATAAATCTATAATAAGCGTTTCTAAGCGTTCATCATTGGCTCAATAAACCGTTTATTTATAAGAAAATAAATACAAATTTAAATTGCTTCATACATTATTTATTATAGACGGCGTCGGATTGGCAACGATTTATATAACTTGTTGTAAATCTCTCTTTTCACGCCACTTTTCATTCCCATGGATCGAGTATTTTAATATTTTTATGAGGTGCAGAGTTGAGTAAGCTTGATGGATTGTTTTTATAGAGAGAACATGTATCTTTATTCAGAGTGTCCAAGTCCATTGGAGGGCAGAGTTAATTGAAAACAGACAGTTGGTGAACAGAAGAACAAATTAGCCTCAGGCCTCCCTCAGAGGGAACGGCCGGTAGGCAACCATGTGGGTCAGTGTCCACACAGATGATGTAAATGAATTTTAGATCTTAGGATCAGAGCACCACTGATGAAATAAATATATAAAATAAATTACACAAAGTAATACATGTTTGGATACACCGACATAGCTCATAAAATTTGCAAGTTGAAGTGGCAATGGGCAGGCCACATTGCTCATAGGACTGACATCCGATGGGGAGAAAAAGTTCTCTCATGGCGACCATGGACCGGAAGACGCAGTGTAGGCAGGCCTCCCACTAGGTGGACCAACGACATCGTGAGGGTCGCGGGCAACCGATGGATGCAAGTGGCGAATTGTCGTTCGGCGTGGCGGTCTAAGGGGGAGGCCTATGTTCAGCAGTGGACGTCTTCTGGCTGATGATGATGACCTTCTTGTCGTTAGTCGGAGCTGTTAACACTGTTTCAGCATTGCTCACAGAATCATAGAGGTGAAGGTAATTAGAGTAACCCTGATTAAGTTGCAGTGCCAAGGTTAGAAGGAGATGTTATTAGAAATTTTAACACTATCTTTCAACGAGAAAATCTTTTCAATCAACGTAAGCAAATATTGTTGAAATAACATGGAGATTTAATTTTAAATTCAGTCAGACAAGGTCTGCGTTGTGCCTCAATTACCAAAATTGAACGAAACTCACGAATAAATATAATAATAAAGATGTGGGAAAACGTGTGTTCTGTTTTTATTTACATTAAATACGCTGGTGTACGTGTGTAAACTGTTGAACGATAAAAACAGTGGCCAAATATTGATATAGTTTTAATTGAGAAAATGGTTGTTATTTTGGTTTAAATCAGTGCGTTTCATGTAGCGGAGTGTGAGAAGGCGAATTCATTAATTAATGTAAGAACTTGTGATAAAATTGAAAATATTAGACAAACCAGAAGACGATTATGTTTACTCAGAAGATCGTCGTAGAAACTGATATTGTAGCTGATTGTATTGATATAGAAGCTATTGTTCAACAAGAAATTTATTTATGAAACATCATCAAGCGTAAGTATCAAAGTTCGACTTGAAACGTAAAATAATTGACAGATTTCCCAGTATATTTTCATCTGTCCCAAGTCTCGGTAAAAACAAGTTAATATAATATGCCATTAAAACTCCCACATCAGTGAAACGGGAACCATTCCCGTCAATCATTATTCATCATTCGACACGTATACTTCATTCACTTTCGCGTTATAACGAGTTTCGTAGTAAAATACAGATGCGTACGATCTTGGCTTCCAATCTAACCGACCACGCTATGTAGACCCTCAGGTTTTTAAAGAAAACATGTTTTAGAAAGCTCAGGGAAGATTGGCGGTTGATTATGCACACGACAAATGAATTATTCACTTTTGTAATGGTAATTAGTATTCGATTGGTGGTGGAGAGCGCGGTGCGGCGTGCAAACGTGATGCTCGCGACGATCTACTGCGTACCGTAAGTAAATAATGTGCTTTTTATGGTAAACCATTGTAAGTTGTAATGTAAGCTGCTGTGTGGGTGCATGCGAACTTCGTCGCGACTATTAAGAGGGTATTGGCTTGATGCAGACGGATATTGATATCTCATGCTACACTCCCTTTGTGCTTTCAAATGTGTTAAAGTATGTATAGAAAAGAAGCTTTGTTTTACATATTGCTTTTGTTATAAGATTTTTTTATCATCGAACTGTAATTTGATTACAGTTTGACGTCTAAATTGTACAATATAACTGTTGTATTCTAAAGTGTTCGTAATAGCACTAATCTTTCTCAATCTTGTTAATTGATCAATTAAAATGTTGATCCTTATGTGTGAGCATTCGTTGGTTGTAGTGTGATGTGACTCACTTGCGTTTCACAAGTCGCCAGTTCCTTTTTCGTAAACGAAATCTTAATATTCAAAGCTATCCTAAAACGATATGTCAGTAATAAGTAAGCAAGTTTATAGCGCAATAAATCTGTGAGATATAAATACTACACGGAAACAAAGCGTAGGCAGTGCATTTCCAACGCAGACACAAAACGCACAATATAAATTCAAATATGGCGCGAAAAAGCTTTCATAATGCAAACAATATTACTTTTAACCGGGAGATTGTGCAAATGGCGTTTTGTTGCGCGCGGTCGGCACTGGCCACACACCAATATTTTTTTAATAACACCCCACACACGCATCTATATGATAATGGAGTCGTAAAAGCTTCCAACGAAATATGTTTTCCTAATGTTTGCGAAAACAGATCTTTATTGAAACATTTTACGATCGTTTTTAATTTTAAAGGAGCCATAGAGGTTTTATTGGAACGTCTCTGTGGCGAGCGCTGGAGGTCTGTCTCTGTTTCACGAGGACAATAGTGTAGGGACAACAAAAGCACAGCGAGAACTGTTGACTTAGGAAGTCGAGTCCGGGAGCGTCCGAGATACGGACCACCTACGCCTGCCGACTTGTATAAAGTGCCTCGCTGTCACAGAGGAGGAAATAATGGCGTTTGTTGCATCGTCCGCGTCCGGGTAACGAGCGAGATCGAGCGAGCAGATCGAGTGGACCACGGTGAGGCAGGCACGTTTATGATCGAACGACGTGTTATTCTATACGACATGCTACAACTTATTTAATAGCGTCTAACGTTAGTTTTATAGATGACACAAATCATTCGAAATTAATACACGTCATGTAAAACAGACATTAGGAAAAGTAGCGGACTTTATTAATGTTGAGAAGCTGCACGTATATCTACACACGTGCGTGACCACCTACTGCTGTGCGTAGGTTTCTCACACTTACCATCTTTACTGCTCATAAATAAAGCGTTGATTAATCCGAGAGAGATTTTATGTCACGTCCAAATAATGTGACGCAGGGGACAAATGAACACGTTTCCCGACCGCCTGACTGCGATCATCTGTTAAACAAAGATAAAAGAGAAATGCGACTAAATGTAAATAATTGAGCTCCAAAAACCAGTCGATTCAGTTAATCTATAATCGATTTCTTGTCGTAGGGAACGTGTAGTCGAGTTCGTGACAGATTCAAAATCGATTACGCTCGGTTCGTGCGCTCTCGATACATTAATTGGAACGAAAACACTGCGAGCGTCGACAAATATCTTGAATAAGACGGTGTTCTTTTTTTTTGAGTGGAGGGACATGGCTCGTTAGTTGGCCACGCCTGCTGTCAGGCGCCGTGCGTCTGCGGCCGGACCTGTCACTATCAGCGCATCTTCTCATTACCGCTGAATTGATGGGGAACACCGCGAGCGACGCATGCAAGCGCTCAACTTCGCACCAAAAATAATAAAGTGACATTTTTCATAAGCGCTGTTATCGAGTATAAGACGAAGCTCGTCACCAACAGGTGCGGCTTGTAACTTGATATTTAGACACGTAATAAGCGGGACGAATGAAAAATGCTCGAATGGATAAAAGTGACAGGATAGCTGGTGACGAAAAAAAACTATATTTTTCTGGGAATCGGTAGCAGAGACGTGAGATATTTGTAGTGATGATATTAGTTCTGCGGTGCATTTCCATGAACCGTGGCGTTTCTGGGAGGGTTCGTTGGTGACATATTAATTACTAATAGAGCGAGATGTCTGCGCTCAGTTTAGCTAGTTAGCTACCGATATCGTGTAGTATTACGGAAGAGCTGAATGAATCAGATCCACAACGTTTAGTGTATAATATACCTAAAATGAATTTATTTGCTATATTTGAACTAATCAATCATAAAACATCCTGCCTTTTTACCATGACTCTACTCAGAAACAACAGGATATTTATAGGTTTGTAAACAAAAGATTTGCGCGTAACCAGAGGTAAAATATTTTGAGCATAATATACCACAATTCAGTAATATCTGAAACATCCAACTTGTGGTATTCCTACCTATTTCAAGTTAAACTTTTTTGGCACGCACGAAGTAAAGTGAGTTCTTCATTCGAAAAAATACCAAGCGTCGATCGCGTGTTCGGAATTCGAATTCAAAAAATCCCATTCCATTTGACAGCTTTGCGTAACAAACGATAAAATTGTCGAAGCAATCAATATGGCGACAGTTGAGAATCCGTTTAGTAGAATTTTATTATCAAAACACGTCGAATATTTATTATAGTGTTCAAGGGACTTGTGTATAAAACTGGTACGTATGTAACGTGATATAAATAAATATTTAAAGCCACATTAACAAATATAAAGTTTGTCAGCGAATAACAGAAAGATAAGTACTGAATTTCGTGCGAGATCTTCTTGGAACTCTCACTCTACCCTTACTCCATCTACCGTTATGGAAAACCGATAGTCAGTATAATTTCAATAATACGGATAAAATATTACAACTTCGACAAGCCCTGATTATTTACTACCCCAACTTAAAACTTAGTGTTCATTCCGGTCAACTTCTTTCATTAACATTTCGTTTCCATTTGCAAAATAAAGTTTTCGTTCAGAAACAATTTGAAACTATGAAAACTTTGACTTATTTATGCTGATTGGGTACAATTCCCAATTAATACTAGAGAACTATTTTGCTTACTGACGTGTCCTTTACCGTTTATTGATTCTGTTTACATAAATAAAGCGCTATTTCCTTCAAATAATTGACTATACCTATTTGCTTTACTAAAATATTGCTCAATTTGAAATGTAATGGGCTGAACAGACTGTTAAATTACTATAGATGTTTGATTAGGATGAATATCCTGAAAAATACCTGGTTTACTGAAAGTACCTATACCTAGTAGGTACTAATGTTGTGATTTGTTTATTTAAATTTTCTTAAACACTAATAAATTATAGTGAACAATACAACAACCTTAACGCAATGCCAAAAGCCTGAAAAGTCTAAAAGAAGCCTAATTCTGAAAGAAGACTGTAAGTCTTTAAATTCCAATGAAATCACGCCGAAGACATGCGACTGCCATTTAACTTACAGATCATTTGCACAGCGTCCCACTGAGTAACGCGACAATATCGTCCATTTAAACTTACTTCCGCGAAAGCCTCTAGAAATTGAATTGTTACAGGCACAAAGCGTCTCTTCACAACGACAGAGGCGATTCATCAAATTGGCAGGTAAAATGTTTACTTAAGGACAATTACAGTTAAAAGCCCATGCCAAATTCCATCATAAAGGCCTCCGAGGCGTGCCGTATCGCGTCGCGTCGTGCCATGAAATTGACTTTGTCACTGCCCATAAATCTTCCCGCCAAACTGCGAGAAAAAAGATGGCATCCAACGAATGCGTTCGGATTCACCCAGCGGATGTTTACACAACAAGCAAGCTCACTATAATGAACTTTTTTTGCGAATCTCTTTAGAAACGCTTTATTACGGTTTGAGGGATTCGCGCGCTTTACGAATTCTTTTGTTTATAATTGCTTTGTGTCATAGAGTTGTCAAAATGTTACACTTTTTTTGCAATATTTGCAGTCATAAATCTAAGTAACTAATTTAGTTACCTTCTCGTTTTTAGAAAGTTAGTGTTACATGTCTTTTGAAACGATATTTTTAGTAGTAGCAGATATACTCGTAGATAATCCTGTCATTACGGCCGAGATCACGAAGTTAAACAGCATCTGGAGGGAACGCAGAGAAAACATACTAAATCAATAAATCAACGCATTGGCAAAGATAGAGCGGAGAGTATAAATAAAGTAAAATAATATCGCAATAAAATATAATTGCGTTCATTTATTGCATCGTGTGAAAGACGCAGCTTTAAGAAACTTCGAGGGTGTGATGGTATCTGATTTGCATGTGGCCGTAACGGCTGGCACCGACATATGCCATTATCAGGGAAATATGATGTTTTTTAGCTGAGCATCGAATGAATTAATATCGGTGGAGTTGTCGTCGCTTCCTTGGCTGGAGTGTTGCCAATAAATAGTTTGGAGCGAACTTTCCGCGAGTGTGGGCAGGCCATAACTCTTGCCCCCGGATGGCAATAAACGTCACGGTTCGCACTACCTAGCACTATCAATCCGGTTTTGCATCCAGTATCTCTCGTCTCCATCTCGTCGCCATGTTGTGGCCCGCGCGCCAAAATGACTGTATCTCTGTTGGACGGTATGTCGCGAACGTTTCAACGTAGGCAGTTCACACTTTATGGTGAGGGCATGGCTTTCTTGTTGCTTGATTTTCCTAGCTTTTTTAAAATCTCATCATAATAGTTGATGATAGAAAATTTGTGATTATGATCGCCTTACTGGCACCAGCACTGAAATTATTTCTGAGGGATATCGTTAAAGCTGCCTCAGGATGAGAATAGTAGGTTTAGCTTTGGTCATGAACATTCACTTCTCAAAAACAATAAAGGTATTATTCATACAAAGGATGTCAACTAATCCTCTGTAGGAACAACTTTTCAATATTTTGACTTATGCGGGCAGATAATCCGCTTTAAATTCTATTCCTTTGCAGCTTGTCCGCCACTCCAATAGAAATAAGACAAAAGAAACAATAAATATACGAGAGAAAAAGACAGTGTTGCTATACGAAAAAAAATACAAGACGAGGGTTGTCTGGGCAAAAAAATGGTGCCGTATGGAGAGCGGTCACTGTGGTCCGTTTGTTTAAATCTGTTTTACGATTGGTCGTAGCCTCGCAGGCAGACGTTTTATGTAGCTGCTGAACATTCAGCTTAGTAGCGTGTCCGCAGTTGATTACGGCTGTTAAATTAGCTAATTAGCACAAGTTTATTGAGCGATTAGCTGATAATAATAGCTGTTTAAGTGGTGTTGACTGCTCGATTGTTTGTTCCAACTAATATAATGCTTGCCTGTAAAATACTAATAACTTTTATTCTTGTTTCTTTATGAAGATTCTATAAAGGCATAGGCAGTTTTAGTATCTACTATGTAATTTAAAATCTAGCTTCTCGTTAGTATCCCAGCCTCATTTGCATACAACATTGTTTGCGTAATTAGTTCGAACAACGCGATCAGTTAATAAATACGCGTTCATACGAGAGAACGAGTGTCCGCATGACAAAGCACCTCAACCAAAGAATCTATCATTTTTTACCTCCCATAAAATAAACACAGCACTGACAATTTACAATCGAAAGCTAAAAATACAAACGTCACAAAACATGTCGCCGATGATTTATTTAACGCGATATTTATGTATGGCCGCGACAGGACGTGAATGGTGTCTGTTCCTTTTAGTTTACATTACTTACTTACTCCACTAGTGTAGTCTCCAACACTATATCTTAATTGCATAAGGTTGATATTGGCTGAAATGACGGCATCAGTAAGTTTGTTCCTTCCAAGTTAACAAAATTATGTTTGCGGTTGCTTTTCGTTGATAAAATAACGGTGTATAAGGGAGACGGTGTGCTGCGACGGTAAACGTTAAGTTGGTGTGTTTGGACGTGGTGTGGGTGGTTACAATAGGTGCGCGTGGGCACACGGGTGCGCTCGCGCAGCCGCAGCCTCGGTCTCACCTCACTGTTTTTATGACGTACATTATGCATGCAGATTTCATTATAGATTAAAAATTATAAATAGTCGAAACGATCGTAACAACGCCTCGGCGGTGATTAGTCCCACGTGATGGACGGCTTGTATGTTTATGAAATTAAACGGTCGACATGTGATATTTTATCAATAACGAGCATGTTATAAATATTTAGTGGGCTATCAGTAAATTTAATCAATTTGGAAGGAAGCTTTTAATTTATAAGTTTCCAGTAACATTTAATTTCTCGGAATTTTCTTCTAGAGAGCTTTTCTGTATAGAATGTGGAAGTAATGAGGTAAATTCCAACAGTCTTTCCAGTAAAGTTAAGGTGTGACAGTAAAGTGAAGTGTGAATCAAGGAAATAGTTTATCGAAATGTGGGCGTAGTCGAGGTACTGAACATTATTGCGACATCTGAACCCGCTGTTATAGATGCGCTTTGTGAACACCGCGCTGCGTTAGCGCAGGTTAGTGCGGGTCAGCCTGCTGACACCCCGTCGCACATAAAACAAAGATGTTCAATAAAATTGGTCTGCTTTATTTTGCAAACAGCTGTTTCATGGACAGGTAAGGGTTTAAAGAACACTTTTACGGTCAGAGACAGATTAAACATGATATTAAGTTAGGGTTACTGCACAAAAACATCAAAATAGAAGCATCTAGCTATTCATTGCTACTTACGATTTCATACGACGTAAGTACATAAGTCCAAATTTTACTGAGGTATCATCAACAATAAGTTTATCAAAAGCTATCCCACGATCTTCATTATTTCAAATGTCTATCTCAATCTGTTACACATTGACTACAACATATCTCATACTTTTTCCATCAGCACAGTCAAGTAAAAAGCAACTTATTATGTCATTCCTTATAAAAACAGTTTCCTTTCTGCTGTCATTTATGTCAGTAAGCAAGTCATTGGTTGAATGTTTTACCATAATATAGTGTACATCTGGTTGGCAGTCGTCTGTGGGGCCAGTGGGTGGCGCAATCCCAAACCCAACTATTTCTATAACCCAAACATCGGCCCCCTTCAGATATCGATTGTCATTGTCGCTGCTTGCAGCTCTACTATTGTTTCGTCTCTTAGAAATGACTTTTTTACTTGTACTCGAGAATAATTTGAATGGAGACAAACTATGGCTCTATTAATAGGGAATTCAATTGTCTAAAATAATTTTATTGAATAAAAAAAACGATTTCTTTACAGATAAAGGACATCATATTGTAATTTAAACATTTTCGTCGTCAAGCACCGGAATACCAAAACCAACATTCATGTTCAATTCATTAAGGTAATTAATTATCACAGCGGGAACAAAACTCGCTATGACAAAAGCTCCATTCGATTATGAGAGATGAAAAGATTATGAGATAACGTCGCGCAGTATCCCGGTCCCACACACATTTGTAACATTTAAACGTTTTAAAATATAATGTCCACCTAGGGTTGCCAACTTTTTTTACAAGAAATAAAGTATATTCAGGTCTATGAAGATTATTAAACAGTATTTTAGCAAAACAAATAGTATTTATTTAATTTTTTTTTATTTAGTCAGAGGGCGCACACTGTGTGCGCCCTCTGACTAAATAAAAAAAATTTGTGAGCGTCTAAATGTAACACATAATAATGTGTCTGCATTTTGATGCTGAAAACAGTATTTTGTATACTTTTTTTTTGTTAAACAGTAAAAAGTATAATTTAGTGAAAAACAGTAGAATACTGTTTAAAACAGTATAGTTGGCAACCCTATGTCCACCGCACCGCCCGCATCCTTGTCGTAGTTAGAAAACAAAATGTCGTCGTGTTTGTTTGTTTTGTTCGTAAACGCATTCGTCACGGCTCCGAGTGACACCACCCTTTCCTGACGTGTTTACTCATTGTCGGAGTCCGGTTAACTCAGTCCTGCTCAAGATTTGAGATAATCGAACGAAATCGGATATCACATGTGGGATTGTTAACTTCGAGTGTATTTTGTCAATGTCATGGTTAGTTGACTGGGTGGAATTCCTTAAAATATTCATATTATTGAGTTTTTCCGTTTTTGGTTTGTAATTTTTATGACTTAGTTTTTGGAATCTATTAAATTCATTCAATTATTTATATTTGACATCAATTTTGTTACACAGTAACAGATATCACTTACACTGTCAGATTTCCTAGAACATTTTGTTTTTGGGAAGGGTTCCTATTGTGTTAAGTTCTCTGTTATTGTATGTTAAATTAATTGACGACTCTTGTCACAACATCCAAATTCAACAGGTGACGTGACTTAACATCTTGAATAGGTAACCACATAACGAGGGAACAGTCACATCTTCAGAATTTCCTCTCGAAAAAAAACTAAAAAGATGTTTTATAAAAACCACGGCTTAAAACAAACGAAACACTAAATCAAACCGCAGGTTTATGACCAGGTAGACGAGTTATTAGTAAAACTTACGGACGTCATAAATTTCGGCTGGCGCGGAGTCTCTGAGGCTACCTTTAATAGAATCATTAATACCCGACAGCAGAGGGCGAAGCTACCACTGTCTCGAACAAGCCTCCCGTACTACCACCTTGGAGGAAGGTCGCCTGATATTGATTATACATGCAAGTGCATGCACCATCCTTGGACCAGTTGTTGAGAGAATCAATCGGTAATGACTGTAATCTTTGTACAGAGTTCTGTCTGTCCTACTTACATACATGCTAATGCGACTGTGTTCTATGATTGTTTCATCGGATACACAGTTATTTTTAAATATTACAACGACACAGAAGAGGAAGATCTGTAATTAAATTGGAAAAAATGGAAAGCAATATTTTAGTATAATTAAATATCAAGTTTCACACGCTAGCCAAGACTTGTTCTAGAGTATAAAAGCGCTGATATTATCGCCCATACACAGTATAAAACACGTGCGAAAATTCTCTTATAAAATGATGGTGATATCGAATCCCGTGGCGGAATAAAAATTGAACGAAGCCCGGCTTCCATAGTATGGGGTCTATTAGTATTGGCGGCATTAATTTGCATGCAGATTAAAGTATTCCACGCAGGTATAGATGTAGTAACGAGGCGATTTTATTAATTTGCTGAGTCCGAATCAAAGGTCGCAGTGTCACTAACGAGATTCCAGCTTTCCTCATAATTGCAACCGTTGTTATTGCTTCAAGTGTGAATGATAGCATTAATTAGTTTTATAGTTAATGGGATGTTTATTAAACAGTTAATTAAAGAAGAGATAGGTTAAAGTTATTACGTAACGGGGTGTGATAACTATATTGTTGTGACGTGAACGTGTGATGCATTGATGAATCAAAACATAACTGGTATTAATCGGTTTAATACCTACTGCGTTTGTTTATAGAAATAAACATAATATAGGTACACACGGCTACACAACAAGCTAATAGACAAAACCGTATAATCTGACTGTTCAATGTACGAAAAGAACATACAAAGCGAGACCAAAGTTAAATTGGTTTTGTATAGCTTGATGCGTAGCCGTGTGTACGTATATAAATGTAGCGTCGTAAGATAGCAAAAATGTCTAAGTTTATACATATAACCATAAATCAATTTATATCCTTGATATGATTATAATTTATATCGTCACATGTGTTCTGGTGATGAAACCATAATAATATTTCTAGAGCACTTAAACTAACTTGTACTTACATTATGAATCACTGGCAGAAATGAGAGCAGCTTTCGATCTGTGAACAAAAATAAAAGTATTTTGATAAAGTTTGCAAGCGATATGGTGATATTATTTTATTAAATATTTGGCGCTTTCAATTTATGCAGGCTCTCCGCGGGTGGCAGCGGTGAATTGAATGAAATGTGGTCGAGTTTGTTTCGGATTTATCATGTGATTATAATGTTTTAGGGAAGCATGAAATATCATAACTGCTGAATTACTTTATGTGGATCATTAATATCACTGCACGTATATTTAAATAATCAGTAAATAAAATTCCATCGCATCACGTATCGAATGGGTGAATCTGATTAACATAATATTATGATGTACGAAGCACGATCACTTTGTTACTTGAAAATACATATGATTTCAGTACCTCTGTGATCTGACATGTTAATGGCGAAGCAGTAAAACAGTCAACATTCGCAAACATGTATCGATTGTAACATAAACAATCTGATTTATTTGTAATGGAAACTGAACGTTTTAAAGCGAGATCTATGTTTATTGTAATTCCAGTGAATTGCGAAAACAACGATCCCGTTCTTGTAACTCCAATCTCAAGCATTGAAACATTATCCTCAAGCGATTAAATTATCGTAAATACAAAATAATCGTTACTGTATAAATTCCTAAACGTATACTTTATCGTTTTGATTCCGAGTGCGTCGTTCGACGTCGAAAACATAATTTCTAAAGGCCCACCATTATCCCCCTGGCTCGAGCAGCTGTCCCGCTGCGGGACGCCATTTTTTCGACCATAAATATCAATTCTCACAATCCAACAAAACGCATTCGTATTTATTTAGGCGTCACAAGTCGTGGTGTCTCGCAGGGCACGCATTTGGGACCACTTCCTTTTCCTTTTGCAAATAATCTATTATGTTGGTGAATGAGTCGTAAAGGTGTGATTTATATTGTGTTTAACTCGTAATGTTACTTTATTTATTGTTTGGGTTTTAAAGTCAAATAATTTTAATGTTGCCAACTGAAGTGCACGCGCGCATGCAAATGAAGAAAAAGAATGCAGTCGTAAAATGTTGGATCATTTTATAGATGAACTGGCGTAGTATTTACTGTGGGGTTTAATACGCACAAACACTATAAAGAAAGTTAAAGAAGTACTGAATGTTTAAAATAAAATAGTTGACGGTAAACTGTGCAATCTTAGTAATGTTTAAAAATAAGATTTTATTGTTTGAGCGTAATGACTTGAGACTTGGAACTGCGGCCATTCGGAAGTACATAATATTAATGACTTAATAGTTAAAGTTTAAGTATCGGCGAGACAAGTTGAAATGGCCGGAGTAGTAAGTAATTGGTCGAGTAAAGCCGACTATCGGAGCAATTCCGGACACTTAGCTGTGCCAACACAATTAGCTTTAAATCTATTGGATGGGCTCTGAATTGTCTTTAGAGATTTTAACTTTATAAACTTAATTTGAATGACTAGTTTTATTGTTTAATTTTATTGATGCCATTCGTGTTATTTGCTTATTAGTTGTTTGTAGATTTACGTAGATTGAAACTTTTAATTATGTATATATAATAATTTGATTTATTAAGACGTTCATTATGTTTTGTAATTGTGACGGTCAAGTATCTTTCTCAATGATTATGTTGTCATACCTAAAGCCACTAAAAATAAGCCATTTATTATAGAATATTTTAATGTCATAGTATCATTATTTTCTAAGAATACCGTGTGGAATTTAGCTCCCAGAGCGAAGACATTATAATAACATGAATATATTGATAAGTTGATAACATATAAATTAATATGTTTTGAATACCAGTCCCGCGTCTGCATTCTTGAGTGTCTAGTTTTATAAGATCAATTATTATTATCAGTAGTCTAATAAGAATAATGATTTTGTAATTGTTTTAATAATTTAAGAAATTATCGTTTATTGGAATGTCTTCTTACAAGAAAATTGTTTTGGTTGTTTTACCTTGGTAGATTTGTCTGAATTTCTTTATTTGGATACTTATGTTATTTTAATACCTAACATTTATTAAATTTGTCTTAAGGAATAATAAACGCCGTGATAGTCAAACTATAATATATTTACTTTATTTACATTTTAATAACGTTTGACCGTCAACGGAGTAGGTGCCAGTAATAATACCTATTCAATATTATTATTATTGGATGGATTAATAATTAAAGAATTGGGTTCTCGACTTTTTAATAAGTTTTTATTATTCATCATTGACATTGCAAAAATTTGCAACGATATTAGTAACTAATACAAACGTCCATCTTATAATCTTTTAATATCTTGTTTGACAACATAAGTTTTTAGCAAAAATCTTTTATGAAACAGGCTTATTTGTCCGACCATCTCGATTTTTGACCTCATTTTCGTCTTGATTTGGCTCGTCCAACATCATTCTTTCCATTCATTATTTTATTACTTTGTGCTCAAAAATATTTCTCTTATCAGTATTCTGACCTGCTGATACACTTGTAGTATCTTTAATAGGTCTGTGTACTAGGTATCCTACATCAGACATGTGACGTACTCTCGTATCTCAGGTCAGCAGGCGCCTCCACCATTTGATAGCGTATTTAAATACCTCGTTTTAAATGTAACAGGAAATGTTTCTAGATTTATTACTCCGACTTAAGGCATTTCTGGCTTGATTTAGAGTCGAAGACAGCATAAATAAGTGTTTGCTGTTTAACATTCTGTACCAGGAGGTTGAGAGGAATGGGTCGAAGTGATTGACAAGGAATTTGTCACAATGGTGATTTTTTTTAACAAGGACAGAGATGAATGGGGGGAAAAGGGGAAGAGAAGAGGGATACATATTTGTCAATGAAACTATATCTAGAATGATAAATAGAATTGAGGCAAAGAATTTGGACCATGCGAAAGATGAAGTAGAGAGATTATAATACCATCAATAAACTAACGTTGAAATAAAAAACAAAAGCATAACTAATGAATGCTTGTCTTTATCTTCCCACATCTCAATGAAGATAACGACATTGAATAATAACCCGTTAAACAAACTACACATTTTAAACTACTAACTGATGTTTACAAACATTTAGACAGTCCAAATCGTAGTTCTGACAGCAAAGCGACTGCTATGCAATTAGTCGCAGTCGCATTACATAACCGACTCGCTAACGAGCCGACGCTCGACTAAGATTAAATCAACTGATTAGGAACTAATTCTGTCACCGACCTCTGGATTACTAGCCTCGTCTTATACTTAATAATCACATGCTTTAATACCGTTTGAATCTGAACTTTATTCCTTTAAAGCTACAGCAGTATTTAGATTGGTGTTCAGATTTCTAGTTTTCGAATACAGTTTAACGTTAAGTCATGTTGATATTTAAAATGATGGATTTAAAGTCGAATTTAGACTGTCAAGAGAAGATGTAGGAAAATCTGAAGTGTGGAAACCTAGGATATGTATGCCACAAGAGTTAGATGAATAGGTAGTTAATGTGATTCATGTTAGTATAATAGAGTTAGAACCAGCAAGGATTATGTTAAATGATATAATTGGCTCGTTTATGAATCAAGGCTAAGCGGATCGTTGACAGTCGCCTAGGCGTGAAACACAGGCCCGTGGTGATTAACACCCTACAAATAGAATAATTTATGAATTAGACATTCTTGAAACAGCATTTGTTTTTGTATTAACAGTGATAAAGATACTATGATTATCTAGCTAGATTCATGATACTGTGGTGTCTTTATGTTTTGATTTCGAACTGTGTACATAGATGCCACTGATATTAATTTGTAAAATTACCATTATGCTAATTGTTGTAAAGGAGGTTAAAAAGCTTGTACAGTTCCCTTTAATTTCTCGTTTCCTTATACTGTACTGCTTCCACAAATAAAAATCTAAGACTAGAGCTGCTTGTGTTCGTAAGTTAGCTGAAGTAATTCGGCAGCGGCTCAGCGGCTCCGCGCATAATTACAGGTGTACCACAAGGGTCTCATTGCTCATTAATATTCCAGTAATTGAGCCTGGCTTTCCTACTATTTCTAATTAATGTCTCCACGCCGCTGTCGAACTTTAATTATATATTTGTGGCTTAATTAAGACGTATGTTGAGGAAAAACAAGGAGATGGAATTGTTTTTAAGGACAAAGGTTTAGTTTAGACGAAGATGTATTGTGTTCATTAGTTGGTAGAAGCTGGGATTGATGAACATCGAACTTGACTTAAAAAAATTTAAGACTCATGAAGTAGATGCAGTTAATCTTAGGACACTTTTTTTTTGAATTCTAGCGCAAAATGAAAATATTATAAACATAATTTCTGGTATTTCTTGGAAAGTATAGCATTAATATTATTTTATTCAACATTTTTCCAGTTTTAAGTAAGTCAAATGTACCAAAACGTGGACCCAATGCCATCAACCAGAACAATAGCCGAGTTTCTAATGGAGATGCATCAAAAGGCCAGTGGAATAGCCAAGTCAACTACAAATACATGGAGAACAAGAAGTGAACAACAGTTTAAACATAAAGTTTTCGAGTCTAACTATTATCTGTGTGGTACATGGATTTAGGAACGGCTGTGTCTTTAACTTTAACCATTTGTTTAGAAATGTTCCTGTCACACCGCTACCTCATAACTAACTTATATTTATTGCTTATGTAACTATCTACACAGTTAAATGCTGCTTTTATAGCAGCTCAACTGCTCAAGTAAGCTACCGAGATTTCGAAACAGAATAATTTTTAATCGAAACGCAGATATCGATACTTTAACTGCATCGATACCTACACGTGTAATAAAACGCATAACGTTTAACGACACTGTCAAAACAACGGTGCGGGCTTAAAAATAAAATGATGAGCTATAAAAACTCCGGCGCAGGCGATCGTATGTCGATATTATCGTGAGATCGATGCTCGTACTACTGGACATCACTGGGTGTCACATTACGAGAAACTTGCACGAGAAATATGAATGCACCACCGAAGTATGTCCAATCCATTGCTGCATTATAATACTCTACAACCATTGTCAGGTATAAAATCTGCGATGGTTATCACTATAAGGGCATTTCTACGAAGAGGGCATTTTTTCTGTCCTTTTAAAAAAAACATGGTTAGAAGTTACATACACACCCCAAAATTTTTAAGCGTACGTCCCAATCTATATTCTAACTGGAGAGCATAACATAAATTCCGTACTACTTCTTAATTTTCCTAAAAAAAAATCTGAAGTGAAAAAACGGGGGAAATTTCACTGATTTTGACCTGTCCCTTTTCCGAAATCGAGTGTAAAATATTTTATATTTTTAATGGAGCTGAATCTCGTGCAAACTTTTGATATTCTTGGGTATATGGATAGCTAACCAAGAGACATTGACAATAAATAAACCTGTAATTGCTTATTTTGTTATGTTTGTGGATGCGTAAAGATTTGTCCCAGTCTAATGAGTCTTTTCCGTGTCATACAAAAAACACTTGATTACGATACTAAATACCCGCGAACTGGACATCACCATCCGATTCTTGAAAACTGCCAGGTGCTCCCGAGCAGGCCATGTGAGTGCATGTGTGGTGTGCTGCTGTTTTTTTCGATTTTCGAAGGTGAGAACCTGTTTCCGTGTCTTTAGTTCGGGGTCTTTTCTCAATACCGTGTCAAAGATATCTTCTGAATGTTTTATTTTTAAACATGTTTTGTTTCCCTAGACTGAAGTTTAACTAGACACCAGCATGGTTGTTTCATTTAATTTGTTTGAAGTCGTAACAGTAGTAAGTTATTTTGATTAGTACGATATTTTTTCAATTCCGTGGCCCTCAATTTTGTGTCCTCGTGACCACGGAATTGAGAACGATGGTTTATTCTTGTAACTAATCTCGGTTTACATGAGGTTTAAAGTCATTTTCTTCACAATTTGTCATGGTAAAGTAGTTAACGCCATATATTATGTGTCTATAATGTTGTATAAAAGGTTTAAAGTATCTAGAGTTGACGTTGCAATTGCAAGATCTGATTTTAGCTAATACTACCGTGACTAGCTACTCCAGCCTCGGAAGATCGTATAATGATAGCCTATATTTTATTCTGATGTATAAACTATATTACTGCAAAGTTTCATTAAAATACATTCAGTAATTTTTGAGTAAAAAATTGACCTGACTAATATACACCCGAAAACTTCGATTATGTATATTACTTTCTGCGGTTTGATAAATAAAACTCACTTGACGTCTATACTTCATGTCTCTTGTTTTTAATTTAAAGGTTTAACGAAAATGCTTAATAGAAATACATTTTACCATTTATGTTTAATAAAAATGCTCATTTAAATGATTAGACTAAAAGTTAGTTAACTGAGCATGATAACTCAAGGAATCTCTCTCAAGGCAGACTCAACATAAACTTACATAACATAAATACCAAAAACTGCTAAAATATGTTCCTGAATGTTTTTTTTAATTGAATTTGTCTTTCCCGGTTACGTAGAATATGTGTAATTCTAAATTCTGTGGCCACATTTCTCAATTCCATGGCACTTAAAATTTATTTCATAAACTACTGGAGCAATTATTGGCAAATAAGCACCATTTTGTTTAAAAAAATATGCATTTTATTTTGGTGATATACAATTAAACATAATGTGAAAAAAAAAATTGCCCACGGAATTGAGCAAAAATCACCGTGTCCGTAGAAATGCCCATAAGCTTTTAAGCGATTTGTTCAGCTGTTTCGTGGTGAGGTTTTAATGTTTTTGTAGTGTGTAGAGTAGACATTAGTCAGCGGGTTGTCGCTATATATCACGCGATACCATCGGTACGTCTGTTCGTGCATTTTTTATTAATATTTTTATATTAGTAAAGTGACGTTTCTCTATGTGGGTTGATACATTGTTCATGTTTTTTCCGTTGTCTCAATTAATTTTGTTAACAAGATATGTGTTTACTTAGCAAGTAAATTAAGTATAAAATGTTATGTTTCTTCTATAAAAAACTCGTGTTCATTTAAGTTAACTGCCGTGAAATGCAAATGTCCGTTTTAATACAAAATTATTTATTGAGTTAATATTTTATGACTTTATTTATATTGTAGATATATAAAATATTTATTTAAATTAAATCCAATAAAAAACAAATAAAAAATGCCAATATTGTAACGATTTCAATAAAAGTTTTAAGATAATTATACTTTCACTTTTGTAACAATAAACCAAGGTAAAGTTATGCAAGATTATTACGATTTGTCAGAAACATTGCCACTATTAATTATAAAATAGAAATCATTAGCACGGGGAAAAAGCATTGCATGGTCAAAATATTCGTTCCTCACCGGGCACGGGTGCTTCGGGAGGTACCTGTGTCTAATGCGGAAGGAGGAAACGTCTGGGTGTCACCACTGCGAAGATCACCCGGAGGACACGGTGGAGCATACGGTGCAGGACTGCCCAGCTTGGGCAGTGCACCGAGGTGTCCTCACGGCTGCGATAGGCGGAGACCTCTCGCGCCCGGCACTTGTTTCGGCCATGCTGCGGGGCGAGACGGAGTGGGAAGCGGTCGCCTCCTTCTGCGAAGCAGTAATGCTCGCGAAGGAGGAGGCGCGCCGCGAGCGAGAGAGGACAGAGTCCTCCCTCCGCCCCAACCGCGTTGTAGGACACCCACGGCGACGGACGTCGCGAGACGATCTCCGGCCACCGTAGGCGCGGGCATGCGGGCAGCGAGTAAAGGGCAACTCGCTGCCCGACCAAGGACCATGCCCGGGTCGACGGCGCGTTGTGTCCCACGCGCGCCTCAAAGAGCGTCAGCATAATGACGGGGCCCCCCTCTCAGAGGGCCAAAGCCTGCCGGGGTCTCGGGATTATTCCCTTACCGTAACCCCGCAACGTAACAGGCTATGAAGGACACCGTGGATTTTAGTCAGTAGAAGTCTGACAGTCCCTCCCGCCCTGCCCGGGGTTGGAGGACTCATTTGATGATTTTACCACGCTAAAAAAAAAAATGGTCAAAATATTCGCGGGACTGTCTCATAGGTAACTGTGACCCTGGAACGTATAAGGCTATTCAAGGATCACCGATTTTAGTCAGTACCAGTCTGACAGTTCCTCTCGCCCGCCCTGAGTACGGGGCTCATTTGATGATTTTACCATGATAAAACCAGCCAAGTGCGAGACGGACTAGCGCACGACGGGTCCAGTCTTTAAAAACAGCATAAAACTATGTCTGTTGTATCGGAGCTCCCTTAAAAATTATTTTTATTATACTTTAGCATTGCCACCTCCTCATACTACCAGCCCCCTTCTATCATCGCACATCTAGACGCACGCCAAATTACCATCCTTACCTTATTGCTATACCACCAATTCGCACCAAGCGTTTCCAAACGTCTTTTATAATGCGGACAGCGAAGGAGTGGAACTCTCTGCCTGCGTCTGTGTTTTCGAACGCATACAACCCAAATCTCTTCAAAGTTAGAGTGAACAGGCTTCTTTTGGGTAAGCTCGCTCCATCGTCGACCTTGTCTTAGTCATTCCTGACCTAGAACTAAGGTCAAGAGAAAAACTAACTCATATAAAAAAAGAAAGTGCGTGGTGACAGACGGACAGACTACGGAGTCTTAGTAATAGGGTCCCGTCTGACCTTTTAGTTATGGAACCCTGAAAAAGTTTCGTAGCATAAGAATTCGTATGAAAAATGAAACTAAAAGGAGACTACTTAACTAAATACCTAGCTAAAAAATAAAAAATCGAGGACCCAAAAAAAAAACTATCAAACTTAGTCTAGACAGCTTATCATGTGGAGGCATACATCCTATCTGCGCACATATGAATGGCTGTAATTAGGCACAACATTCGGCCGTGCCTATCGTTAGAGCCTCTCTAACTAATGAGCTTCTAGTTATTAAACTGGCCCTTTCATACGGCTCTTTATGAAGTACTTATTCTAGGGCTGTCCAGAAAATATAGTGGTGTAAAGAAGTTGAGCTGATGAATTTTAGACAAACAAATTCATAATCAGCCTGTACCATAATAATATAATCCTTTTTTAATAACATACTTTCACAACTATCACACACACGCCATCTAGTCCCAAGCTAAGCAGAGCTTGTCTGTTATGGGGACTAGACAACTGATAAACACGTAAGCTTATATGTCATTTCTAAATACAGACATATTAGTCAGATAAAAACACAAGCAGACACCAGAACAAATGATCGTGCTCATCAATCACAAAATACTGATATTCAGCTCCTGGTTTGGGAATCGAACCCCACGACCTCCGGCATAGCAGTCAGGGTCACTAACCTCTAGTCTTGAAGCAAAGAAGGAGTCATCATCATCATCATCATCTGCTTCCGGTCGGATGGTCCACTGTTATCATAGGCCTCCCCCTGATGAGGTGCTACCGCCATCGCTGAACGACAAGCCGTTGCCATCACAGTTAGCATGTGGTGCCATAGACCTCTAGGCCCCTTTTCTGTGAGATGGAGCGGGCCATTATCAATCACGCGAGCTCAGTGACCGTTGGTGCATGTTTATTGTCTTATATCATATATATGTGATGATGATATGCCGTGTTTCCTCACGAAATATCGTAAAAATACCATTATCATTTTTGAGTAAAGTTTTGTAAAAATACACCTTAATTTTGATGTATTTACCAACTGTTACCCCAGCGACATTAAAATATATACTTGATTATTACGTCCTTTATATAACTTATTACATCTGATCGTTCTGTTGGCTTCCCATTTTATGTGAACTTTTGTTATTTAATTTCAATTGTATAGGCATAGAATTTCTGTGCTATCTACGGCTTTATCATTTATTCATCAAATTCAAAAGCCTCTCTTAAATAAATTCTGCAGGTACCAACGCTTTTGCCAAAGATTTTTTTACCACCGAATTTATAAATAAAAGAAGGCATAAGTTTCTAAAATCTCGTACATAAATCTGAAAAGTAATCTGGCAACCCTACGTCGCGTGTTTAGATCCCAAGAGGTGGTGAATTTATTTTTACTCAGAGCTACAGAACGGAGCTCGGCTCAAATACATTTCTTAATCCTTAATTAATCATTTTTAAAAGAGGGATTACATCGCCTCCTTCTATTAGAGAATTAGATTAAAAGTTGAAAGGTTTATTAAAGTAATGCGGCGACCTTTCAGGGGTTTCATTGCGTTTCTTATCAGTGCCGTAGATATGGTTTCCTCATAGCAAGTTGGAATGATATTTTGATAATTGGCCTTCGTGAAATATTCTGGTAAAGTGTGATTGGGTTACTGATTAAGTCGTTGGAGAAGTACACCCGAAAAATACAAAAGTTTGGTCAATGTAATACACCAACTTAGACAACGAACTTAATTAAGGTTTTCAGCTGGGTTTTCTTTATGTCTTTATGAGTCAAAGATAGCCATTCTAGAGAAACAAACTTTGCATTGTGTTTATTTGTTAGAGCCTGTAGTCCATACCAATTTATCGAGAGGTGCAACATTTCACATTCGCCAGGTCCACAAACAACAGATATATCATTGTAATTGATATCAGAACGACATAAAATGATATTGTTGTGTTGTTGAGTTTTCGCAAGAAGTACAGTCATGAACACTAAGTATTCACCATTTCAACTTTACTCTCTCTCACTCTACTCTAAACTCATCATCGTGATTCTTCATTTCATCCTAGAATCTCTCTCTGTGGCTTCCTATTTGTTCAGTTACTCTTCTCGGTAACTTACCTCCTTCATCCAACTATTCCCCTCGAGTTTGACGAAATTCATGGCCTTTTTGGGTAGCCTTAATTTTTTTCTTCCAACTTTGGTCACCATTTCTACTCATCGTCACCCTATCACCCACTGTTGGGCATACTTTTCAGTTCTGCAAAGTCTCAAGTCGAAATCAGAATTTTACGAAACATTGCTTTTCTGTATAAATATTTGCGCTCATGACTGTAGAGTATGTTACAACAGTGAATCATGCGCAGATATCGAGCAAGCGAGCCGCTACCGGGTGCAGTGATGTAGTTACTACTGTTTGTTTGTAGATTTAGTTTATTTGTATTTGATATAGATTCGTAGTTACATTTGATTTACCTTCCGACATGTTTGGACTTGAGGATATTTGGCTAGGGTTTGAATGTTTGAAGTCTGAGCTTTGCTATGTGTAAATTTGGTCAGTCTAGCTTGAGATGAAGTATTTATCTTGTTTGGGGAAAACGTCCGTATACGAAAATTAAGATAAATCTTATCTTGCTGCTAGTATAATTTGGCAAGTTGGAAAAGTGAGCATAGATGTGTAGGTATACATATGTTTATTACTCTTCAACTACTGAACGGATTTAGATAAAATTTTGCACATTTAGCATACAGTTTATGACCTATAATTTTTTTAGTATGCTTTACTTCCTAGTAGTAACAATAATCGAAGATCACGAAAGCGAACTCAAGTCAAGGCAAGTCCTCATTTCAGTCCATAATAGCAACATCTGAAGTTTCGAGAGAGAGCTAGTACAGAAGGTGGTAGTTACCACATAGTACATACGCCAGCACATCAATCTCAATCTGTAAAATTTCTTTAATAAATTTTCAACCTTATCACAATAGTAAAAGGTTAATGCTCCAATGGTAATATTTGTCAGGTTGACCTGCTGGCGTTTGTACATCAGCTTGTTATGATACCGACACCACGTTGTACAACTGTGACGTCACCTCTTCTTGTTTACATTGCAAGTGGGTGGTCACGTTGTAACGTAGCAACTTTCAATTAGGTACTGTTTTTGTAAACATGCTACTGCCATCCTCCTTATCTTTTTTTGGGTGGTAATTTAGTCTAATGAGGCCTCCGCAGCTTGGTTGGACCAGAATGGAGTGTCAGACTGTTACTGACTTACTCGTAAAGTGCTATGATATGATTTGCATTTCAGGGTAACGTAAAACGCCCGATGGTGCTGTGGCCCATAAACGTCGTTTATTGCCCATTGCCTTTGTTAAGAAAGGACCTTGCGTCATTTTGGGCCATCGCTCAACAGCGATGAAACCTATGCCAAATGAAAGCTTTGAGGATGTTAAGCATTTCTTATTATGGCAGCTAAGTCGAATTCGAGCGCCAACAAGGTGATTTCAAGCATCGAAAAAATTTTCCATTACCTAACCTAACCTGTGGCAATATTCTCCAAGGGATTTGAAACAGGTGTCATTCGAAGCGTGAGATAGACACGATATACTTTTACTATGGCGACATTCTTCAAATATGTAAGGTTCACCTGGAATATCTGAAAATGTCATCCTAACCTAACCTGTGGCAATATTCTCCAAGGGATTTGAAACAGGTGTCATTCGAAGCGTGTGGTAGATACGATAAACTTTTACTATGGCGACATTCTTCAAATATGTAAGGTTCACCTGGAATATCTGAAAATGTCATCCTAACCTAACCTGTGGCAATATTCTCCAAGGGATTTGAAACAGGTGTCATTCGAAGCGTGTGGTAGATACGATAAACTTTTACTATGGCGACATTCTTCAAATATGTAAGGTTCACCTGGAATATCTGAAAATGTCATCCTAACCTAACCTGTGGCAATATTCTCCAAAGGATTTAAAACAGGTGTCATTCGAAGCGTGTGGTAGACACGATATACTTTTACTAAGGCGACATTCTTCAAATGTCTAAGGTTTACCTGGAATGTCTGAAAATGTCAACCTAACCTAACCTGTGGCAATATTCTCCAAAGGATTTAAAACAGGTGTCATTCAAAGCGTGTGGTAGACATGATATACTTTTACTAAGGCGACATTCTTCAAATGTCTAAGGTTTACCTGGAATATCTGAAAATGTCAACCTAACCTAACCTGTGGCAATATTCTCCAAGGGATTTGAAACAGGTGTCATTCGAAGCGTGTGGTAGACACGATATACTTTTACTAAGGCGACATTCTTCAAATGTCTAAGGTTTACCTGGAATATCTGAAAATGTCAACCTAACCTAACCTGTAGCAATATTCTCCAAGGGATTTGAAACAGGTGTCATTCGAAGCGTGTGGTAGACACGATATACTTTTACTAAGGCGACATTCTTCAAATGTCTAAGGTTTACATGGAATGTCTGAAAATGTCAACCTAACCTAACCTGTGGCAATATTCTCCAAGGGATTTGAAACAGGTGTCATTCGAAGCGTGTGGTAGACACAATATACTTTTACTAAGGCGACGTTCTTCAAATGTCAAAGGTTTACCTGGAATATCTGAAAATGTCAACCTAACCTAACCTGTAGCAATATTCTCCAAGGGATTTGAAACAGGTGTCATTCGAAGCGTGTGGTAGACACGATATACTTTTACTAAGGCGACATTCTTCAAATGTCTAAGGTTTACCTGGAATGTCTGAAAATGTCAACCTAACCTAACCTGTGGCAATATTCTCCAAGGGATTTGAAACAGGTGTCATTCGAAGCGTGTGGTAGACACGATATACTTTTACTAAGGCGACATTCTTCAAATGTCTAAGGTTTACATGGAATGTCTGAAAATGTCAACGTAACCTAACCTGTGGCAATATTCTCCAACAGATTTGAAACAGGTGTCATTCGAAGCGTGTGGTAGACACGATATACTTTTTCTATGGCGACATTCTTCACCTGCGTTAGAGGACAACCGTTAACCCGTTTAACTGCGGGTCTCGACCTGGGTTTAGAACTCCCCCATTTTGTTGGACAGAAACGTACTTGAAACAGTTGATACAAGACGCGCCGCCGTCTTGAGTCTATTTCGATGGGAATAATCTTTTACTTTATACCCCATTGCATAAAGTTGAAAATCTATCAAAGATATAGTAATAATCGTTTTCGTTTTTCTACTAGTATTTACTAGATTTTCAACTTTATGCAAAGGGATAGCAACTGCTGAACGTTAATGATTGTCGCTTGCCGTTTGGCTACAGACTCTGGACTGTTTACGGCGGCTGAAACAAGGTGTCGCGTCGTCTGTATCTACCCCTAGCTGTTAGTTAGCTTCCTTTACCTTTCCGTAGTTTTATTCTGGGACATTACGTTTCGGTATATGTATATACAATAAAACAAAATATTTTAAATTATACTTTAAAAAACACTGGTTTAAAATTCAATAACATGGAAGTCAAAGTCGCGAAGTGAATTAAAAATCAAAACCAAATTATTCTGAGGTGAGATGTCAGATTGAGAAGAGCAGAGATAGAACTGCTTAAACATAAACTTACATGACGTATAAGTGCAAGAGTTTGCCAAGGACATCTGGGTGGGCACGCCGCAATTGCGGCGGTAAGACCCCTCTTTGAGGAGTGGCTGGAGAGAAGTCATGGCGTCCTGACCTACCGCTTGACGCAGGTCCTCACGGGACACGGAAGTTTCGGGAGGTACCTGTGTCTGATGCGAAAGGAGGAGACGCCTGGGTGTCACCACTGCGAAGATCGCCCGGAGGACACGGTGGAGCATACGGTGCAAGACTGCCCAGCTTGGGCGGAGCACCGACGTGTCCTCACGGCTGCGATAGGCGGAGACCTCTCGCGCCCGGCATTGGTTGCGGCCATGCTGCGGGGCGAGACGGAGTGGGAAGCGGTCAGCTCCTTCTGCAAGGCAGTAATGCTCGTCAAGGAGGAGGCAGGCCGCGAGCGAGAGAGGACAGCGTCCTCCCTCCGCCCCAGCCACAGTGGTAGGCGCCCACGGCGACGGACGTCGCTAGATGATCTCCGGCCACCGTAGGCGCGGGCATGCGGGCAGCGAGTAAAGGGCAACTCGCTGCCCGACTAAGGACCATGCCCGGGTCGCCGGCGCGTTGTGTCCCACGCGCGCCTCAAAGAGCGTCAGCATAATGACGGGGCCCCCCACGCTAAAAAAAAAAAAACAAAAAAAAAAAAAAAGGACATCTGGGTAGCTACTATTTGAACTTGTTGATTGACCATTGCAATAATACGCATAACTTTTATGTACGACACCTGTTTCAAATCCCTTGGAGAATATTGCCACAGGTTAGGTTAGGTTGACATTTTCAGATATTCCAGGTTAACCTTAGACATTTGAAGAATGTCGCCATAGTAAAACATATCGTGTCTACCACACGCTTCGAATGACACCTGTTTTAAATCCTTTGGAGAATATTGCCACAGGTTAGGTTAGGTTGACATTTTCAGATATTCCAGGTAAACCTTCACATCTGAAGAATGTCGCCATAGTAAAAGTATATCGTGTCTACCACGCGCTTCGAATGACACAATATGTTTCAAATCCCTTGGAGAATATTGCCACAGGTTAGGGTAGGTCGACATTTTCAGATATTCCAGATAAACCTTAGACATTTGAAGAATGTCGCCTTAGTAAAAGTATATCGTGTCTACCACACGCTTCGAATGACACCTGTTTTAAATCCTTTGGAGAATATTGCCACAGGTTAGGTTAGGATGACATTTTCAGATATTCCAGGTGAACCTTACATATTTGAAGAATGTCGCCATAGTAAAAGTATATCGTGTCTACCTCACGCTTCGAATGACACCTGTTTCAAATCCCTTGGAGAATATTGCCACAGGTTAGGTTAGGTAATGGAAAATTTTTTCGATGCTTGAAATCACCTTGTTGGCGCTCGAATTCGACTTAGCTGCCATAATAAGAAATGCTTAACATCCTCAAGGCTTTCATTTGGCATAGGTTTCATCGCTGTTGAGCGATGGTGCAGCCTCCATACATTTTTGCCCGTGGTCCTTTAAGTTTTCACTTACAAAAATCTACATTTTTAGAACGAAAACACAAAATGTCATCGCTTACCGTTTGGATTCATCATGGTGGTCTATGCCACCACAGTCTGACACTTTTGGTATGCAAACCACAATATGTACAGATTACGGAGCCATACCGGGAGCGTACGCGCCGGAAATAGGCGCTAACTCACTGCACGCACTCCTAATATCAACTATTATTACTGTAGATACTTAAAAGGAGACATTATTATGTAATTTATGACTCTGGACAGACAAACGAAATACTTGTTAAATCTTCTTTACATATAATAAAATCGTAGAGCTGTCATTCCTGTACATTGAATATTTTTTTCTTTTTGTATTTTTTTTCGAGATAAGGGATCGATTCATCAAAAGTGGGGTAGAATCCAAATCAACTTTTTTTTTCTTTCGAAATTTTTTATGTTTTTTTGATTTGATCTATCTCTTAAACTACTGTAAAGTTGTCGATCAAATTTTCCTCAAATATTCCTAATAATATGCTTCTGTTGATAGGCTATGTATCATTACGCTATTTTTGCTGGGAGATAAGCAATTTTAAATTGTGTTGTTTTTACTCTGTTTGTTTTGGCCGGAGTTGGAAGCTAAACCACTGGAGAGGAAGCTAAACCACTGATTATTTAGTCAATTTTTCCCCAAATATTCCTTAAACTGCTCTTCTATTAATAGGATATGTATAATTACGCTATTCCCTTTGGGGGATTAGCAATTTTATAATATGTTGATTTTCAGTCATTGTTGACATTTGTATAAGAACCGCTATTTGAAAACACTGTCAGCGTACTAGCCGCCGGAGCTCTGCCTCGTTGACTTCTCGTCAGGGATCGCTCCGCTCCACGCGACTCGTAGCAAGGAGGTCTCTCGATCAAATCTCGCTGTTTCTTTTTTTCACTTTTTGAGTTTTCTTATATTTGTCCTGAGAGTTTCAAATAATTAAAAAAAAAATGTGTATACTTTTATTTCAATATTATTCGCGATTTTAAATGATTACTATTTTTTTTCAATAGTTTTCTAGGATATAAATATACACTGATTTAAATTGTAGGTAGTAAGTTAGATATTTTTTTAAATTGTAATTGTTTCGAGGTGTGGAATTTTAAAGATTAGAAAAAATTGTGTTTCTAAATTTATGTTTTGAATTGGTATTCAAACCAGTGCATAGATTCTGTTTTAAACGACGACAAGTTGTACTCATCGAGTCAGATAATTAGTTATTTTTTAGGTATCACGCGGAATGCAAGGGAGAAGAGCAATGCTATCGTACGTTCAATTTGCAGCGATACTGTAAATCAACCCAAAAATGATAGTCTAATGTTTAAAATAAACACGGTTCTTTGAAATTAATGTCGTGTCGCTCAAATAAGGACGTTTCCTATGCAAACTATGTAGGTACCTAGATATAACATTATTGACCTAACTAATAATAAAAATGCAAGTATGTTTGTTTTTTACCTTTTCACGCATTACTACCTACTGAATCGATCGTCCCAAAATTTTGCATATACGTTGTCAGGAGTATAGACACGGATATAAGGTATCTTACATCCCGAATAACAGAAGAGAGCTGTTGCCGAGAAAACAATTACGTTCATATTCCAGATGGCGCCACACGATCCGTATTGTTTCTCAAATTCTAAAATAACGCAAGCGAAGTCGCGGGCAAACACTAGTTTTAATAATAAAGCTTCAATTTTGTCTCCAATAAATTATTATATAGGTATATTGTGCCGAATTAGTCTCGTATCCTCCTTCAAAACTGCCACTATTGCCTCATAAAATCCTGGTCTTCCTTATAAATCACGGAAAAAAATATTTATGTGATTTAAAAGTAGTTGTTCCGAGTCTGGATGTTTGTTTATGTATATTTCTATGTTTGTAAACGCACCTACGACAAAGGAGAAATTCCTAGATTGACATAAAAACTAGGGGTTGAATCTGGACAAAGTTTAACCAATGTACTGAGTTCCACGTTCAACCCTCAGGGGTTGAATGTGGAAACGTTTAGGGGTCGAACGCGGAAGAGGGTAGAAAATCTTAGGGGTTGAACGCGGAAAAAACCGAGTGGGGCAAAAGTTGAAAAACAAAAAAAAACCGTATCAGCCTTCTTGTACAATTGTTAGCTTGGCTGGTCACGCTCGACGTGTCTAGATTACTGCCCCCTTATTAAAATCTTGCTTGTCTATTTATTTATTAACGTCCAATAAAATCTACGGTCTGACTCACCAATTCATTATTCAGATAACCAGCTCCACAATCCACGAAACAATTCAATAACAAACAAAACAATATGCTCATAAATACAATATATCCGTTTAACTTAGCATGCAGTCGTAGTCGGGCGACAGTTGCGCAATTATTGCTCCATTGTGGCCCGGCGCGAATTGCTCGAGCATTCCTCACTAGTGTATTGTGTTGAGCTATTTTTAGTTCGTTTGGATCGTGGATACTTCCTACACGACCATGATTCATCTAGTAAAGGGAACGGGATAGTCCAGTGTTGAAGTGTGGACTAGATTTGGCAACAACTGTTCAGCAGTTGCTGCTTTAATCATATGTACTCATATGATTTCCAAATTTTATCGGAAGAATTTTTAAAATGTGGTTTAAAGTCTAAAGTATTGGAATATCTATGTTAATTTGTTTACTCACCATTTGATTAATCAGTGACTAATTCCGGAAATGTCCTCAATTCTCTGTTTCTGATTAATCAACGTTTTTCTAAAATAAATTGACCTGACACAATGTTTAATTTGGTAGACACAAAACCAATAACAAGATGGAGATTTTAAAACAAAATGAAGTTCGAAGTCATTCAATTACAACCTGCGAATTTATAGTTCTCCATTAATAATGCTAACAAGCATGTCAGCATCTAAAATATAGTGTTCCCTTCCGAAAAGTAGTCATCGATTTACGTAGAGATCGATAAACATTCCCCCGCGGCAAACTGATTTATATTCACTGAGTATACAACATTCCTTCATTTCCTTTTTTGTTTAGCAAGTCGGTTGGTAGCTTAGGACTTACTTAGGGTATGAATGAGGCAAGCTATACCAAAAATAGAAGTTCTAGAAGCTGATCATTGATAACCTAAGTTAGCGTAAGGATACCTTTGATACCCGTCACCATCTTCGATCTGAAGCATGCCTATAGGTAAATGACCCGATGACACAGAAATGACAAAATCAGCGACGAATAAAATAGGATTGTCTTGTGAAATTATTCATAGTTAAGTATTCGTATGACAAATTGAAAATAATAAAACACACAAAAACCAGTCATTAGTTCAAGTATCAAATAGATCAATATATCCGATCAAAGGCAGCTTTTACAAGCGCTCTACAAGTTGACTACGTACTCAGTCGCCGGAGGGTCGTCTGTAGGACAGTCCGCAACCTTCACAAGTTTGTCTACGTGGCTCACTGAAGATTCGGCGATACCTTCAAAAAGATAAACGGTATCTGTACGTTCTCTAAATGTCCAATTTCTCGTTTTTCGTCGACTGTAGACTTTTTGTACCGGTCATGAACTAAATTCATGAGTGAATTCGCAATTTTCTCGAAGACTACAAATGAGTTTACTTATGCGGGCCTAAAAATGTTATTGATTTGTCTTTTTGCTGACTTGGAATTGTATGCCAACATTTAGAAAAATCCCATTAGAATTTGTTACACGTAAACTTTGTAGTGAACTTATTAGTTTTATGGAGGTTTTTGACGTATGTACCTACTTATAATAAATTAATAATTGACCTAGCGATGGAATGATGCCATTGAGACTCTTGTTAAATAGTAGACGTATTTCGGACGAAATGGCTAACAATATTGAACAGACCATAAGTTGCCCTGTGATTCATAAATAGCAAATTAATATTGTCTCAACGTCATCCATCACCTTAGTGAATATTCCACACGTATCCTTATTACATACCCAGTACATACCTAGGCTTCACCGTGATGTACGAGCGTGTATATTAGCACATAGCTCGGTGTCTAGACGCCAATGTATTGCGTCGTACATCTTCCCAGTAACGCCTCCAACTGCGAGATTCTCGCAGGATTTCCGGACGAAAAGAATCGGATAACACTAGTGAATATTGAGTCTGTTCCGGAAGGTTTTATTTACCTTGTCGAAGTAGCTCGCCTATCTTATTTTGAAGGACTTCCTTTTGACCTTTCGAATTGATTTTCTGTCTAACTTAAACAGAGTCTATGACGTCTTTAACGTCGTCCCCAAATAATCGGAAAATACTTAACACACACAATTTCCTCGATTTTATGTGCTTTTAATTTCTGTCTTGGCAAAATGTCTTATTTAAATTCGTTCATATCCCTATTATATTTTTTTGTCAGCAAATCTCTCAGAAAGTCGTCTTTCAAGAATTTATTCGTGAAATCACCAACAAAAAATTCCAGATGCAAATATTTTCTATCTGGCGTTGTTTTTTATTTTGTCCCTCTTTCAGAGTTTTTTCAAAAGGAGTGATTTTCATTTCAGTATCGGAAAAAACGAGGCTAATTAAAAACATGGAACTAGGTTATTAGCACGAAATATTTTCTTTTCATTCGTCTTGAGACTGTATCTAGTAGTAATGAAAATCTTACGCTATTCACTGGATTTTTATTAATATTTAAACTAGCTGATAAATTCATCGAAGAATTCTGTTAAATTCAAAATTCTTGCAATGTTTTCTACAAAGTGGATTTCAAAAGAAAAAGTATAGACAGTAGTTTGCTTAACTTGCACGTAGCTTTTAGCATGCACAAATTGTATTTATTTAAGTTTATTGCAGTTTGCACTGCACCTTTTCTTGTTTCAACATCCTTTTAACACTTTCAAATACAGACTTTTATCTTCAAACCTTATCAGTCTCGAGTTTTATCGCAAAAACTATAATCCGGATGTGACGGAAAGGGCAAAAGAGCAGTCTGGTCACAAGTCAACATCACTAGACCCCTGTGATAATCTCTGGTCACAAAAAATGGACAAAAACTGTGACAGGCGATAAGAAGCCCATGATCAGTTCGAGAGAGGATTATATAGTACGGATTATTATTATTCGAATGTAAATAAAAGATGCAACAGTAAGGACTTAAAGCTTTTCGAAGAACAGTTGAGGATTATTATATTGTTTTAAGTGCTTTTTTCGTTCTAAAGTGGGAATTTAGCTGTTTGGTTATTTAAATTAGTCATTTACGCTAGGACATAGACGTACCTTCATGATTACAAAAACACGTTTTGCGCTCTTACAAGTCCTGTGAATTTAGAAACTGCAAACGTAGTTCATAATAAACCCGCGTAAGTCATAATCAGCAAATCCGATCTAGTGGAATACCAGCAAAATTAGGACCGCGGCAAGCACAATCCACAATATATTTCACACATTCCAAACGGCCCTCCGTTCAAACTGTCGAGTAAGCTTTGTGAAACTGGGACACAGTTCACCAACTCATGAAATACTAAACATTTAAGCAAAATCCATTCAATATTTATCTCAATCGCTTTATCTCAGGTAAGGGCAAAAGTGTCAAATATTTTGACATTACCAGCCGTTTGTGTGTCTATCCCCTGACAATCAGTGACATTTGTATTGTCAAACGAATAGTTTTGACATTCCTTTGTTCACTTCACAGATTTAGATACTGCTGTGTGTCCCCGGGCTTAATAGTGATGCGTATTGTGAAGAATTCGTGAATGGTGAATAGATTTTGGAGAAGAATGGATTCAATTAAGTGGGGAATGGATTGATTCTAATCTAGTTAGTTGATTGTCATTGTTTGAATTCATTTGTATAGTTCCACGTGTAAGTGAAGTTGTGAAATTTTGAATTGTGATGTGATGAGTACCTATTTACTATAATGAAAATGAAGTTATTGCGTGTCTGTCGAGTTCGAGGTAATTTGAACCTTAAGGCTATCTGTAGTTAATTTTGAAAGTTAATTTGGAAAAGGAAAATTCCAACGAGAGCTTAAGTAAGATGTTGTTCTTGAACCTTAGGAAACGGATATGATAATGAAACGCTAATATTTTGGGAACACAAGATAATCAACTAAACAATCATGGAGCATCAGAAAAACCTCAGAGTATCGCTAATTAAGAACAAACTTCTGAGCGTGAGCTTGCAAAATAAAGAACATATTACTGTTAAAAGTCGCAGTTGATATACGATTTGCATTTCTGAACTTACGTGATTGTGTTTATTATCGTTTGTTGCGAAGCGATAGAAAAACTGCCTGTGGGGATTTTCATAATTTCGACATCTTTTGAAGATAAAGAAAAGGGTAAACTTACTTTACTATGGAAATCAATAGTCAATTGACGCACAAAACATTTAACTTGAGACCAGAAAGAGAGAATTTTCCAACAAAGAGAAAAACTCGAACACGTTACTTTTTTACCCTTGATAAAATCATCAAATGAATCCTCCCACCCAGGACGGGCGGGAGGGACCAGACTCGTACATGACTAAATTCCACGGTGTCCTTCACTAATCCTTTACGTTCCAGGGTCACGGTACACTGACGAGACATTCCCGCGACTCCAGCAAACAACTCGTTACTATACGATAAGAAAGAAAGAAAGTTTTTTTCCATAACCTATTATGTTATTCTCGAGTGGATTGCAAGATAAAATGCAGTTTCAACTACAACTCTTCGTTTTAATTATAGCCAAGGTTTCTGAAGGTTAACTACTGGTTAAAGAAACTTGCGTGGACATCAGTATATCACCTCGGTACTTAACAAAGCGTTATCTCAGCACATTAATCTAGTTGGTGCTTCGGTAGCACGCACTGGTTTCCAACTTGGCTCGGCTCGGCTCGGCCGACACACGCAATTAAACTTACTCGTAAATACTTACTTACTGCTCCATTATCGTGGATTTATCGATTTAGATCACTTCGGAAACATTTTGGATATAGACAATGTATAAGCAAGCTAAAGAAGATTTAGTAGTACATTGGTGTCTGGGCTTTTAGTAGTTTTTGTAGTCCATACTTCAACTTAGCCATCTCCTTTGTAGAACTTGGCACACCTTTTTTGTATCTTGGTAAAATTATCAAATGAGTCCTCCCACCCAGGGGGGAAGGGACGGGAGGGACTGTCATACTTGTACTGACTAACATCCACCGAACCTACAATTTATAATTATTTACGTTCTAGGATTTTGTCGTTGAAAGTACTCTCATTCAGATTTTTTAAAGCATGTGGGATCCAACGGGAATAGTTTCTGGGACTCAACGGGAATAAAACGATTTGCTTTTATTATGGGATTCAACGGGAATACATTTTAATTTTTTGTGGGATCCAACGGGAAAAATATTCAAGTGGGATTCATAAGTGGAATCCAACGGGAATAAGTCGTTTACCTGATGAGAGAGTTCCGTGACACTGGCAGGCTTAGCCCCGTCAGGTTGCTGAAAGCTCTTTGATCTAGGGGCATGACCCATGATCGGACGGCGAGTCATCCATTATTCTACGTCCGATGCCTTGGGCGTCTCCCGTGATAAAGTTACACCTTGAGTAGACTTTCTGTTTCAAATATTTCAATGAACACATTTACATAGCTAATTGATTCGATTGTCTGAGATTGACGCCACGCGTTTCAAATAATGAGTGAAACAAGTTTGTTTAGCTCCAAATAACATTAACATGCAAATCCAGTTTATTGTATGAATGTTTTACCTAATCGCGTTTGTTACTTGTTTATTTTTAGTTAATTTTAGTTTTAAATGCGAATCGAATTGATGAAATTAAGTAATTTGTGTGGATTATTTATTGCTACTATTTATTGGTGTTTAATATGCAAATCGAATTTATTAATGAAATCGCCTTTCTTGGTTGTTGTAAAATATTTGTTTCATTTCGATATTTTATTTATATTCGACTATTCATTACTTGTATCTAAATTCTGGGAATGGAAGTGGAGACACAGTGGTATGGACTCCAACTTACGAGTTTCACTTCGATTTATCACTACTGCACTCAAAACGGTGAAAGAAAATATTGTGAAGTAACCAGCATATTCGAGAACGAAAAATTTAAAAACATGTGAGATCTACTAACCAGCACTTGGCTCGCGCGGTGGATTATGGCCCACACCCAGTCAGAGAGAAGAGACTTGTGTCCCAGCAGTGGGAACACAAAAGCTAATGATGATTTCTCTGTGTGCGTTTCGTAATAATCCCGCTATTATTAACTTACTTGTTTAAGTACAAAGTACAGAAAACATTGAATCAAAAATCTTCTGTATTTGACTCAGCTACATTGTGAAAGAGTTTTGTTCAAATTGCCAACATTGTCCAGTATTTAAATAAAACTGCTGTACCGTCGGCCGGAGCGGAGGCGATACTTTCAGTAGATAGCTCCCAACGACCACTGTGCACACTTCTGTACCAAACACTATGTTGCAGACACGACACTCTTTTCTGTGTATGTGAATGTTAAAACTTATTTTGTAAATGGAACAGTTTACAAACGTAGAAATTCACATACCTACACAAACAGCCAGACCGTACGTTGTCCGGTGTGCCGATACTGATATAGAGTAGAATTTGATACAAAAACAAACCTGTAGTAAAATGTTACATAGTCATAACTTGATTTTTCTGTAACGTCTCACAAAGCTCAGTTGAAAACTAGCGTCAGGCACCCTGTGGCCCGGCTTTATGCTGAACTGAGCCTATTTGGCACAGGCACACGGTATCGTACTTTTTGTGATTATTTTTTATTTCTATTAAATAATTCGGGTGCCGGAAGAGCGTCGTTGCCGAGGGAGGCCTAGGAAACGCTGGCGTGACGACCTAGACACATTCATGACGGATTGGCCGGAGAAAGCCGCTGACAGAACAGATTGGAAGATTATGGGGGAGACCTTTGCCCAGCAGTGGGACAACATAGGTTAAAAAAAATACTTCAGTCAAAACTGTGTGCCAAATAAACTTATTATTTACTTTAGAGATGTCCATAGAAATTGCAACCAAATTCTGATAAAATTATTAAAAGCTGTGATGACTTGCAGATTCTTTGACTGACTGTGATAGTCACGATATTGTATTGGTTTCAATTCTGTATTAATCATCCTTTAAATGCACAATCGACAGACGTGTCTGTTGATTTCTTTAATCTTTGTGGTCTCGAGCTATCAGAGTGCGAGCATCAGGTCACAAGTCCTGGGGCACAGCATTAAGATGAAGATAAGAGGCTGACCGACTGAGCGGCCGTGTTCCACTGCTCAGCTTAGTGGGATCTGCGCATGCGCCATCAGGGCGAACCTAAAACGATATTGCCGTCTTTACCGACTTCGAAAGAATTGCAGTTTCTTGAAATAAAGGAACTCTTTTATTCAGTTGCTTTTGAATTTTACATAACATCAATCAAATTCGTTTAAAGAGGAAACTTTTGTTCAAGTCGATTATCACGAAATCCTTAGTCCGAATATTCTCATTTTCACGGAATCAATTTACTTTTAAGTAGATATTTGATTTCAATAAAAAGAAGATAAATTCGTTACTTAGAGTACCTATTTTCCAATCAAATGCTTCATTGTCTCTTTGTTGATTCTGAAATCAAAGTGGAATCGAACTTTCTAATGTAACAAGAAAGCTACATAAACTCTACTAAATAACTATCGATAGATCAGATAATAATCTAAAGCATATCACATCTATAGAGACTACAGACAGCCTAAGAACATTACACGACAAAGTAAAAGATAACATCTTGAAACCCAACGCGGCTATAACTTTATCATTGGCCGTGAAAGAAAGCTCTCATTGCCACAATGTAATGCTCATGATAACTGCTGTTTATGTTCATGATATCGGTCTGAAGACGAGCGACTGTGGAGACGGACATTCATTGTTAACTGGTAAGAATATGTGGGGAAAAGGAATCGTGTGTTGCAGTTTAGATACCGAATCGTATAGGATAAGGAATAACATTTGTGTAATAAAACTGATTTGACAAATAATGAACTATCCGCTTTTTCAGGGCTGAGTATACAACGTATAGCGGTAAATGTGCAAAACCTACTGTCGTGGGGTAACTCAGCCCATGTTACTGAACAATTTTTGTTCTAAGACTTTTGGAAATTCGCAAAAAAATGATTTTTCGTACTGATTGATGGCCCGATCAATTTCTCATTTAGTAGTAAAAACCAATTTTTTTTTTGCGAATTTCCAAAAGTCTTAGAACAAACATTGTTCAGTAACATAGGCTGAGTTACCCCACGAGAGGTTTTGCGCATTTAACGTTACACGTTGTATATCAATGGTGTACTTTCATGATGGATAATTCTCAAATGAAGATGCGAAAAGTCTGCACAATTAACTAATTCTATTAAGTACTTTACTTTGTGATATCGGATATAGATTGCCAGATAACTCCTAATTTATACAGCAAAGTACAAAGAAATACGTAAATAAACCATCTAATAAAAAGAACAATGGAAAATTATCACATTCAGCGATCTTGGTGAAGATGTACTGTTTTGATGAAGAGGTAATCGTAACTGATGTATCTAGAAACGATAATATACAGTCGAGCGACTTAAAGTCGTGTCGCAACTTCTTGTCGCACTCGTCACCATCTGTCGCAGTCGCCTCGAAATAATCCGATTACGTTTCTTTGAATTTCCATATAATTGTAGCTTTGACATGTCACGTTCGAATGAATATTTTTTCGTAAGAGTATTTTCTTAACCTTTCGACTTTCATGTTTTTGATAATGTCCTTTTTATATTTCTCGGGAAAAAGTTGAAACGTGAATTGCAAAGTTGAGGTATTAAAATGAATGATATGAAATCGAATTATATAAGTAAACTGCGCAAAACAGTTGTTTATAAATATTTGAAAGGAGGTTATCGGTTAAAGTTTTTTTTTAAATGTATACTGTTTTGTGTACTAAAAATAAAGTAATACTATGCACTAATTAGGACAAAATCTTCAGTTATATCTGTATTTTTATCTCTGTTTACTGCAAATATAACACAATGACACACGGATAACAATTTTTTATTCAAAATTATTTCATCCACAACAATTTTCAAATATGTACACATTGCAAATAAATCTCCAACATTTGGCAACCCTATACGGCTAGACTAAAAAATAATCCCGGCACATGTATTCACCTCGTTATCGATTTAATAACGATACGAGTGACTCGATTCTAATCTCGATATATAATCGGATTTGTGGATATTGTCAGCGAGATATGATTCGTACCGAGTCGCCATTGTCGTGACTTGAGCTTTAAGTAACGTTTACAATGAATGAAATGTGGAGTTGAAACGATCTTACGTAAAGGATTTAATAAACCGTAAACCTTATGTAGTTAAGAAACGTCAAAATGTTTCCTTTCTTTTTAAGAATTCTGAGTTTAACTGATTACCAAAACTAATCTTAATCTGTTTCAGGTCTAATACAGTTTTAAATTCTGATGAACTTTTTATAACTTTTAGTTTTCATTCTATAAACTCAATAAAAAATGCTTTGTTCTGATAGTGACTATCGTGTGGTTTGGTAAAAATAGGTTCCTTCCAAGAGTTCGAAGAGAGGTAGGTATATCCTAAAATACTAAGAAAATTAATATTGCGGATGAATCGAAGTGCGGATGCTTTTATTCTCCGAAGTTAGATCTTTCGAGTATAAATGTTGATGAATCATACAGGATATTACTTCCTCATAAAAATAAGCAATAAAGAAAATCCAGGGTGTTTCCGAGGAGGCAGCTAGTGGCCTTATTTCGGACCAGCTTTCAAGTTCTGTTGGAGTCCAGCCAGGGCGCATTTCAGCCGACAATGCGACGCCATTTTGTGTTATTTCCCGCGCTAAAATAAATGTCGTCGGCCATTTTGTGATAATGTTTTAATTTACGATTTGAACAGAACCTACAATAAAATGAATTTATTGGTGTGTAACTGCGTAACCACGAGATATAAGGAAACGGATTGAAACTGGGCGAATGTTTTACATTTATCTTTAGGTTTATTTCTTACCCTGGACAGTCATTTCCATTATTAACAACTTATGCATTAAGTTACTTCTGTGGTTGTAAAATGTTTAATGAAAATTTGAAAGAATTCGGCGAGATAGATGTCGTACCAAAATCTATTGTAACAACGTTGAATAAAATCTCCAGAACGTTCGTGTTTTAGTCATTAGGTACTAAAACGAATAATATGTGTAATGCTTATTAAATGCGTTGTAGTTATCTGGCTCTGCAAAGCTAGTTTATTCAACAGATAGTAAAATACAACAAAACCGACAACTAAACACCACAAATCTGAATATATTTAGTAACTACGTTATATTTAGGGCAGCATTCCTGTCGGTAACACATCAGTATATCAAGTTACACGCATTACCGCGCAACACAACACTGTTGTCAGTACATACTCGTACATGTGGCTTTACTTATTTATAGAAAATACCGCGGACGAACTTTTTACGAGCAACATTAGGGAATGAATGAATGTGATTCCGTATCATAATAATAATAATAATAATTGTTTATTTGCACAGAAAGTAGTAAAGTAGTAGTATCATGTTATTACCGTGTGTTTTACCGAATGCAAGCGCCTATCTCCAATTTTCTGTGCCAAATAAAGATGCCTTCCAACAAACGGCACTTTAAATGTAGTAAAAGCTCTCTAGTAGAATGCATTATATCGATTGATTTGATGCATTCGCTTAATTTGTGATACTTTTTCAGGCGCTGCGCTGGAGCTTTTTCCAGCGTATTACGAGATTTTTCAGAGACTTCAGAATAGACCTGATGTAGAAGTACACCTCCTACTATTAGTCAGTATGTATTAAGATATTATTATGGACACTGTGATACTGTCATCAAAACGGTAGTGGTGTCGGCTCTCAGTTTATCCGCATGCAGTTCAATACAAATATTTTATGCCAGCATATCTGTAATTCCATCAAACACTTACTGCATAATACGGTATCCACTTTTTCTTGAACGTGGTAACATCATGAGTGGAGCGGAAGGAAGAATCAGATTTGTACAGACTTAAACCCACGGTGTTACTTCAATAGCCCTTTACGTTCCACGGTCACGGTTACCAGTTTCGGAAGTCCCGGCCCATAAAGGCGTTTGACTTTTTGTGGGAGCTTTGTCAGATTGCTGAGGGCTCTTTGAACTGCGAGTGGAGCACATCGCATGATCGGACGCCGAGTCACCCGCTCATTCAACTCGTCGTACGTATGCACGTGAATACGAAACCCCTTGTTTTCGTTCAGTATAGTCTACAAGTCGAACGACATAGCTTACTTATTAAAACGTCATTGGGACAAACCCACCACACTATTCCCAAACAACTGCAACTCCTGAAAGCCAGAATCAACAGTGGCAACCACCAGAAAAGCGCCGAGACAATGAAGCTCGACGTGTCCCGGAGAATGAATTTACCTTTCTTGGATCCTGCAACGAAATTCATCAGAAAAGTATAGCGGAGGAGTAGGAAAAATATGTTTCCACTTCCCTCTATGCAAGCAGGAGACAGAACAAAATAAGGTTAACAGGCACGCTATTAAAACGACGGTTAACATACACGTTTAAAACCGCACCTCCTGCTATCTACCAACTTGTCTACCTAAGTTAGCAACTTGGAGGTGTAGAACTACAAACTGAAAGTTTTCAACGGCACGGTAAACAGTTTAACTTCACTCGTACGGCACGCCTTGGCTCGGCACGACGGCGGTACGGCACTCGAGTGCCACTTATAAGAGTTATCACAGTATTATTGGGAGATTGGTAACCTACGCTAACTTTGACAAGTATCGTAACTTGAACTTTTGCGATGCTGTTAAGATGAAGTTAAGATTTGACGTTTCAAAATGGTGGACTGAAAATCTTTATGTAATTTTCACACTGTGAAACAATTTTTTCGTGATTTTGACGCCGTTTGCTAGACAGTCAGAAGACGATTTGAGCGTCAAGTAGACTGTACAAATAGTATTTTACTAAAGTGTCTTTAACAAATATTTCAGTCCGTTTAGCTTTTCAGAAAACAATTTCAAAGAAAACTTAGAACCTAAAATTCGATTCAATTATTCTAAAAGATATTTTCTCTCAGTAAATTGATTCTCGAAATTCTGTTCAAATTCAATAGTCTTCCTCAAAAGATACAATTATTATCTTTTGTTTCTGGAGTGTTGGAAGAGCGAATTTAAAACTATTAGTTAATGAAATGAATCTTATCATAAAAACGACTGTAATTTTCGAAGGGTAGGCATGTAATATGGGGCGAGCTTATTGTCATCAAATGGGCAGAATATAAACTTTGTGTGATATACCTGATGGAAAACCCAATAACACTTTATGTAATACTCTAGAATCGAATTCCGGACCTCTTGCTCAGCCGTCGCACTTGATCAATGTAGCCCACAGTCGCTTTAAAATAACATTTGGGTCAGAAAGTCAACACTCCAACATAAAAGGTGTTTCAACACTGCTTTAATATTCTGCACATTGTGTAGTGATACTACTTTATTTTATGTTGGGTTACTCTACTACATTTTGTAAGTATTAGTCATGCTTTTCATCCGGATGAGTAGTTCGTAACTAAAGAAAGAATTGGTCTCATCATTTTGTCCTATGTTTTATTTTAGTCTTCCAAAATTAGTCACGAACTCACGACTCTGGTCAAAGAATTATGTATATTATGAAATCATTGATGTACTTTTATCGGAGGGCATTATTTAGCTGAAGTATTCGTGATCATCATCAGTCGTTCACTGTTGAACAAAGCCCTCCACGACGATACAGTGAGGTTACCCAGAAGAAGCCTAGAGATGAGAGATGATACAAGAAGATGGAGAGGAAATTAATTTTTCGTCTCACCCGTTCGGAAAGATTCTATTTCTCATTCAAAATCTGAGCGCAAAACTCCATTTTGTGCTCTAGAGCACAAAGTGTTGTTCAAAATTCGAACACGTCTTGTATTCAATTTTTCTACACTGTCAGGCGAGCCGCCCCCACTGCATTTCCTCGCTGTGTGAGGTGAAAAGTTGTGTGTTGCACTCGGCAGTAAAGTTTTTCTGTGTCTTGTACCTTTGAAAACTTCACTACGCTCAGGATTCTATATTTGAACCGCTCGTAATCCTTCGCTCACTCAGTTTTCAATTCAAGTACTCGCGCCAAAAATCAACTTTGCAGCCTTGCATAACAATAGTTATTTGTTATACAAGAGTGCAAAGTTGCTTTTTAACCGCGTGCTCAATTTTGATGACCGAGCAAGCGAATGATTCTAAAATTGAATCACGAGTGCAACGAGTGATTCAAAAATTAGAATCATGAGCGGTAGCGAGGGAATCAAAAGAGCACAAGGTGAAAAATCTTTGCACTCGAGTGCAACACGTAACTTTTCATCCCACCTCAGCGAGGAAATGAGTAGATGCAAAAAAGGTTTAGGTAATAACTACTTACTACGTTATTATAGGTAAGTATTACAGAAAATAAAATATAGTTTAGTTTGTTTTTAAGTTTCTTATTTTTATTTGGTTTTTCTTAACAATAAGTAGGACGTGAAAAGAAAACCGCAAAAGAAAAGTAGAAGGTTCCGAGTCTGAGATTTTATTATGTCTGTGTGTGTGTGTCCATTTAAAATAAATGTTTTCTATTCTATTCTATTCTTTTTAGATTGTAATAAATTAATAGTAGATTACGCACCAAAGGATTCTGTTAACCCAATGGGCACCACAACAAGCGATCAGCTGTAGGGGTCAGCAGCCGCCTTTACTGGTACAACTCTTTAGTGCACGTGCATGTTCCAAATTCAATTTACTTTATCCACTAGAGGATAAAAACGGCTTTTACCCACAGATATCGAAGAGGAAAAATAGCCTTTCAGAGATGGGGGGATGAAAAATCAATTCTATTTTTGAAATTTGATGTGGTCGATCAGCGATCAGCTGTTGGGGTCAGCGGGCGCATTACTGGTACAACTCATTATTGCACACGATGTTCTAAATTCAATTTACTTTATTCACTAGAGGATAAAAACGGCTTTTACGCTCAGATATCGAAGAGAAAAAATAGGCTTTCCGAGGTGGGGGGATGAAAATAACTATTTCACTTCAGTAGCTCAAACATGTAGGTTTTGCTGCCTGAAATCAGTGAGCAAAATGCGATTTTGCTCACTAGTGAGACAAAGTAGCTTTTTAATTTTTGTTTAAAAAAAAGCCGCGAATATCATATTCAGCCTTGAGTTAATCATACAATTCGAAAAATTAACACTCTATCTCTTTCCCGCCAATAGAAAGAGAGAGAGAGACAAACACCAGCCCTTTCGAAGTTCCGATTTTGAATTTGGTCTCAAAGACAAACACGTTCGGAAATTTGTACTAACCAAAGAAATGCAAAAAGATAAAAATGTCTTCGAATGTATTTGATTGAATTTTTAACTTATTGCTGTATTTAAATTAAAATAAGCATTTACTGTAAATATCGCTATTCTAGTTTCAATTTATGTTATAAATATTATGAATAATAAAATATTATGGATGCTATTTCCGAACACGCCTTAATTTCAAAATAAAAGAGCGGGAATAAAATTTCATGGCTGGCGTAAAGAGTTGAACAAGTTGAACAAAAAAAATATATGCGTAAAACTAGCGACGAGAACAGTACTTATTTTAACATAACCATTTAAAACAACAAATTATTAATGCAGAATTAAATTTCCTAACTCTAACTATAATATCTGAAACCATAACATGTCTTCAATGAATGGAGACTTAACAAAGGGCGCAAGCAGTTTTTCGGAGACGATTTGCTATCTTATTTTTCAAGATTTGATCGCAGACGAGACTCCATTTCTACAGTGCTCTAGAGTATTTACTTATTGTTGAAAGCTATTCGAAAAAAAGTTATTTTAATCTTTCCTATTTACTGTCAGGCCATCCGCCTAAAGTGTTCCTCGCTGTGTGAAGTGAAAAGTTATGTGTGTTACACTCGAGCTGCAAAGTTTTTCTGCATCTCGTGCCTTTGAAAACTCTCGCTACACTCAGGATTCTATACTTTGAATCACTCGTTATCTCGCTGTTTCAATCTTAGAATCCTTCGCTCACTCATTTTTTAATTCAAGTACTCGCGCCAAAAATCAACTTTGCAGCCTTGCATAACAAATACGAGTAACTATTACAGTGGTCTGTAGCACAACAACTGTGCCGAAAGATTTCATCACATTGCACAGTACTCGATTCTCGAATTCACTGTTCTTAACATGCCAAATCAACTGAAAACAAAAGATAAATAGCTTGAAAATTAAGCTGAAAAACGAGGCTCATCCGACACTTTTCAGTGGCATTGTAAATGTTCAGTAATTAACGCCTGAAACGCGACGCTTCAGCCGGAAGCGAGCGTGTCGCTTACCTTAAGCAGAGCTGTTTTACTTAATTTTAACATTTCAGGGATAATGTGGGAAATGTTTGAGAAATGATGGTGTTAGGTGACAGTAGGCCTGTTGTTGTGGGACATGTAACTTCTATTTATGGAAAGTTAATGGCTTTTGAAGATTTGAATGTTAATAGTGTGGCGTCTCTTTTTTTTTAGGTTGGAATATTATCAAATAAGCCATGAAGAGGCTAAGTCTCGAAACCTCGGTGGAGTGAAAGCAAAGTGAAAGGGACTGCCAAACTTTGACTGACTAAAAACGAACCTGTTCCTACAATTTCCCTTTGCCATCCAGAGCCACGGTGCCCGTTAAGACTCGTGAACCCCCCGATTGAGGGTTTTTCTAAAGAATCTCTTTGCATTCCCGAAGATCTTCTCTCTTTCTTCTTTCTTTCTTTTTTTCTCTCTCTCTTCAGTGCAGTGATCATCATCGTCATGACCTTATATCAACGTATATAGGACGACGGAACATGTCTTCTTCATCCATAAATATATATGACAACTCCATTCTTCCATGCTTCATTCACACGGCCACTTATGGTTTCTTTAGTATCCTCAATGCTTTGTTCTCTTAAATCCGATTACAAACAATAATTAATGTTGTATTGTATCCTACTAATATTATAAATGAGAAAGTTTTTGAGGATGTAATATGTATGTGTATGTAGGTATGTTTGTTACTCTTTCACGAAAAAACCACTAAACGGATTTGGCTCAAATTTGGTACCCAGATAGTTAATAACCTGAATTAGCACATAGGATAGTTTTTATCCCGATTTTATGTTCCCGTGGGATAATTTTTGACTAATAGCGGGTGAAGTCGCTGGCAACAGCTAGTAGTTAATAATTTTAACAGCGGCCCTGTTCTGTGTCTAGTTAATTTGTCTCACGACACTTCTAATTTCCCTCTGAAATAACTTAATTATCTGCAAGTTCAATAAATCCTAATTCCGCTGAGCTGCACACTCTTGCGCAGGGTGAACACATTGTAACCACGAGGTGACCCGCAGTGATTGACTAACGGCGTGCTGTCTAGCGTTATTGTTATTAATTACATATTTATTGGATGTCGCTTTAGAAAGGGTGAGGACACAGCCAGAGCGGAAGCGAGGAGCAGTTGAGGAACTTCAACTAAGTAAACTGAAAAGGCAATCGGATATTCACATTTTCATAGTCTACCTAATTATTTTATTGGTCCGCTCAAATGAGTTGAGGGCTCTCAAAGCTACATCGATCAGTTTCTCGTGGTAAGGCCTTACCACGTGGCCTCTGGTCTTTCAAGTTTTCGATTGGCGTGATCTTTAAATACCAGATTTTCACGAAGAGTAATAGAAGAAGGATTTCCAGGTTACGTTCAGAGCCCATTGTTCTTTCGAAAGACACTTAAGTTTACTCGCCCAAATATCTCGCTCATTATAATCGCTTTCGCCTATCGAAATGTTTCACCCTTATTCAGAATTGATATAAATAACATTTTGACAAGGTTGGTGAGTGTGGCAGTCGGGCGGTGTGTATTGTAACGGCTGTAAATCGCACCGGACGCTGCGCCCGCGCCGCTCTACGTCAGCGATTGTAATTGCTCACCACTTCATTGATTTATTACTTACTGTGTTTAAATGGAAGGGTGACAAAATGTTGGCATGATAATTTCAGTTTCTGGTTTAATTGAACAAAGAGGCCAGGACCTGCATTTACTAGGTACTTCTGAATATGAATGAAGACAATTTTTGATTATATTTCCTTTTTAGCACTAATTTATTTGCGCTAGTCAACCACCTGGACATTTTTCTTATTTTGGTCAAATTATTACAAGAGTCCTCCCACCCAGGGCGGACGGGAGGGGCTGTCAGACTCGTACTGACTCAAATCCACGGTGTCCTAGGTAGTCCTTTACGTTCGAGAGTCACGGTTACCTGATAAGGCAGTTCCGCCACCCCGGCAGAACTAATCCTCTGGACTGAGATTATCCGCTTTTAGATAGAACTCGTGGCAACAAATCAGAACCTTTCCACAAAGCTAAATAAATCACACACTGGCAATCACACAAAATAAAACACAATGCCACAAAGAAATATTGTCATCATATTTATACGAAGAATGTCAACGAACAATAAATAACCGAGAAAAAGGGAAAAGAGAGCGAAATCGTCCAACACAAGCGAATCCAGCGCGCCTGTATGTATGTGGCAGTGATTCCTATGAAAATGTCCCATAACCGGCTTCATAGAAACCCTGAGTCTCTCACAATGAGGAGATATATCATGATGCATTGTTCACATGCGGCGTTCGAGGATTGTGTGTGGTGGAACACTGGGCAGATGAGTGGAGAAGTTTCATACACAGTGATATTGTTATAACACTGTTGTGTGTTGTGGTACTGCTTTTTGTTGAACTGTGACTTTTGCCAACTAACCAGGAGCTAAGAAGGACAGACGATATTTGCAGCTTGAGTTATTTTTAATTATTACATTCGTTAAATAATGTTTTCACGACTGCACACTAACTGGATGGAAAACAGCTGTGTTTTAAAATACTGATAAGCCAGTAACCTGTATTATAAATGTTACCTCTAATACTATATAACGGACAAAAAAATCTGTAAATGACAGCCGGGACCAACGAGGTAACGTGCTAATCACGGAGAGAAGCCCGGAGTATTTAATTCTGATGGACATTGGCCACCCAGCCAGGATCCTCCGCGAGCATTCTTTATCTGCGGTTATCAACCCGTGCAGCTTTTATTTATTTAAGTATGTAGTCCCGAAATTCTCTGGGTTAAGAAATGATTAATGACTGAAGTAGGTATAATTGTAGGAATAATCACAGTTTTGTTTTTATAAAGCTTTTCCATTTTATGTGTCTAACAAAAAGGCGTTTTTTTTTGTTTTTGCTACGAGTGGTACTTCTATCCCTTTTCTCAATCATGGCAGTAAGTATAGCGTGAAGTGTGACGTCATAACATGGGAAATTCGGCGACGATTTAAGATTTAAGATGTCGTGAAACGTAAGATGAGGTGTTCACAAGGAATTGTGGATGTTTTAGTGTTCATATGAGAGCGTTTGAAGGAGCTTTACGTTTGTACTGGCGGTGGAATGAGAGCGAAATTGAATTTGGGTGTCATATAAATAAAGTGAGTGTAGAGAGTAAGATGTATGAAGTGGAGAACAAATATTGAACAATAGCACTATAATGTTATGGCTTCGAGTAGAAATAACAATCAGGATATTGGTAGTTTCTATGTTGTACCGAAGAACTCATAGCTAACACATTATTATCTTAAAAATGTAATACAATTGCATCCGCCTCTACCCCTTCTAAACTTTATTTAGATGGGATTTTTCAAGTCATCGTTTTTGAGATCATTTTTAAAGAATTAACATTACGTTAGTACGTAAAGTGCCTATTTGCGTACGTGAAGGAACAGTACCCTTAGCACGAATTTTCACTGTTTTACTTTACAGTATTTACAGCGTAACAGCGCCCCTGGTGTGCGAAGCAGGAACTAATTTTGTCCTCAAAAATTGTTAATTTGAAAAATTGTCAGAGTTTCAGTTTATTACTTTACGTCTCAAATACTGAAAATTCGTGCTTAGGGTACTGAGTCGATTTTTAGACAGTAAAATTCAGTCTCTTCTGCTCCCACACCGAGAGCAGGAGTGATAGTCCAGTCAAATTAGTAAGTTCACCTCGGAATTCGAGATACCCAGCTGTAAGTCTGTAAATACTTGTATTTGGACACCCTTAAGGTTGTCTCAAAACCTACATATGGTAGGGTGTACGCAACTATGAAATTTCAAGGTCAATATATCATATACATGGGTCCTGGTTAATTCGACCTAGATCCTTTGAGGGGATATAGTAGACGTCATTTTTGACTGATTTTACTATGGGAACCCTTATCCCAATCCTTACCGTTTTTGAGTTATTAGACTTTTGATTTTTTTCAAAAATATTCCGCCTCTACGTCATAAACTAGTTATTGTAAGAATTGTTCGACGTTTAGGACGCTAAAGTGATACTTTTTTGATAGCTTACGAACGACTCATTCTATTGAAATCAGTATATTTGATAAATTACTCATATCTTGGGAAATAAATGACTGGAAAGTTCAAATATTGAATTTTTACTGGAGCTACCCTTGTCTTTTGGGCCCAATTTCTCAAAAGAAATGTACCGTATTAGATTGGCAGATTGCAACAAAAACACTGTTGTCTCATTAGCTTTTTTAAATGGTACCACAATATCCACTTTTATTAATTAATGTCCAGAAAACAAAGGTTGATACTGACAAGGTGGTTTTTTAACCAAACTCGTCAATAATCTTTTAACCGTAACTCAAAAACGGTAAGGATTGGGATAGGGGTTCCTATAGTAAAATCAGTCAAGAATGACGTCTACTATAACCCCTCAAAGGATCTAGGTCGACTTAACCAGGACCCCTGTATATGATATATTGACCTTGAAATTTTATAGTTGCGTACACCCTACCATATGTAGGTTTTGAGACAACCTTAAGGGTGTCCAAATACAAGTATTTACAGACTTACAGCTGGGTATCTCGAATTCCGAGGTGAACTTACTAATTTAAGCTAAAATGACTGGACTATGAAGTCATTTGGGCTCACCAAATGACTTCACTCCTACTAATAACAAAGTTTGCCTTTGAGGTGTTGGATTGCATCTCTTATCACAAGCCTCACGCTTTTTATCAAAATCGTAAAACTTCGATGTGTCCTTATTCATTTAAAGTTCCCAGAAGCCACTACCACTCAGGCATACACAACACATGTTACCACATAAACTTATCTAAACTATTAATCAAATATACTCGTAAAGCTCCAGAAGGAAATAGCGAGGTTCTTAGCCATAACCAGGGTGTTTTAATTAAGTAGTTTTTCCTGCTAGCAACATCGTTGGCCAATACCGTAGGTGTTGCCACTAAGTATCTAATTACGATATACCTGTTGCCAGGAGATGGTGCGAAAGATATGTACTTAGGTCGTTACATAGAATAAGAAAAACTGGAACAAACTTCCACGATGTACTACATTTTTAATAAGTAGTTAAAGTATTTGTTAAATCTATTAGATTTTCTTTTTAATATATTATTTTTGCGATAGTTAGTTTAACTATCAATCAAACAACGGGCCCTTGATTAATTACTGTTTTTAACCGACTTCAAAAAAGGGGGAGGTACTCAATTCGTAATTTTGCATTTTTTTAGTCTGTATCATTAATGGAAATTGATGTGACACACTTAGCGAAAAATATGATATTATTACTAAGAGGCTATTTTCTTCTTTTTCCAAGCCTTCTTCTTTTCACTTCTGGGAAAAAGTCTCTCTACTCCTTACACTTTTAACGAACCCGCGCGTCCTCCTTCCAGTTTTGACACAACTATCCAGTTCGTCCAGCCAACTCCTTCGTGGCCTTTTGCGACCGCAATTCAAAGGCCTATTACATTTTTATTCTGGGGGAAAAAATCATTTAAATGGAGATTTAAATGAGATATCGGATTTGGTGTTTGTTCCGAAATACGAAATATTTAGACAAACAGTTAATTATTATTCATGATCCTGAGTATATTCCGGGCAGATGACAGATTCGCGATGCTCCTTCCAGCTCTTAAAACTCTAAACATAATAATTAAGATTCTCGGGCGCATGCGCGGTGTCGCGTCGCCTCGTACGGGGAACCTGCGCAGGCGACGCGGCCACGACAACACGTCCTTAGGGCTGGCAAGAAACTTAATTAATTACTAACGATTGATTAGTCAGCACGTTCGATATAGACTAATTGGAATTGATCGGGCGTGGTAATTAGCAGTTTATATGCAACTTACACATCCTTATTTCCGAATAGGATGTATGTAAATGAGTCTTTAGTAGGCAGGTTTCCGATTATTGAAATAGGATAGTTCACTACGCACTATTGTTTAATGCAATGGTCATTGTTAATTCTAACAATTTATTTTTCAAGGAAATTAAACTATTTCTCGTTGACGAGATAGAGTCAGCGGTGTGGTTGGACCAATTTTTTCCAGTGGCATCCCCACCATGGGGCAGCCGATAGATGTAAGTGGCGAATTGTCGTTCGGTGTGGCGGTCTAAAGGGGAAGCCTATGTTCATCAGTGGACGTCTTCCGGCTGATGATGATCCACATCATGCCGATAGCGACACAACGGGCTTGATGATTCATTTTTCCCCATCTACCCCATTGACGGGACAGGGCAAACCAACCCCGTAGCTTGATTGCAGCTATACCTAAAATATCGTTCGTAGTAACCCACCCAAGAAAAACAACCAGCAATTACGTCTGTAGGTAACAGGTAGAATTTCAGCGGGTTTTCTGGGAAAACATTTTGGTGGAAGTAATCATCGGCCATTCCGTTTAACAACTTTTAGACGTTAAATGTGAAAGTTTGAATGGATGAATATTTGTAATTTAAAGTAAGAGAGAATAAATAGCTCTGAATTTATGGCACAAATATAAATTCTATTCTGTAATAACACACAAAGATACTTTTTATCCCGGTGTTCTCATTGGACAAACGACTTGTCGCGTTGAGCAGCAGATAGTATGTTTATAAGAAGAATATAATTCTTCAAGGCGTATTTGGAACCACTAGATATAAGTTTAAACTTTAACCACAAAAGGGCGTGCGTGAGAAAAGTCCATAAGATAAATAAATAAAAGTCACCCTTGCTCACCTGGGTGGATCAATTCTTGCTTGACTCTACTCATTTCACCAAAATTATTTTTTTCCAGGATGAAATGAGGACAGCAGTGGTGGCCCAGTGGTATCGGTTCCGATTTACGAGTTGTAGTTCGTGGGTTCGAACCCCGCCAGGCGCATTACTTTGTGTAATTTATTTCATCACCATTGCTCTCAAAACGGTGAAGGAAAACATCGTGAGGAAACCGGCATGTCCTAGAACCAAAAATTCGAAGACATGTGACATCCACCAATCCGCACTGGGCCCAAGTGGTGGATTATGGCCCACTCTTTCTCACAGAGAGGAGGCCTGTGTCCCAGCAGTGGGAACATTATAGGCTGATGATGATATGAAATGAGGACACCGATGTGTCTACTTTCTTCACCCAGTTGGACAAAGTGGAATAAACCTAAGCTACAGCCCTGTGATCAGAGGAAGCTGCGAGACTTACCAAGAAAAACCCGTATCATGTTGAATCTCACGTGCCTTACCGTGTTGGTACATATGACACCTTGTTACCTACAGTATACGTATAGCATGCTGGCACGTCCGTCTATGTGGGTGACTCATGTAGTCACGGCTTCTGCTAAATACTGCCCATGAATGGGAAACTTGAGATTATTGGAACTTACTCGTAGGAGAATATAGTTCAAAGAACACATGATCTTAAAAAATTATTAGTAAGTAACTGATGCTCGGTGCCCAACCCGAAATAGGCAATGGGCCTGCGTATTATGAGTGAGCCATAATCCACCGCGGGCCCTTTGCGCATTGCCCTCTCACTGAGAGGTGGCCTGTGTCCCAGTCGTGGGAACATTTATGTGATGATGATGATAATGCTCGGTGAACTGATGGCTTGGACGCTTGGTTGATGATAATAGCCGTTATGACAAAATCAATAAATAAAACCAAATTAGTCAGTTAAAGTTTTTAAGAGTAATGATATAAAGCTTAACGCATCAAAATTCCAAAGTGTTGTGGGATTTGAATAGATTGGTGACACTTCTGTCTATGATGACGATTCCTTAACACCAACATTAGATTACAAACGTATTCTTAGTTAAGTGTTTAGGCCAGATACTTGAAAACATCTAAGAATTCTAGTTTACAAGGAAATGTTTTTTATTTCAATGAAATAAGCAGTTTTCAAAAGAAAAAGTATAAAGGAAGATGAATTTTAAGAGATGGCAGAAAAATAAAGTTGGAAACCGTTTCAAAAGTACCTTTAAAATGACAAGAACATCATAATCCGTTCATCAGAGATCGCTATCTAGTAACAACCAATAAAAATAAGAAAAAAGCTAACTATTAAATGGAACCAAAGTCCTTAGTACACTCCTGACATAGGCAGGCGCGCATTCTGCATCGTAACGCGCACATTACCGCACTAGTACATTATACCTGGGATGATGGTGGACCAAGCTGGGCCATGGAACATAGCTAGCATATCTCCATTAATGCAGTATGGCGTCAGGTTAAATATAGTCCAAATGAATTATTTAGCAAGGATGTAAAAAATAACGATGTCTGTACTATCAGAAAGACAGTAAGTGCTGATTTTTTATAGTTTAACACATGTTTTATAAATGAAAACTTGTTCATTATAATATTAATTGTTGTTGAAAAAACTTGTAGTAAAGCATAAATATACGTTTGGCTAATTAATTCCAAAAAATGCAGAAACATTTCGTTGTGGCATAGTGTACTTCATTACCATAACTGCTGTTTTTGCTGCTTACCCCTTTTAAAGGTATTGGTGATATATTTCTGTGGAAACTTATGTAAATCGTCACTCGTCATCTCAGCGTTATAAAGGCAGGTGATATTTATTTATCATAATGAAATAAATGCAGTTTATTTTGGTTTTGTTGTGAAATTCTGATTATTCAGACGATTATTTGACATAGCTCATAAAATTTGCAAGTTGAAGTGGCAATGGGCAGGCCACATCGCTCGTAGAACTGACAACCGATGGGGAAGAAAAGTTCTCGAGTGGCGATCACGGACCGGAAAATGCAGCGCAGGCGGGCCTCCCACTAGGTGGACCGACGACATCGTGAGGGTCGCGGGCAGCTGATGGATGCAAGTGGCGAATTGTCGTTCGGCGTGGCGGTCTAAGGGGGAGGCCTATGTTCAGCAGTGGACGTTCTCCGGCTGATGATGATGATGAGACGATTATTTTAAATGATCATAGGATGTATTGGAAAATTAGTAAGATAATTTTGTCTGCATAGAGAAACTGCTAATTTAGTGGCTGGTCGAATAAAATACTCAAACCCAGGTTTAGATAGCTTTCATTTTTGCTGTATATTATTTTTTGTCAATACAGAATATTAAGAAAGATCCTTACTATCTACTCAAAGACCTCCTATTAATTTGGTGATATTTCGCCCTCCTCTCCTTTAGGTAGCGTGTACTAACCTCTTATAAAAAATTATGAAAGAATTATAAAATTCATAGTTCATACAGTTTATTCTAAGGATTCATATTTACGTTACATTCCTAGATCAAAAAGGTAGGTACAAGATAACCTCAACCTCCAAATCCCAGGAACACTAATCTAGTAAAACGGTTTCATATAATTGTACGCAGAAGGCAGGCACGATCGTAATATTATCGTCCTAAAACATTTGCTATGAGGCGGAGTGATAAGGTTCGCGGAAATCTGCGCGGGCGCCGGTCACGGGTGCGCCGGATAACCTCTGACATCACCCATTATGGCTTGCAACTCAGTAACTGTAGAGAAACAAGGACGTTTGTGAACAGAGATAGAGAGAGAGAGCAAATAGTTAAGAGAGAGGAAGAGGGAGAAGATGAGAGTGAGATAGAATATATTACGGGAGAAGTCGAGGTAAGATGTAATTATTAAAATGCTCTTCTTCCTAGTGAAAAAATCCTGGACTCATTTGATGATTTTACCAAGCTAAAAAGGCTATATTATAATAGGATTGTACCATTGTGATTTATTTAGAAGTAAACTTGAAATAAAGAAAATTCAAAAGTGCACTTCGGTCTCGCGAGATCTCGACTAATTCTAAAATCTCGCAAAATTGCGTTCCATATATTATGTAACGTATCTAAGGTTTAAGATTATGAGCAATGTGTACAAATACATGCTGAATCATGAAATGGTTATGGCATACGTACTTCTGAAATAAAACCGCCCATAATATTGCTATCAGCGTAAAAAGTAAGATGATTGAATCTAATAACATTTAAGTACTTCGAGTAGTACTATTTAGGGAGAAAGTACGGATTATCCTTTAATAGACTACTGATGAGAATAATACAATAGGTTCTTAGGATTCCACAGATTTAACGTTTAAAGTAGACACATTCTATTTAGCGAGAGTTAATTAAGCCTTGAAGAAGTTTAAATCCTACAATTAATGTTCACTAATAGTTTAAATTCTCATCAAGCAAATTTCTCTAAAATGGCTGTTACAAAACAAAAAGTTAAAACGATAATATTTCAGCAGATTTCTCAGAATTTCAAATGGGCTGAATTCATTAGAAGTTTGTTAAAGTTTTTACATTTTAATAACTCTGACTTAAACTTGTGTTGTGTCTAAGAAGTTATTTACTCTTGGACTAGGGATTTAGAAGCTTTTACCTGTCTTACTCTTTATTAATATTGTAAAGCTTTAGCCAAACTGAAGCGAATTTTGTGCGAGATGCGCAACTAAATTATGTTAAAGCGAATTTTTTTTTGCAGAAATTGTAAATCGCACGAATGGCGTCATGGGGTAGTTGGTTGATGAAGGATATTTTTTTTTGTGAAAAAATGTGAAAGTCCAAGAACCATCTTGGATTTAAATAAAAGTGTAATTCGCGTGGACAATGTAATAATATGATTTTTACTTGTTCCAGTTTTAAACATAAGGTTTGCACAAACTGCCACATTATGTAGCTTTCACATTAGTTGAAATTATACTCTACAGAATAACCTGACCAGAAATATAAACTTAGTTACTTAGTTTATTTCTTGCAAGTATTTCTGCTCGCCATCTATCTCACCACAAACATATTATTAGAAATGCCTACATACTCGTATATTTTATTTTTTCCATATCCGTGGTATTCATGGGGTGCTATGACAGGAAACCTCCACGTGCGCCCGTGGACTGGAGTTCCTTCTCGGATACGTTCGGGGGGAAGACCAGTTTTTCGGGCCGGTGCACCCTGGGATGCGGGCAAAAACTCTTTCTTAAGCACTGTGTGCCTAAGTGGTCTCTTTGCCCGTATGCGAATAGCCTGTCGTGTGGACGCTCCAACGCGTGTCCCTCTGATTAGCAGAGGGCACAGCGGCGGAGCGGGCTTGCGGACGGTGAGTGATGGGTAACTCGCCGTCCGAAGGTCCAAGCCCGGGTCGGTGGCGCGTCGTGTTTCGCGCCAAATGCCTGCTGGGGTCGCGGGTTTTTTCTTAACCCAGGATACCGTGGCCCCAGAACGTAAAGGGCATAGGAAGGAACACGGGTGGATTTTAGTCAGTAAGAGTCTGACAGTCCCTTCCGCCCCACCCAGGGCGGGAGGACTCATTTGATGATTTTACCACCTTAAAAAAAAAAAAAAAAAAAAAAAAAAAAAAAAAAAAATATATCCGTGGTATTCATCGCGTTGTCATTCGTATGTTGGGACGACAGTCGCAGGCGCAGCGTTGACACGTTTAGTGGCCCACGAGCAGTTTGTACACACGGCTGCACATCAAGCTATGCAAAACTAGTATAAGCTGACCGATCAACGTGCGGAAAGATCATATTAAAGCGAGTCCAAGACAAACTGGTTCTGTTTAGCTTGATGTGTAGCCGTGTGTACCGCATGGCTTGAGCATTTTTTTGGAATGATTGCTGGTAAGACTAAGTCACGGCCTATTTCTGTTAGAAGCTAAGTCATGCTTTGTGTTTACTTTCTCTACGAAATGTATTTTCAGTTAGTATTGATCTGCCAAGAGGGCCTGTGGTAATGTGGCTGGCCGGAATGTCCAGAAAATATGGCATTTTTAGGGATGGCAAAGTTGACTTCGATCTATGAAAGTGACTGTCACTTGTTTGGATCCTCAGTTTCCAAATATTATGCTGACAGAGCCCTTGTTTTTTACAGTTGATAAAGTTGTCATATATAAGTTCTACCACTCAGAGTAGATCAGAAGGGACTGTCAGACTTATAGCGACTAAAATCCCGTTCCTTTAGTTGCCCTATACGTTCAAGGGTCGTGGTTTTCTTCGCAGATGATGGTTCCGCGACCCCATCAATAGCTAAAGGACCTTTCACTGTGATTTTAGTTACACGATAAGGATATGAAAGCTAAGCTAATATAGATAATAGAGAGCTACTTCTTTCATAATTAAGGAGTATTCTTTCAAACCAACATTGATAAAAATTAACAAGAATCCAGTAATAATTTTCAGTGCATACCAAACTTATCCGTATTTTACATACTCTCTCCACAATAGTCATCGCGCTGTCTCCCGTACATTACACGAGGCGGTGTTGACACGTTTACATGTGCGAACGCATTACAATTTGTAGCGCATGCGTTATTGCGCCGCGCGACGACGGATTTATCGTGGGACATTGTTTCCACGTATGGCGTTCACATGTGTACTAAGCTCATAATAAGATTTGTTTGAACACTTTTCGGTACTTTATGGTAGGCTTTTCGAATAGATTTGACAGGTTTATATTTTTTGTTATAATTTTTATTCTGAGAATTTCAATATTTCTGTCAACTCTTTTGATGGAGGATGACTGGAGTTCATGAAGGACTCGACGATGTTTCTTCGTAAGAATAAATGGGTAGAGTGATTGTGTAGTAAAAAAGTACGAACCTCTTCGTAAATCGTTATGTTTCAATAACCAGCTGTTCCTCGTGGTTTGGCCCACGTTGCTCAGCTTCCATTATTCGAAACGTGATGTTATATGTATAGCCTAAGGCATCCTCGATAAATGGCAATTTTTAGTTCTAATTTAAAATATTTGTAGTTCTAAATTTTTTTTTGTTTTAATTAGATCTACTTAGTACTACCTGAAATAATCTTAGAAGCTCGAAAGTATGACAACCAGGGGGTGTATTACAAGGTCTTAAGTCCTGTCAGTTTACGCCTTAAAGTGAAATGCCTTGCTTAGTCGTATTACGATCACACAATGACGGCCAGCAAAACGGTCACGTGACCTCATGCCGACTTCTGCCTGTGCTTGTGCCTGGAAATTTCGTATTACAAGCTACATAATGACATTTCAAGGCCGGATTAAATGTCAAAATTGGCATCTCCAAAATCATTCAGTTTACGCCACTTTTGAGTAACTTTTACTGTCTTGTTTCTTTTAATTTGTCTTTAAACAGTTGAAACTAACTAAATTAAACCTTGTTATTAATAATGGAGGCACTACAGAATATCTGGAGAGTGCATTACACGATATAATCTCGGCTGACGAGCTTTACATAAAAAGACGACAAAGTTTTTACCTTTTACGACATCTACCTACACATAAACACTCATTTACTGAACGCTAAGCAATCAATAGATTCATATACGTAAACATTTACTCATGTAGTAATATATTGTTCTAAATAAAAAACATGGTACTCCTGAAAAAACTGTTTTATTTGTCGTAGTTCCATCAGTGTAAGAAAAATATACACCGTGTTCTTCACGTTATCCATAAACTTTAGCAAATACTTCTATGGCTTTTACAAATCAAATCCAACAAAGGAAGTAGTACTTAAAAAGGCTTCGTTACAAAGATATTTGTAATTTCATTTAATGAAATTTAATTGAGCTATGCAGTGAGAAAGTATCTTAATTTGGCCTATGTTGCCGCTTAGTGCAATTAAAATGATAAATCTATCAAATACTATTTGCATTTCATTTGCACGTACGAGAGGAACCCGAGAGTTAGCGAAGAAATACGATCATTTGCGATAACGAATCTTTCAAAGAGATTAAACTGGTCGCTATGGATACCTAAGTTGTTATTTGTCATTGTTTGTCATGCATGATTTTAACTGTCAGGATTATTGTTTATTGTAATTTGCTTTTGGGTTTCCGACTAATTTAATCAATCATTTTGATTACAACTTTCACTATGCCGCACGAATATTCTGCTCAACACCAAGCTGATATTCACTTCGTCTACGGTTTCTGTGACGGAAATGCTACAGCAGCTGTGCGAGAGTACCAACGGCGATTCCCTGGTCGGCGCGTTCCTGATATACGAACATTTATTAACATACACAGTAGATTTTGTGAGATCGGAATTAGACCACGCCGCCCTGAACGAGCAATCAATTTGAGCGTCGCTCAAGAAAACAGAATAATGAACCTTATTATTCATGATCCTACACTCTCAACGAGACGCGTTGGGAGAATCGTGGGTGTATCTCATAAGCTAGTGTGGAAACTGTGGAAAATATATGGTTTGCATGCCTACCACTACAGAAAATCCCAAGGCATAATACCACCTGATCACTTCTCAAGAATTGTTTTTTGCCAGAGAATGAATCAAGAACTGATAAATAATCCAATACTGCTTCAAAAAATTCTTTGGATGGATGAAGCCCAGTTTACAAGAGCGGGAGTATTCAATTCCAAAAATCAAGTGCAGTGGCATGAGAGCAACCCGAATTTACATTGGCAGGCGTCACATCAAACTGAATTCTCTGTAAACATGTGGGCTGGTGTTTTTAACAATCAGCTGATCGGCCCTATTGAGATTCCCCACCGCCTAAATGCTGACAATTACTTAGAGTTCCTAAGAAACGTCACTAGCTTCGAATTTTTCGAACAAGTGGATCTTCAAACTCTGCGAACCATGTGGCTCCAACATGATGGGGCCCCTGCACATTATGGCACACAAGTGCGTGAATATTTAAATGCAACGTTTCCTGGCCGTTGGATTGGACGAGGTAGCACAAATATCGTATGGCCAGCTAGGTCCCCAGATCTGACTCCTTTAGATTTTTATGTCTGGGGAACCTTAAAGGAGAAGGTGTACTCCGTACAAATTCAGAACCGTGAACAGCTCTTAGATAGAATATCTCAGGCTGCTGAACAAATAAGACAAATGTCTGTAAATTTAAATGGCCAAATTAGGACTCGTTTGAATATTTGTGTCGAAAAAGAAGGTGGTCATTTCGAAAACTTTTTACATTAAATTTATTTTTTGCTTTTTAGAGTTTATTTTTTATTAATAAAAATATTTTTGAATGACATTACGGCTGACGTAGTTGTCTAACCTACAGTGTTATATGGATCTTTGGACACTCCATTGAGGTTGACAGGAGAGCGCTCATTTGTGAAATGTATTGAAAAATAAGATGGTGGCGTTAGTTCTGATGTTGCCCACGCAACAAGTGTGCTTATAAATTATAATTATTCTACTCAAATGCATAAAAAAAATATGCTGTGATTACCATTTATCTTAATTTGACCAAGACCTATCTTTTGAGAGTATTTTTACGAATGTACGTGAGCTCTAAGCGTGGTCCCCAGATTGCGTGTTGAGCTGCCCCTCTTTTAGTCAATAATTTTGAGATTGAATGTTCGTTACTTAAGCCGAAACGGCAGAATGGGAAGATAATTATGGTAGCCTACTCCCCTTCCCGTCGTTGGAGGTCCGGCGTTGCTTTAAGCCTAGACTAAAAATAAGGACTGCAGAAACGTTTTGCGAAGGCTGCATGTCGTGGGAAGAGGTTATCATGATTTGGTTATGGAATTTTGTTTTTTTTTTTATTCCTCAATTAAAAAGACAATTCGAAATACGTATCTACCTGCTTGGTAGCCTTATACGTTCTCTTTAGATAAGTATAGTACATTGACAGTGCTATGAGGAACGAGATAAAAAATCAAAGAAACTGTTTTGACAAGTTTCAGCCCGCCAAATGTTATGAATGAAAATACGACGTTGCCAATTCGGATAAAGAGGCATGCATATCGGGTTATTTACGTCTAGGTATTTAGTTTGTATGAAAATTAACAAAAAATAAAAAATAAGAATTTATTAATGTGTCCATAATGAAAAATGCTTACTTCCGTGGTCTGAACATCTGGTCGAAGTTTATGTATATCGTCCGGAACACGGTGTATATACAGAGCTTAGATTTGAGACATGGTGACGAAATAAATAATCTTTCGTAGCAATGGACGTAGGGTTGAAAAAACCACACAAAATGTATGATCAACTCAAACACTTAAAATTAATAGCCTCGCGCAGCATCATTCCAGAAACGGTACAGTCTAATGGAGTCAAAACTTGTGTTTAATATTTATTTGGGTAGGTACATTGGGCAGTCTTTAATGTATCAGCAGACATTTTTAATTTCACTTCCTCGATTGCTTCTGGTACCACAATTTCGCAGCCAATTTCAAAAGAACTATGTACTCGTACACTGTCTTTCGGTTTGAATAAACGTCCTAGGTTTTATCATTCCTTCACTTGTTGAAACATTTCTAGCTCTTGCTTTAAAAATTAGAACATTGTTGTGTTGGAACAGCTCCATTTATCAAAATTTTCTGCTCATGACTTAGTCCATTTTGTTTCCTTACTTTCTCTGCGGTATTAAAACGGTGTGCTTCTTTATTAATGCAGTAAAAAGCACTACATACTCATGATGGCATTATAAATAAATAAAATACGATAATCTTGTTTGTTTTGTTAAACAAAACCGCCACAGACTAAAAAAGTATCGCAATACGATCGTTCAGAAACAAACCCCTTTGTGAGAGTTTTATTTGGTATTAAGTTTTTGCATTAAATGACAGTAAATGTTGTCAATTTGATTGTAAATATTTAAATTGTTATTAAAATACATTTTTACTCAAATATCTTCTAAATTTACAATGAAAAAGATTTTTTTCACACACAATTTATAAAACCGGTAATCATCGGTAAATTGTCGATTCGATTTCTAGCCCGTCGTAATCATCCAGAGACAAGTAATCCAGGATGATTCCTTGCAGAATTACGTACGTCATAATACGAAATAGAACAAGCCTGCTTAAGGCCGTAAATTCAAATGCCCAAAAACTGCAAGGAATTAAAAAAGGTTGTAATACCCCCCCTGACTTACTAAGGGATATCCCAGTTACTGGGTAATGGAGGTCAGATGTAAAATACTGATTTACAGCTGTATCTGGTTTCCCAGTCAAATAGACTTATAATTATTTATTTATTATATAGCCAGCTAGAATGTAACGCAGTCATCTGGTCTCCGCATGAAACTAAATATAGTCTCATGCTGGAGAGAGTACAAAATAAATTTATAAGATATTTATATAGTAGGTATTATGGTGTCTATCCATTTTATCCATTAATGTATCCCACCTTATTTATATTAGGTATGGTGGGATACAACGAGTTGAGGGTTAGGAGGGATTTGGCACTAAGTACATATTTATTTAAAATATTGAGAGGGAAGTTACATAATATAACCATATTAGAGCAGATGAGCCTGTGTGTTCCCGACAGATACGTGTGGCGTCGACGGCGACCACGACTGCTGGTAGAACCGCGCGGTCGGACCAACCTGCTAAGGGAGGCACCGCTGACGCGCGCGCTTCGCACTCTTAACCTGATTGCCGATGAGACGGACCTTTTTTGGTGTACTCTGGGTGAATTCGCAAGGAACGCATTATTTATAATAAGTTATAGATGTTAGTTTAAGGTAGAATAAGCGCATTTATCGCATTGGGTCTTGTACCTGTAAAGATAGATGTAAGTTAAGAAAATAAATAAATAAATAAATATTTAAGAAAACGCTAGATAGATGAGCTCCTTAATGACTTATTCAAATGTTATCAATTAATCGTAAAAAAACGGTTAACGAATTATTTGAATAGATGATAATTTTTATCTAATACGAGTATAACACGGCTTAGCACAGCACGGCATATTTATCTACATCCAAACATCGATTATGCGTCATGTTTTTTCTCAAATAACATTTGAACTTCAACAAAAACTATCTCACTTAATATTAGCGAATAAAAAACAAACAGTATTTTGTTTGATTTATTCCTAATTAGGCTGACCTCTGCGAGACCTCAAGTGCTAAAAACAGAGGATAAAAAAAAAACAAATAAATCATGTAGATAAGTTGTGTGTTTTGTTTAATGTGGGCACATTAATATTATTGATATCGTAAGGTTAAGACTTGATACAGACGCAATACTTTTATTATCCGCGATTAGCGGATTCACGTCATTCTTCTGCTTGCTTTTTTAAATGCTTGTTCCTTTAAGCTATTGTCAAAAAGACAGGCGAAGCGAATGCGATTCGAAGCGATTTTTATTTGTAATGTATAGAATTGTTTGAATCCTGTCACATAGAAAAGCGAAAGCGATGCGATACTCTATGTGACTGGCTTCAAACAATTCCATACATTACAAACAAAAACCCCCCGCTTCACGTTCGCCATGTCTGTCTGTTTGACAATAGCTTTATTCCCATCCAGTAACACCTCTTACTGTCACACTGTTATTGGTTGGGAAAAATATTTGTTGGTTGGTTTAAATTAATTCCCATCGGATAACACTATTACTCGATGAAACATTTCAGTGCCAGTTAGAAACACTAGCTCGTTGAGAGGTGTTACTGGTCCGTAAATTGCCATTAAAACAGCGATAACTATAAAGATTCGGGAACCGATCGTTAAATATGATTTGATTTGATTATTATTATTACGCTATTTGAGTTAAAGTATTGTACATTTTTTTACTTAGCTTATTGTCCAGAATCAATGTTTCTTTTTTAGCTGAGTGTAGCTGAAAAGTAGCATACTCGTTGAATATATTGCTGGCTTACATTTAAAGACTACAGCTTCTATTACCAGCTTAAAGTATCTCGTGTGCTTCAGCCTTTATTGCGTCATAGTTAACGAGATGTCAGTGCGCAGGCGCAGCATACTTACATATGTACCACATACATGTTGATATTGTTCTTCTAAGAATCGTTGCCTTTTATTCATGTTTAATAGCGCAGACCAGAGATCTTTAGAACTGACTAATTGATTCAGTTTTTGCATGTTTTGTTTTGATCAAATACAAATAAAGTTGAGCATGTCTGTGTTTGTTTATTTTTTCGTTTACGACCACACAAGAGTTGCAATGAATCATTCAATATTGGCTGTAAAAACAAACAGAGCGTTTGTTTTTAAGGCGGAATGTGCCATTTATTTACAATTAGACTGTTTTAGGTACTTATCTAAAGCGTAGATACTTATTCCGACAGCGAATTTAATCAATATTTACAGAAATCAATTTGCATTCTACAATGTAATTACCAAATATTAAATTCATTAAATTACTATTCCAAATATTAAAATGTTATGAAAAATATTTAGTTTTAATTCCGCGACAAAAATCCAGGCCTGTTGCAGGATGCAATCCCACCCTATGCAGTCATGCATAATTATGCACATGCAGCAAAGGAAAAATGGCCACTTCTCAAAAGGCTTGATTCTCAAAATGGCGAATTCTCAAAAAGGCAAACTATCAAAATGGAAAAAGGTATGCCAAGTCTACTGTGGGTCCGCCGTGTGGACAGCTTATTCCTTCTCACAGAGAGCAGATCTATTATGTATGAGCAGTGGCATATTGCTATTAAGTACATGCGAAATACCTTATTAAACACAATCTAGCATTTCAATATACCAGCTAGTTGTCTAAATAATTAAGAGCAAGTTATGAGGCTGTGACGTCGTAAACAACGCAAGTTAGCATCGATGTATAATTTACAGTAATTTATAGTCGATAAATAATATCTAATTAGTCGATAGTTGCGTTCGGCGCTGACTTATTGGAACCAGTTCTGTGATCAAATGTGGGTCGATGGAGAAACGAGAATACTGATTAGATGATTTGAGTAGGCTTTATGAGTGAGGTGGGCAGAGAAGAAGGAACGTAAAGTGCCAGATGGTGTGAAACGGTACATATCTAAAGTATGGCTTTATTCTACAAGTGGACATGAAGTTCTTCAATGAAAATTGTTAAATGAATAAATAAATGAAATGTTCAGTACAGTCACGAGCAATAACATGTATACGCTTAACAAAATTCAAACGTAAATTACTCGTGAAAAAACTGGTTTCCACTTTGAAATAAGACCTATTTCGTAACAGTATGGCTTCCAAAATAGAATTCTTATGAAAAGGCAAAAGTTTAATCAATATGGTAGCAGAAAATCGCTTTTGAATACTGCTTAGTGCATACATACTATTGCTCGTGACTGTACACTAATGACGAACGAGCTGTAAGCCGTAGGGTCGCATACAGGCGCTTGAGTTAAGTAATGGGTGACTGGCCTTCCGATTCTGGACCGCCTCATATTCCACGCGCGCCTACACGAGCTGTCAGACTGCAATCTGACGGAACCTCATAGAAGGCTAAATGCCTGCCAGGGTCGCGAGACTGTCCAAACGGATACCTGCTATCCTGGAATGTTAAAAAGGGCACTGAAGGAACACGGTGAATTTTAGTTAGTACGAGTCTGACAGTTCTGCTTATTCTAGGGCAGGAGAACTCATTTGATGATTTAATCACTTAAAAAAATCACTTTATTTTGGTTTCTGTAAATTATTATTACTACTCCATGGTAATGGGGAATGGAAAACATCTTGAGGAATAATATTGTAGAACAATGGATGCCATGCGTCATCTTATACCTACCAGGGGAAGACCTGTGTTCCAGCAGAGGATAGGTGCCTACATTTTTGACATTATAAACCTAAAAGCAGATAAAATGGGAATTAATAATTGTGGTTACAGAAGTATTTTAAAAGTAGAGCAAATGATTCATAAAACCATTTGTTTGTGTAAATTGATCAGAGTAACCGAAGTATGAAGTCATCATTAAACATTTACCTACCGTCACTGTTGGCACAGTGGCTGAGTGATCGACTGCTGTGCAGCGTGTCGCGGGTTCGATCCCCACACGGAACAAATATTTGTATGGTCTGCAAGTAGTCGTTCCGGTTATGGGTGTTTGTGTATGTACGTTTATTTGTTTGTAAACGCACCCGCGATACAGGAAGAAATTCCTAGTGTGGGGCAACTTATAAGAAAAGAAAAACAATAAAGCTAAAACTTTTGCCTTCGATGTTTAAATTTAAAAAATAATAAAAACAATGGCCGCCTCTACCGTCTTCCTCGCACTCTTGCGCACACAAATAACTTTAAATATTTTGACAGGCTGACGGTTTTATTCGCAATTGCTGTTAAAATTCAATATGGCGATGCTGATTCATGATCCCAACAATCTTTATAAAAACTATCAATAACCTTATCACGGGATGATAAGGTTCAGTTTCCCATGGCAGATGTGTAAATCTAAGGTTGTGTTAATATGTTTGTCTGTAAGATAATAAATCAGGTGGCAGCCCTACGGATCGTGTGTTAGGGCGCGCACACACTTGTTGCGAATTTGGGTAGCATGTGTGGAAGGTGATTATATGCGATTTGTAAATAATTATGGTACATTTAATTAACACATTCAAATTTTGTTGCTGGTAATTTGCGCGGATGTTAATGACATGATTTACTTTAAAGGATTTTCAAACAACATAGCCTGGTCTTTATTAAGTAGTCATTAAATTTAATTTAATTTGTATGTTGTAAGCAATAGTGAGAAGGCGGAAATTTCTTCGTAAAAAAAACCAATACCTACATGTTTTCTTTTACACTAAGTTTTATTCAGAATTTGAATCTGCACTGTCTAGCCCGAAACACAATTATTATTACACTATATTTTCAAGGACATATGCAATGAAGCTCTATTTAAATTATTAAGACGTTTAAAGAGCCTATAGCGATATATATTATATAGATACCTAATAGCGATACCTAATAGCATATTACGGCGATTTTTTTTATTTTATTATTTAATTTTCTAGTAGTTTTATAAAATCATTGTTTAGTTAGCGTACAATCACTTGCACTGGAAACCTCCGAATAAATAAACAGTAAACAATACAACTACGTTTAGATCTATAAGCCTTTCTGGCCTAAATAGTGAAGGGCCCATTAAACTAAATAACTATTAGTGTAATTTATTAAATACACGTTTTAGACTAATAATAATAACATTATCAACGCAATAATAAGCTTGCAGGGAATGCCTGATAGAGCCATTATTACTTATTTATTTGTCCCGTTTAACGTTCAACTGGACTAAAGGCCATTACATAAATTATTCATGAACATTATCAAGTAATAGTTGAAACTTTGCATATTCCCTGACTTAATAAACTTAAAATAGTCTAATTATTGATGCTGTGATAAAATTAAATGTCCTTTTAAGGAGTTTTATGAGTTTACCTTAAGAATAATGAACACAATTGGTTCAGTTCTTACGAATAATGTTATTGGCTTTTGTTGATTATTTTCCGGTAATTTTATTCCATAAATATGTCCACAATGGCCCTGGATCGTGAAAACTTTAAGTCTTTGCCCAGCAGTGGGATGATGCAGGCTAGCAGAATCAATACATCGGTCAGTCTTGTTGTTTGCACTAATGAATTCTTCTGAAAGTGTCAAAATCGTTACTTAGGAAATAGAATCTTTTAACTATATCTATCTATCGCTAATTGTGTTGCTAAACGCAAAACTTGAAAACAGCTGGACCGATTCGGATAATTGTTTTTTTGTTGTGATTGTAACCATCAGGACCAGGTTTTTTTTTTTAAATTCTGACAGAACGACGTCTGTCGGGTCAGCTAGTAAATAATAACGTTTCTTTAAACCTAAAAAGTTAAGTCTCAAATGCCTTACTGTTAAACCATTCGTTCAAACTATTTAATTTCCACCATTTAACTTGTACCGGATAAAAACTTATCCGTCCTATTAGGACCGCACCTTAACATCGCCGCTGTCATTTGTCAGGGCTGGCAGTTGTCGCAATAGCGCGGTCTCACGGACATCGTGATATCTCCACTGACACTTATGTATTGCTCCGTCGAGAGCGCGCCAGGAATCTCAGAGCTGTCAGGAGTGTCGCGACATTATTAAACTGAACACAGATGCTACAATTGACTAACAGCTAAGAATTCCAATTGGAAGATTTCGTTGAATAAGAAAGGAACATGAGCTTTCAGTGAAAGTTTTCATTTCAGACCTTTTTTTTAAATTTAACAAGAAATTTCTCTCAAATCGTATGAGCATTTACAAAAATTTAAATACACACACAAACAGCCGCAACCTGAAACAAAAATATCTGTTCAGCCGCAATAAGTTTCAATAAGATAAACGAAAAATCTATACTTTAAGAAAGAGCAGAACAGAGCAGTGGTGGCCGGTGGTATCGGTCCCGACTTACGAGTTGGAGGTCGTAGATTCGAATCCAGACAGACATTACTTTGTGTAATTTATTTCATCACCACTGCTCTCAAAACGGTAAAGGAAAACATCGTGAGGAAACCGTCATGTCCTAGTACCAAAAATTCGAAGACATGTGACATCCTCCAATCCGCACTGGGCCCGCATGGTGGTTTATGGCCAACTCCCTCTCTCAGAGAGGAGGCCTGTGTCCCAGCAGTAGGAACATTCATAGGCTGATGATGATGATGATGAACTTAAAATTCACATTAATATCAGTAGATTGGTGCATCATACCATTTATAACTTCAAAAATAATCGCCAATATCACCTCAGCCTGATAAATTCACAATGTAAACCAAACAATGACATTCTCAGTCCACATCGTTGCCTGTAATAAGTCAGGGTTACCCCCGATCTCGTAACACAACACTAGCTAGCGAGCTAGCATGCCAAGAATCTGCCACTCACGACCACACTGGACTATCTAAATAGGTTAGATTCATGTCAGACTCAATCGCTCGCTAACAGCCTTCGAGATTAACTTCCCTACATTACAATTAAAGTTTTATTTCCGTATTGAAACCAAAGCGTGTATTCACACGTACCACAACCACACCACGTCGCAGCGACAAAATGTGGTCAAGCTGTGGTTACGAGTGATAAGTGTCGCAGCGGCTTTTTGCAGTTGCGTTGTGGTACCGACAAAATGTCGCTGTGGTTGCGTTGTCGCTGTTGTTGCGATGTGGTAACCACGTGGTCATGTGCAGTTTTCGGCTTTCGTAGAGAAAACACGGCTTGTTGCGATGTGGCCGCGGTGCCGCCGATGGTAGATAACAACGGCAAAATGTGGTACGTATAAATTGTAATATTAATTTTTAATATAAAATATACGCCCGACCACATCGCGTCGTTGTGGTGTGGTTGTGGTACGTGTGAATTGACTCAAATGGAATGAGGCAATCTCAAGCCCGTTTGTCATTTGTCAGGCGACATTGCCCTCGTCAAGTTTACGAGAGGTACCCATGTCCTGGATTGCTCTGAGATAGCAAACTATGTAGATAAACTTTTGTTAGATTGCTTTGAGAAGGGAAACAAGGTTTCCAATCTTAGTAGAGTAAATTATTACGTTACGACCGACGTCCTTAATGTTTTGGTAGTGATTTTAGTTAAATGTGAATGCCTATTCCTTGTGATCGCCACGAAAGTGCCTCCTAGTCATCATAATATTTCGAAAATTATAAGATCTGTCTGTTTTTGGGGACTAAATATATTAATAAATGTATTCGGCTATTTGTTCATTAAAAATTAAATAAAACATAAAGTACTTTATCTTGACACACTTCGCTACTGAGAGTCACGAATTATTTCACATCTCTGCACCCATTACCGAGTATGCATGTAGGGTGTAAAATATACCATAATGTCAACTAAATATTTCAAGAACTAAACTCACGCTTTTAGAAGTAGGCAGAAACCATAACATGCAATCATTCACATTTACATGGTCTGGTAAAAACGGACCCATACTGCGTCAAATATCTGCATCAACAGAGCACGAATCCCCTCCGAGGTTCACAATTTGTCCACATTAGTCAGTTACGTCGGGAACTCGGAACTTTTGCCCAGACGTACGTAGCATCTATGTGTGTTGAGCAAAATAATGCGATCATTTAACTGAGACGCGAACATATTGCTGCAATGAGCGCTTATTCTCTGTTACACGAGGAGTTATAAAGTTGAGGTTACTTTGTCAATGTTATGGCGCTATGTTGTTTTTAAACCGTATTTGTACGTGATTGTCTCAATTTGTTTAGATTACCTTGATTTTCATGTTCATTTGCTGTAACATGGCGGTAAATGAAAAAATCGGCATAAAGACTTTCAAAGCTTATACATACATTATGAATGATTATTTCTTCTTTAATTTTTCATATAATATAAAAAGCTCATATTTTTAACTTTGTTAGCAGATTTTACAGAAGTTCTATAATAATGGTCATGCAGTAACAATAATTTTCAAAACATCACCTACTTAGCTAAGCTATTCCCAACTGTTTTGTGAGCAGCAAGTCTTTTCGAATGCAAGCTGTATAGGAGTTTGTTAACTTATCAGTATTTTGAATGGAGCTAGAACCTTTCTGCCTCCACAAACTTGTTAAAAGTTTCTCCAAAACACGTCCTAAAATACAAATAAAACTTAGGCTGAAACCGATCACAAATAGCTTTGACCTCTACTTAGTTCTAAGACGTAATGATGATTTTAGCTTATCTTAAAGCAAAGCCAACTCATTCCTCAATCCGTCACACTCCGTATTAGCCAGTTCTTGACTTTCCAAGTACAAACAAGCATTACACAAAGGCACAACTAAGTAAGTATTATAATTAGCGCGCAGTGTTGCCAAACAATGCGGCTTGTAAACAGACGCTGAACAAACATGCGCGCGCGCACCCAACAGTTGCAACCATGTTGTGAACGGTATGCGCGGTCTACAACAACAGTTACTGAACGTAAAGTTTTATACTTTCAAACGGTAAGTTGTACTTTGAAACTTGTAATATTTTGGATAGAGAAATCTTAGGACTAGACATGGTAACTTTTTTATTATCGTGGTAAATTCATCAAATGAGTTCTCCTCCTCTCAATGAGACTTCTTTTGAGTAAAATCCACGGTGATCCTTTAATAGCCCTTTACGTTCTAGGGTCACGGTTACCTGAGGAGACAGTCCCGCAACCCCGACATGGTAATGTTCAATTAAAAAATGTATGGAATTGATATGAGCTACCGAAGTGTGTGGCAATCATACTGAAAGTTGTCTGAGGAAACTGCTAACTGCACTTTAACATGAATCTGATGAACATCATTAAAAAAAAAAGTTTGGAAATCCTCATCTCCTCCTTCGGCCAGCGTGTGAGGGAAACGTGGAAAATTGTAGGCTGGAGTTACTATGTTCTTAGACGATTTTGAAGAGAGAATACTTGAAAACAGGAAAGATCTAAATATACACATACAACATTATCATCATCATCAGCCGGAAGACGTCCACTGCTGAACATAGGCCTCCCCCTTAGACCGCCACGCCGAACGACAATTCGTCACTTGCATCCATCGGTTGCCCCCGACTCTCACGATGTCGTCGGTCACCTAGTGGGAGGCCTGCTTACGCTGCGTTTTCCGATCTGTGGTCGCCACTCGAGAACTTTTCTTCTCTATCGGTTATAGATCGGTCATACATACAACGTAACGATAAAATAAATGAGAAATAGTTTTATTTGGTGTATATCAAATTTCCACTCCACTAATGCAACTAATTATAGTCCCCTACCTCAAACAGTGGGACTTGCGAATCCCCCACAATTGGTATATGATGAACTACGATCTAGTAAATATTGCGTGTAGGGGGCGCTAGTGAGCGTCGCCGGTAAGTGCCAGCGATTGTCAGTTATCATGTTACAGACATGTTGGGAACAGGGGTGAACGGGAGCTTTTTCTTGAACTATGATGTTTTTATCCTTTATAAAACACTAGCGACACGTCCCGGCTTCGCACGGGTAACATAGTATGTATGTTTGTAATGAATAAACTCAAAAACTACTGTGCCCACCCGGGTATGATGTATAGCCTATGTTAATCAGGCTGAAAGTAGCTTTCTAATTGTGAAAAACGTTTTGAAATCGACATAGTAGTTTTTGAGTATAATCATTACAAACCTTAGTTATAGTAGTGTAGATGTAGATAAAACATTAAACTACTTTTAAATTTATTTTTTACAGATTTTTCCTCCTCATTATTTTAGGTCAATGACCTTAGGTAATAGGTACGATATTCAATATCAACTTTATAATAATTAACATAATTACAACGCTCCATAAAATACTGGCGATAGGCACTAACAAGTTACAATGAACCCAGGTTATCCTTTTTTTATCGACTAAAACTAATTAAAACAGAGTTGCTCCATAATACACTTCACACGGGTCGACGGCGCCAACGGCAACGGCCATAGAGTGCCAAAGGCTCCCGAGGTCGCGGGCCTATCGGGTAACCGTCGCCCCTGAACGTAAAGGGCTATTGAAGGACACCGTGGATTTTAGTCAGTGCAAGTTTGACAGTCCCTCCCGTTCTGCCCTGGGTGGGAAGACTCATTCGATGATTTACTAAGTAAAAAAATGGCGTCTACAAATTTGACAGAAACAGGTGCCGCGTAGAATTCTATGTCGGTGGATAACGACTAATTTGTGAGCGAATAAACGTTCACACGTGCTAAGTCTAAGAAAATACCTAAGAACATAACTGTTCAGCAGTAAGACTACTAACTAATATTCCAACGAGCTATTCATAAAAGAGAATGGTCCTAAAGGTTGGGGATATCCGTGGCAGCCCTGTGTGTAACTCGAGCCAGGTTTCGCACGTGATGGCAAACACGGGCTAATGCTGAGAGGTGGCGCTGCTTGCTCAGCTGTACTTGACTTACTGGCTTTTTGGCTAATGCTTACTACAGTGTGCATTGCGAAGGATTGAGTTGATTGACATGTGGTGTATATGATATCAATAAGATGGGTTTTAACTTGGTAGATACAGATAAACATAAAATCACGTTCTTTTTTCGTGAGGTAGTATGAAACTACAGATATCACCACAATCCTTACAGCTGCTTTCGTGTCGCCCACGTTTCAACATCAAGTCGTTTAAGCTCTTCAGTTACGTGTACAGTCACGAGCAATAGTATGTATGTTTACACTAAGCAGTATTCAAAAGCGCTGTTCTGCTACCCTATTGATTAAATTTTTGCCTTTTCATTAGAGTTCTATTTTGGAAGCCATACTATTACGAAATAGGTCTTAATTCAAAGCAGAAACTAGTATTTAGTGAGTCAATTGTGTTTGAATGTTGTTAATTGTATACATGTTATTGCTCGTGACTGTACGACAAACTTGACCTTTCTGAAGAACTTTATCAATAACGTCAGTTTTATCTTTTTGGGGAGTCAGTAAGGAAGAAAAGTTTCTATTTTGCTATTTGTTATTTCCATTCGATTGTTCGTTACAGGATCTGATGGACACCATGATTTCTACCTTTGTATTTGTGCATTAACTTTAAAAAATAAGAATTAGAACACAGAATAACAGACACCTATAAGTCACAGACACGCGTTGTCTTTGCAAGCAACTGGAAAACAAAGCAAAAACACCCTTTATAAGTGCTAAAAGCTGAGGCCACCAGTATCTAAAGCTTTTGTTCACAATAACCAATTAATCACATGTCATAGAACAATATATCCAGTACAATACCGATCACAGACCGTCTTGTACTATAAATTGTTGTATTGTTTTTCGCCAGGTCACCTTGGTTCTGTTTTTTGCTCAACATTAGTATTCAAGTAATGTACAAATCTCCGAGACTGACAGCCGATCGATCAGGCTGTTGGCTATACGTAAGCTTCCTCTCATTGTTTTAAGATTTAAATAATCGCCTTATCTTTATGTTTAATTCTATTAATGGATTGCTAAAGGCAGTTGTATAAGGCATTAATATTTTCGACTTACTAAGATCCATTCATTAAAGGTCTTATTTCACACACGCTGGCAGTTCAGTTGTCTGTGCTTTAAGCAAACGTGATAAGTGCTTTTTCCTTGTTTTTATGAGGAACTCATTTACATTAGGGGCCCTCTTGTCGGGCTAAAGCCTGCCAGTGTCGCGGGACTGCCATAACAGGTGATCAGGAACGTAAAGGGCTATTGAATGATCACCGTCGATTTGATGATGATTAATGATTTTACCACGACAAAAAAAGTAGATAAGGTGGAACCATCAGCTTGTGAAATTTTCTGGTGATCATGTTCAAGTTACGCTTTTCTCTTTCTAACTTTTCCTTGTTTTGTTTCCCAGTATAATTCCTAAAAGATTCTATTATCATAATGTTGTGAGACTATTTCATTCCTAGGAATCAAAAGTCTAGGCATACTGTCGATTACCATTTATATAAGAGCATATCTCATTCCTAGAAATCATAAGTAGGTAAAGTATACACGAAATTGAGCGAAAAAATCGCTAAAAGCAGCTTGTTCTGGAATGCTGGAGCGCTGTTCGCATGCTAATAGCAGCTGATCGAGCATGCCGATGGCGTGCCGACCCGATACGAGCATCAATTTGATTGTGAGCGACGGCGCACTGATAAACCTAAGTGTTCGATTCACCATGTTAGATAAAAATGTATGTTTATGAGTGGACGAACAGGGAATTGGAAATGAAGGTGAAGTGTGAGCCAATGGTGGGAAATGCGACTGGGTTTAGTGAGGCAGTGTGATTGAGATTATCTGTTTCGATTAATATTGCGAGAGATGGTACTCATAAAACTAGACTAGATGGAAGATTGGAATGAAGTCAAAGAATGTGGTGAGATCTAGAAATGAGATCTCATTTAAGTGGCCAGAAAAAAAACTAATGCACCAACTCACAACTGTCAAAACGGAGAACGTTTGGAAGAGTCTTAGGGGGCTTGTACACGGCGCATGTAACCCGCGCGAGTAACATGCGCAAGTAACATGCGCAAGCTACTTGATCAAGCTACCCGCGGGGTGCTTGTGCTTGTACACTGCGCATGTAGCTTGAGCATGTTGATGCACTTGCGTGGGTTACATGCGCCGTGTAATAGCACCCTTCCTTACAATCAGCGTTGTTCTGTAAGTTTGAGGAAAATGTGGAATAGATAACAGAGGTCCAAAAACCAAAAACCACCAAATTATCTGATGAAGATTTGAATTACATCTTGTTTGTTCCATGTGAGTTCGGAATGTAAAGATATAACAAAAATCAAAGATTAAATAGATAGATACAAGATGATCACATAGTTCGCGGATTCGCAGCTCGATTCTCAGAATCAAAACCTCTAAAAGAACTTGACATTTGCAAGCACTTCATAAATATGAAGTCCTTGTCATTTTATAATAGTGACGATTCTAAAAGTTAGTGGTATTACACACATGGTATCTATCTACGCATTGTGTTGGCACAGCCGAGCGGTGAAATCCATCACACGTTCGGGTAAAACTCACATGATCGGGTCGGCTGGACACAAATCGAGCCGATTCAAATTCGAGGGTATTAACCAATATTCCAAAACCCGATTCGACATACACACTTTATTTTACGCCCGAAAAACTAATAAACTTTAAAAAATAGTTTTTTGTTGCTTTTAATGGAAATCAAGAAAATAATAAGATCATTGAGTTAACAGGTTAGTGACTTCACAGTCTACTGGAGAATCGGGTTTTACAGCTTACAAAAAGTATGTCAATTAATTGGTGGAATATTTTTCCTATGGAGACCAATGATAGCTAAAGTAAATAAATAAATAAAAAAAATCCTTTAATTCAGAAAAAAAAGTACATAGGCAGGCCTAGTGATAAATTTTTGCTTATAACTAATGTTAGTACTTATTTAAAAGTAAACAATAAAAGGAGGAGGTTTTGTAGTTCAACAGAAACTGACGAATCAAATGTGCCGAGCCGGCCCGAACAAGTGTGCACTATCCCTTCTCAGCAGTTTCTATTACCTACGTGTAGCTTTTTTTTTGCACAGTGTATTGGTAAGGAAAACATTACGATATACATGGCACCACCACACAAGAACAAGTCACAACAGCCCGTGACTCTCTCAGTTCTACGAACAGCTGATATATGCACGTATTGCACGTTTTTCATGTCCATCAGACAGAACTCATAAACTAGTGACACGACGTGTTTGGTGCGAGGAACAGCTCATTTGAATCTAGAAGGAGATATATTGAAGATTTTTTGTTCAGAGTTTTTTAACGATACAACGGAATATATAAATAGAAATAAAGTGCTAGGTATGGCTTGACATACCGATGCTCACTAACCCGGCAGAATGTGTCCTGCGCGACAGAATACATAATAGTACCTACTACGTAAAATATGTATGTTATAGTAGTTTATGTAACTGGTACATAATGAGGGGTATTATACACGAGTGTGAGTTTAAGAAATGAGCGAAGCGAGTTTTTTAATAGTATCACACGAGTGGTATAATACCTAGTTATGTACAGTTTCATACACTACTTTATCTACTCTCATTGAACGCGAACATATCAAATAAAAAATAAAAATTAATAAACACTAATAATCATCCACCATGTCATCCACCGAAACACAAATGTCAAAATCCCAACATTCCCTTAGAAAGCGCGCGCAGCCACAGATAAAAAAGTAAAAAGATGTATCTATGATCAGCAATCTGTATCATAATGAAAAAAAATTAAATTATAACATTGTTTTGTTAGAGGAACAGTGTTATAATTTAATTTTTTAATTTCATTACGATACTCTATGGTATAAAGTATGTCATTATAAACTCATTTTGAGTTTTGTATTTCGAAGTTTACGATATGAGAGTAGATAAAAATAATTATGTGTATACATAATACCTTGTTAGGTAGTTGGAACGGCTCAGGCGCAAAATGCGCAAAATGTCGCAAAATGTCCACAGGTAGAAAAAATTCCCTTTCGCAAAATATATCTTTCGCAGAATGTCCCATTAAGCAAAATGTTCCTTTCGCAAAATGTCCCTTTCGCAGAATGTGGTTCTTCATTAATTCATAGGCATTTTGCATCAGAGAAAAAGCTAGTCAAGAGCCAGGAGGTGTAGAACACAAAAACCGTCTGCCATACTATTTTTTTTTATACAATTTGTATGAATGTATTTTTTTATTTTATTTGTGAATGTTAAGTTACCATTTGACTAATTAAACATCACAACAGTACCGGTTTTTGTATTCTACACCTCCTAGCTCATGATCAGTTTTCTCTGATGCGAAAAGTTATAAATGTTTGAAGAAGGGTACTTTCTGCAAAAGGGACATTTTGCGAATGGAACATTTTGAGAAATGGGACATTCTGCGAAAGGTACATTTTGCGAAAGGGGCATTCTGCAAAAGGGACATTTTTGCGCCTGAGCCGTTGGAACTGGGGGCTTTCAGTTTCAGACCCCCCCCCCTTGATTTTTAACTTCATAACCTAGAGATAACGTTTTTAAATACTATAATATATTATACTGCTCGGTAGTCTATCGTTTGCCACGTGTTTAGGGGGGAACCTGTGATCCAACATTGACGCTCATTGTTACATGTCTTGTTAAATGATTTACTGCTTTTAAATTATTTGCAGATATTTAATTACTCAACTAAGCACAAGTACTTGTATCCTAAGTTTCGCAGACATGTCGGCCATTGTTACCCGCCCACATCTGCGTGTATGACAAAATCTCGTACATTACTGCGCGGGCCCACGCCGGCGCCCGCGCAGCTTGACGATAATGGTTATTGTCACATTGGCTAATGCTTGCATATTGTTTAAGGCTTGTTTGTTAGTACTTAAATTAGTCGGAGTAATTAATATTCTATGAGCTATTGTTAGGCTTTGGTGATTTGTCGGTATGACTGGCTGGCTATGTAAATAGTAAATGAATTGCTTAAAGTTCTTCTTAGGGTTGCACTGTAGGTAAATAAACAACAGTATGTACAGTTTCTCGATACTCCGTTAAAAAAGGAGGATCCTCCGACCACCGAATGCTAAAAATATGTATAGGATTGTAATAAAATAAAATATATAGTTTGCTTTACTAATGACCAAGCAAATGGGCCAAAGTAGACAGTTAAACACTAATCATTAGATAATAAATTTTATGCATCGAGCAGGGCCTAAAAACTTACATAAAAAAAACTTGAGAGGTGTCAAGGGACACCCGAATGGAACGAAGTTACTGTATACACTCAACAAAAATAACCGTCGCGACTCCACACCACTCCGCTCCGCTCCACTCCACTCCACTCCAATCTTTGAGCTCTAGCACCCTTTCGCAACGCGCGATAAGGAACTTCGTTCCAATTATGTTGATCTGGGTTAATTTTTGTGGATTAACAGATGGCGAATCAAAGCAATCAGTGAGAACATTAGTGTTAACTAATAAATAAATAAATAACAATAAATAAAGTTTTATTGTTTCTTTGTACATAGACGTGCAACACAAAAATTGAGGCATCCCCGTTAAGTTATACAATACTTGTGATGGGATTGCCTCGCCCTACCCTTAGCTTCAAAGACAATAATATTGGATTTTTAAACCTTAGTAAAATAAAAATAAAAACTAAAAGAATTAAAAGAAATCAAACATGTTTGGACAATTGAAACCAAATTATTAACAAACTGAAAAACTGGAGCATGTATGCATAAGTGAATGTATGTGTGTGTGCGCGCGCGCGTGTGTGTGTGTGTGTGTGTGTGTGTGTGTGTAAGGGAGAGTACGTGTGTGTTTGTGAATAATTATGGACTGTGATTGTGAGACTTTCGCTAACAAATGCGGGCTAGGATAAGTTCTGTTTCATCATAAGATAAATTTTGTAACCATTCAGTTATTGTTATTTTACATTTATACAGTAACATGGGATAAATATTTAATTTGTGGTTCAAGCTATTATATATATAAGTTGACTGCGTAGTAAATTGACGTCTGGCAAAGACAGTTCTGACCATCGGTGAGTAGGCCACGATGTCTTTACGTCTTCTGTTTAATGTAGTAGGATCATATGACAGTGTTTTATGGGTTGTTATTATAATATTCAATATGTATAATTTCCTGACCGAAAGCAGATTACTGGTCTTATAAAGATTATCTGTGGAATATCTAAAGTGCTTAAAATACATAACCTTTATAAGGGATCTTTGGGCTCTTTCAAGATCCAGGAATTTTGTTTTCGTGGCTCCACCCCATACTGGTATACAATAGGTTATAACTGATTGTGCGAGAGCGATATATATTTTGTTGAGCAACTGAGGCGGTACTACATGACGCAAGGTTTTGAAGATCCATATTAACTTTCTGATCCTGGTCATTGTGTTTTCGATGTGGGTATGCCAGGACAGTCGTTGATCAATTATTATACCTAAGTATTTTATGGATTTAACTTGCGTAATGTTGCTACAATTACACTGATTGGATGAATTAACACACTCATGGATCACAACACTAAATTCTGGACCTGGCTGTGACCTCTGGTTAGGAGTAAAGCAGATGAAATTGGTTTTACTGACATTTAGGGACAAAAGACTTGCGTTTAGCCAACCAGCTATCTCCTTCAAGCCACGTTCAGCAATCGTCTGCACGGCAGTCCAAGATTCACCGGTAAATACTACTGCAGTGTCGTCAGCATATGAAAAGATTCTTCCGCCGCTGCACCCAATATTACATAATTCATTTATATAAATCAGGAACAGCGTCGGACCAAGTACACTGCCCTGTGGCACACCAAATTCAGCCCTTTCTTCATCACTTATATATGATTCTCCAAGTTTAACCTGCTGTGTTCGATCAGATAAATAACTTTTGAAGAGAGAAAGTGGCAATCCCCTTATACCGATCTTTTCAAGCCTGCGCAGAAGGATTGGGACAGAGACGGTGTCAAAGGCCTTTTTTAGGTCCAGGAAAACTACTAGACATTTTAATCCCTTATCAACATTGATGACAATATCACTAGTTAACGCTTTGACTGCATCTTGCGTAGAAAGTCCCCTCCTAAAACCAAATTGTGATTTAGATAGTAAACTATATTTATTCAGGTAACTGACAAGCCTTCGGTTTAGTACTTTTTCGCAGATTTTTGCCAAGCATGATATGACGGAAATCGGACGGTAGTTATTGACATCGTTCATGTCCCCCCCCTTATGCACAGGCGTGACTATAGATCGCTTAAAAGCAGTAGGGAATTTTCCAGTTTTAAAACACAAATTAATCAATTGAGTTATTAGTGGTACAATAAGGTCTCTGGAGATCTTAAGGAGTTTTGTTGGTATGCCATCCCAACCAGGCGAGCCCTCAGAATCAAGAGCCATGAGTATGCCATCCACCTCTAAAGGATCAGTATCAAGTAAAACAAATGACGAGGCAGTACAGCGAGAAGAAGTGTAGCTAGGAGAAATACCTTTTTGTAATATCTCCCCGGCCAAAATGCCACCAATTTTCACGAAAAATTGGTTACCGCGGTTTAGCGAATTTATAGGGTGTGGTGTAATATTGAGAAGAGATATGCTAGGTGATTTGAGGGGTTTAAATTGTGTTATATCATTTATTTTTGACCAAAGTTTTTTCGGATTGTCTACAGAGGCATCTATTTGGTCTCTTTGAAATTTTCTCTTTAGTTTTTTTATTAAATTTGTGCAGTAATTACGGTAACGTCTATATGTGATTTTTATTATTATATTTTTGGATAAATCGATATTTCGGACATCAAAATGTGTAGGTATAGGAAGGCCGTGATTTAAAAACAGTAGGTAATCTCTCAACTGAATTTTGAAATAGAGATTTATTTGTCCTTTAAATGTCAAAAGTACGCATATTTAAAGTTGCTGCCCTAACCTTTAATCCACACACACGTCTTTATATTGATCAGCGACATGCCCTTACATTATTAGCATGCGCGCCGCCCACACCGGCGCCCGCGCACTCACACGCAACCATCGTTACATGGCTGACTAGGCTATTGTCGCCAACACACTAGATCGTAATTAACGTGAGCTTTTAAAATCACAAGGAAAAAATGCCAGAAAATATTTCTTTATTGTTTCGCTGAATATTCAACTTTGCATCTAGAATTTATTGTTATTTTCTTTATCTATAAACGTAGGCCCTATGTCAAACAAACGATTCACCATCATCATCATCATCAAGACCACTGCTGAACATAAGCCTCCCCCTTAGACCGCCACGCCGAACGACAATTCTCCACTTGCATCCATCGGTTGCCCGTGATTCTCACGATGTCGCCGGTCCACCTAGTGGGAGGCTTTTCAGTTCAGGAATTTTCAGTTATTTTTAGCTGAACTCGCTTCTTGCTCATAGGTAATAGCGGTACAGGTGAGGAAAACAGGCTAAGGCAGCCCACACCTGCATTGTTATGCAGAGAAAGAGAAAAACATTCCGAAATAAAATTTCTATATTCCAATTCCTTCTACCTACCTACCTTTCAATATTATCCCTAGACATCAAGTAATACCCGATATTCAGTATTGCGTTTATCCCTTTTTTCTGAATTTTCAGTTTCATTTCCACGGCTATTTATCATTAAAAAAAATGCCCCACAAAAGTATCATGGGATCTTTGTGGTCTAGTATCCAATATGGCGGCTATGATAAAAGGCGCAATTAATACCGGCCGTACAAAATAACAAGTAGTAACAAGTATTTATTTGCCCCACGTGCGTAAATCATTAGTTTATTACTATTTATTCACATTATTCACATACTCATTGTATGCGAGCGTCTCCCACGCCGGCGCCCGCGCAGCTTTGCCAACTTTACTATTGTCACATCTGGCTGAAGATCGCAACTAGCACAGACACGACAAACGGTTTATAAATAGTTATTTTAAAACCTCTCATATTATTATATTGATTAAATAATAATAATTAACCCTCCTACCAAGTCATATGGTACCCATACTTAGCTCGTTATCAACTATGGGGCGATTAGAACTTTGCGCAACTTCTTACAGAGGTTCATAATTCTGATAAATTATGTTTCAAGCTTTTGGAAGGAAATCGTCCGTTTACTTAGCCTTGTTACTTGTTATTTCGGAATGTTACAATTCCTATCAAGATTCTTGTTGCTCTGACATGCTGGCAGAAAAAAAACTGTATGATAGCCTATGCAGTTTTGTTTCTTTCATATAATTGATTACGTAGCACATGCTTTATTCTTTTCAGTCTTTCTCGCGCTCACCATCCATCCAAAATTCCTTAATAATCTTTTGTATCCAAAAAGAGAAGAATAGTATTTTCTCTTACAGACCCACTCGTTTGATGAGACGTCGTCGTAGAGAATCTTCGATCAGTACCTACTACAGATAAAAGATTATCTCAAACGGATTGACCTCCTCAGTCTACGACCACTTACCATTTGACTTGCATGACTGGCATTCAATAGAGTAAACAAATTTACATTCGATAATAATGTTATTTATAAATATTGTTTAGAAATGTCAATAATATTTTCTTGTATTGACGTAAGACATAGAAAAGCGTGTGTCAGTCCATCCATATATAAAAAAACAAAATAGAAATACTGTTTGATAAGTTTTAATCACACGCATCTAGTACAGTGTCAAGATACGGCATGAAAGCAGAAATAGTGCTCTCAGTTGATAGATTATACTCGGTACTTGTAAAAGCTGGACAAATAAAAGCTGGTACCAACGGCTTTACGTGCTTTCCGGCGCACGGATGAAATTCGCTATGACAGATGACCATCTGTCACCACAGTTTGGGTCATAACTAACAAAATGAGCCCAAACTCGGCACATCTAGTTCGATTCGTCGCCGAGTTCAAGTGGCAGTCACCGAAGTATACCTTCAGGTCTCTCCATCAAATCCGGAGGTAAGATCTCATCATTACTTCCAAAATGAGCCCAAACTCTGGTGACATCTGGTGACTCGGTGACCACCCATCCACAGACCAACCTCGGCATGCGGCTTAATCAGGAAGACCGGCCTGTGGGGTTGTTATTATTTAGCAACGAGCTCCTCTAAACCATTTTTATTCTTCTTTATCTTTTGAATACGGAAGAAATACACGAGGATGCACTTATCACTTAGTTCATCGTAGCATCGCATCTGCATGAACCCTGCACATAGTCTATGTCACCATTGTATGTAGTACGCCCACCGCGTGTCACCTCTACAACAAGCCAACCACGCGAACTTTGCGTGTGGCCACCATTCACCACCAATAACATAGTACAACATCCCTAACTCAACGACATAATAGTTATTTGTTATACAAGAGTGCAAAGTTGCTTTTTAACCGCGTGGTCAATTTTGATGACCGAGCAAGCGAATGATTCTAAAATTGAATCACGAGTGCAACGAGTGATTCAAAAATTAGAATCATGAGCGGTAGCGAGGGAATCAAAAGAGCACAAGGTGAAAAATCTTTGCACTCGAGTGCAACACGTAACTTTTCATCCCACCTCAGCGAGGAAATGAGTAGATGCAAAAAAAGTTTAGGTAATAACTACTTACTACGTTATTATAGGTAAGTAGGTATTACAGAATAATTTTTAAATTATAACAAAAAATAGTTAAGTATGTTTTCAAGTTTCTTATTTTGGTTTGTCTTAACAATGACTTGAAAAGAAAACTGCACATAAACCAAATTAAAAAAACGGAAAAAACAGTTCTGAGTCAAGAAGGTTCCGAGTCTGAGATTGTAAAAAAATATTAGTAGATTATGCACCAAAGGCTTCTGATCGGGATTCAAGTTAGCCCAAGTGGGAACCACAGCAAGCGATCAGCTGTAGGGGTCAGCAGCCGCTTTTACTGGCACAACTCTTTAGTGCACGTGCATGTTCCAAATTCAATTTACTTTATTCACTAGAGGATAAAAACGGCTTTTACGCTCAGATATCGAAGAGGAAAAATAGCCTTTCCGAGATGGGGGGATGAAAAACTCATTATTCTATAGCCAACTAATTAAGATAAAGATAAAACATATTATCAATGAATATTAATGAGATAGGATAAACTCACCGAGGTTGATGTGTCGACGACAGTTTATCTGAAATGAGAGTTATTTATTTAGTTACTGATAACAAGAGTTATTGAAGAGATTGAAGGTGAACCGTTTAATCTTATGAATGGTACTGATAAATAATAATGTGGGCTGTACTGGGATTGAAGCAATGTGTTATATTAGTACCAACAGACAAAATAATATTCATAGGACAGCAAAAAATACGTTCATATCACTGGTTCAATGGGAACAGTCATATTATTTGATTTGAATCAAAAGAAAATGTTGGAAAAAGGAACACAGAACAAAGTTTCAGTAACAATTTACATACATGACTGTGAAAATCTGCGCACGAAGTACCTAATTTTCTAAGTCATTTGAATAATAAGCGCCAAGAGATGCTAACATCACTAGGGACACTGTTCAAGAAACTTTTATACTAATACTAATTCCATTTGGCAAAGCTTGGATAAGTCACGTGCCAAAACTCACGTCGTTCACTAATGATGAACCAATTAGAAGACATCGTCTTCATCGAAAGTAGGGATGCATCGATACCGATACTCTTATAAAAATATCGGCGATGCCGATACCGATATTACCGATACGTATAATGTGAATTAATTAAAAAATAAAGATTTAATAAATAAATCATAGGTCAAATTATTTTTTATTCATATAAAAAGTAGTGTCATACGTTGATATTAGATAATTATACATTTTAGTAATTAAAAATTAACATAAACAAGATTTTTGTAGAAAGGCGATTTCGCAAGTCTGGTTGGCTATGGTTTTTCCGGGATTAGTTCGTTCCTAGTTTGCAACGAAATAGACGAGAATACACACTCGTTAGCACTACATATTTAAATTAAAAAGTATCGTTGAATCGGTCATAAAAATATCGTCGATACCGATATATCTGCTAACCCGAAGTTTCGCCGATATATCGGTATCGGTATCGGATACATCGCTAATCGAAAACATGTATAGTAGCACTATTTTGAACAATTAATAGAGCGTAATTCATTTACCATCATCATTATCAGCATGTATGATGTTTCCACTGCTGGGACACAAATCTCTATCAGAAAAAGTGGGCTTTTTCTGATATAGATTGCTGGGTTGTATGATATGTTAGTTCCTTGATAATCGTTTTTGTTATATTTTTAAAATATACTGAAATGTGAAAGATGGATGTTTGAATGGATGTTTGTTACTCAAACACGTCAGAACGGTTCAAGGATTTTTGATGAAATTTGGCACAGAGGTAGAAAGAACGTCTATTTATTCCGGTGTTACATGCCCGTGGCATAATTTTGCATGCAGGAGAAGCCTTGGCAACAGCTAGTTTGTCATATTTTTACGATTATTTAAAAATCATCAAAAAATCCTGTAAAGTAAGTATAACCGGTGAAAAAATATAAGTATTTTCTTCCAAATAAGCGTAGTGACTCCATTGTTGATTTAAATGACAAGTTTTTATTCAAATCCGGAACACACTGGACCACCGTGAAACTTTAAGGGGATAGGTCAGTAAAAATACGGTTTTTATTTTTTACTTTTCTTCGTACATATCTGGACTACAGATCTTACGACTTGGAATATAGTTATTGACTATATGATCTAAATTCTCACAAAGTTGAAAACACGATTCAATTAAATTATCGAGAACGATACAAAAAAAATGCAAAGTTCGGTCTATCTAATTTAGTTTTTGGACTTTATGGAATAACTACTATGAGTTTTTGAAAGGATGTTGTTTTAAATTGTATAAAATACTAGTATCTAAATTCTGTAAAGACATTTTTTCAATTAATAAAAATTTTAATTCATAAAAAGACGTCAATATGTTTAGGCACATACGCCGTTTTATTCTGAGCACACATTCACTATCGTCCTCTCATCTTTTGCCTTTTAAAAGTAGTGTCATCACTTTCGTTCCATGACGAATCAGTCAGCCAGCGTGGCTCTTACAGGCTAGACCTGCGACACTTTTTTTCAGATCGCGGCTGTCAGATTTTCGTAATAATAAAATTGGAATGGATAAAAAGATCGAGAAAATAAAAACGAATGATACGTAGGCTTATAGATTATTGAAAACTATGTTCCGCTGTGTTACATGGGACGTGATTAAACGGACATGACTGTAAATAAGTCAAGTAAACTTTCTATTTTAAATAACACATTATTTTGATGAATAAATAAAGAATAAAATAAACCAAACTCACTGAAAATCATCGCAGGAAATTCCTGACGACCCCTACTGAGCAAACAAGGGAAATGTTAGAATACGTATGATTCTATACATTACAAATTGTTCCTATCATCAATATAATAAATTACTCACAGTGATATTATATCAATGCTATCGTGATGTCGTACTATTGTTGTCGGATGGTTCCTCTGTGTCCATCCTCCTCCCATCTAATCTTTATGCATCTAAATACCATTTCACATAAACTAATGATAAATGCAATGATTTGCAGTCAACATTTGGAGATAATTTATGTAACTGAAAACAACTTCTAATCGTATCAAATTGCGATATAGGATAAGAAGCACTTCACTTTTATTATTATTTATTTAGTTTCGTCACAGATTTATAACAATTTCGAAGAAACAGAATTAAAATAAATTAAATGAAAACTGCTATTGTCAAAATTTTGAATACTTCAAAATTACATGTCAACTACAAATAAGGCATAGCATCCACCACCCTGTTAAATAATTATCGTCTATGATGAGAAAAATCGGTGGTCATTGCTGTCTCACCGCGTGTTCGGTACAAGTTGCTTCTCGCTCTATTTATTGCTTTGGAGTAAAAAAAGATCAGTACTGGGTTCATTCTTTTGGAGTGGCTGGAGAGAAGTCATGGAGTCCTGACCTACCGCTTGATGTAGGTCCTCACCGGACACGGAAGTTTCGGGTGGTACCTTTGTCTGTTGCGAAAGGAGGAAACGCCTGGGTGTCACCACTGCGAAGATCGCCCGGAGGACACGGTGGAGCATACGGTGCAAGACTGTCCAGCTTGGGCAGAGCACCGACGTGTCCTCACGGTTGCGATAGGCGGAGACCTCTCGCGCACAGCATTGGTCGCGGCCATGCTGCGGGGCGAGACGGAGTGGGAAGCGGTCGCGAAGGAGGAGGCGGGCCGCGAGCGAGAGAGGACAGTGTCCTCCCTCCGCCCCACCCGCGGTGGTGAAGCCCACGGCGACGGACGTCGCTAGACGATCTCCGGCCACCGTAGGCGCGGGCATGCGGGCAGCGAGTAAAGGGAAACTCGCTGCCCGACCATGGACCATGCCCGGGTCGACGGCGCGTTGTGTCCCACGCGCGCCTCAAAGAGCGTCAGCATACTGACGGGGCCCCCCTCTCAGAGGGCCAAAGCCTACCGGGGTCGCGGGATTATTTCCTTACCGTGACCCCGGAACAGAAAGGGCTATTGAAGGACACCGTCGATTTATCAGAAAAGTGATTATTACAACCTTGTCCCAAAAAAAATACTGTGGATAAGATATTATAGAATGTAGATTTAATTATAAAGAGGTTACTGACATTAAATTGTTCTAGTGTCCGTCATTACATCAAAATGCATCAAAAATTAGTACCAACACCAGATGGTGGAGGACAGGGTGTCAAGCACCCTTAGCTTTCCACTCTCGAACATATTAAGATATCACACAACCAGCTTTGTGAACGCACGTTAATAAAAGGAGCGTGTGTTTGGGGCTTGTTTTAGCGTGCTTATATAATTTACCAGCCCTACCCAGGGCAGGGCGGGAGGGACTGTCAGACTCGGAATACTTACTAAAATTTACGATGTCTTACAATACCCCTTTACGTTCTGGGGTCATGGTATTCGTTAGCCCGCGACCCAGGTAGGCCCTCTATAAGAGAGCCCCGTCATTGCCATTGTGCTGACACTCTTTCAGGCGCGCGTGGAGTACTCGTACAAAGCACATGCCCTTGCCCGTGCGCGCGTGTGTTTGGGGCTTAACGATAATGGGTTTTGTCACTTTCGTAAGGTATGCCAATTATCATTCATTTTCTACCAAATAGGTAGTAGTTATTTTCGTTATCTCGGGACGTCAAAATCTGTGTCAAAGTGCTAAAAAATAAATTTAAGACTTTGAATGATAAAAATATTTACAAAATATTTATCCACATCAATAAGTATTTCTATCATTTTGTTTTAGTAAATGTTTCGATATCCTTATATCAAAATATTTCTACTAGAGTAATACATGTATTTTGGGTAAAGGGAACACTTTATGAAATGTCGAAGTTGACGAAATGAAATTCATAAAACTTTGGATTGCGTTAATTTTGCGATACTGGCTCCTACTGGTGGCGGTGCGTGGCAACTTTACCGACTCATCAAACGACGCTTTCGCTTGACCATACGCCGTTAATGGAACCGGGTTTTTGCAGGCGTTGCAAACGTGATGTACTGACCAAGATCAGACCACCCACACGTAATCCCAGGGTCGAGAGAGGAAAATAATGCGATGGAATGTACTACAACAGCAATTTATTAAATACTAGAGGTATGGATAGGTTTTAATTTCTAGGTGTTACATTACATGTTTGTGATCGTCAATGTATTTATTCACGTCTATGTTTCAGTATTGTCTCATTGTTTCAGACGTTAATGTTACTGTCAGCCTGTGTCAAAATCAAAATCAAAGCATTTATTTCAAGAAGGCTATTTACAGGCACTTTTGAATTGTCATAGACAAATAAAAATGTAATACACACTAAAAAGTTATGGTGCTACTGTGAAAGTACCGTAGATGCCCGTTCCAAGAAGTAGATCTATATGGAGAAGAACGTGCAAGAAACTCTATGGACATTCTTTTTTGTCATCGAATTGCTGAGGAAATACCTCTCCCATAACTGCCAACTCTTCCGTTTTAGGGCCACGTGGTCGTTAGTTTCGTCCCGAAATCTTCGAAACCTCAGTTTCAGTAATACTATTTAAAAAAAAATTGGAATATTTATTTGCAGTAATAAATATGATTTAAAAGTTGCGCAACTTTCGAGAACTACGAGATCCAAATTTTACAAATCAGAGGAGCTCGCGTGAGATTTTTTCCCTTAATTATATACGCAGTCCAACGAACTTGATTATTCATTTATCGTGAGAAGAGTGTGGTATCTACCAATGTAATCGTAAGTAGTAATTAGCATTAATTAACTGCTGAATCTAACAGGTTCTTCCAATGCTCATCACTAGTTCTCAGTCGGTGGTCTACGAGCATCGCCACGCGCGTATTAACGACGTCCTGTGCGAGTCAATTGCAGCGTTTACACGATGTTTACGCTATGTCTACACGAGTTTACACTAAACACAATAATTAGACACATTAGAGTGTTGCCTGTGGGTTATATTGAATAGGGAATACGAGTATTGAGGATGGAGAGCACCAAAAGCGAAGAGATGACAAGCGAAGTGATTCAATGATGAGTTTTAGAATGATGTGACTGTTACTTCGTCACTGGTATAACGTTTAATGCGGCAGGCTTTATGAAATAAAGATCGGGCAGACCAAAGCCAAAATAATCAAAATACATACATATACTGACCCCATTTTGTGAAAATCGAAGAGATCTTATCGTGTAATGCTCTTAATATGTTGTAGTGCGATTTCTAACGTCAAATACACAAGTCTGCTGCTTTAGCATTAACTGATCAACTTTTCTGTCATAATACTAGGACTGGCTCGTTCGGTCTTGTCGTCGTTCCACAACGTCCGTGTGTCACACAAACAGTCCCGCTCGTTACAAGCGCGCACTGACCGCTTCCTGTAAAGACAAGCGCCCGCGCACACCACAGTCACACCATGACACACCCGTCCCATAGTCCCACCACATACGCCACAGTTCCGGGTGTTGGCGCCTCCAAGATTTATGACCAACAATAATGTGTGTAGAACTCACCAACTATGAGTAGTATTCACTAGCTATTCCTGAACAGTTCTGTCTTTGTTTAAAATGCTACTATTTGCGGTTGCAGAATAGCTCACTTCCTAGTATTTTACGGTTTTGGAAAACTATTTTTTCAGGGTCTCTTTTTTTTCCGTGTAAGTTTTGACAGTGTCAATAAAACTAGGCATGAGATCAAGACAATTGTATTCAATTTTAACCGACTTTAAAAAGAAGTTTTTAAAGTCGGTTAAATTTTATTTTTAATAAAACAGTCACGACCCCGGTTTCTTCTTCACCTCTTAAGGTGGGTGTTGTGTTGGAAAGCACTAACAAGTCACTGAGATAAATAAAAATGATCTGCCTCTCAAGCTTAAATTATTGTGGATTGTGGAAACTAAGTTACAATTTTTCATTCACTTCTATTGAACTCACTTTTATCCGCATCATTGCCCCGTAGAGTCAAACACTCGGCATATTTTACATTCACACAGAAGTAACATTAGCATAAATAGTTGACCTTCGCTAATGTATGTTAAATAGGCTAAACTGTGACCCGGGTAACCTGTAACCACGTGTAACCCTGGGTACCCCGTGTAACCCTGGGTACCCGGCTGTAGGTAGCGAACTTAGCCGGGTTCTGTAATCGAGCCATTAACTTTAACTACGTGTATAACTATGTTTTGTAGATACATAATATAAAATTCATAGGGTTCGCCTAGAATGTTAAGATGAGATTTCTTGTCTGAAAATGTCACTTTATCACTAATTAGGCACTCTTCAAACATTCTCAAAAACTCATATTTATTTACATGATTAACAATTTTTTTACAGTTTTCATTTACGGTAAGTAGATTTTCTCTATTGTTACACGTAATTCACAACCTAGGTAAAATTTTGAAAACAAAACCAAAAATTCCAACGTAATTTCTAGCTAACTCAAAGTAAAGAAAACATGGCCGTATTTCATAAATGACGAGAAAATTGAGAGATCCCAAATGTAATTAATTTACGGCGCGACCCGAGGGCCGACATATTTAAGTACATCGTAACGTCATTACAATTTAACTTAATGTCATCGTAGCTCAACTCCAAGGGTTAATCTTTTATATCAGAAATTAATAAAGCCCAAGGAAATTCAATTAAACCCATTTTTGTAACTTTACGAGAATGAAAAACGAAAAATGTGCCTTTTTATTTCAAAACGACGACTGAAATGTATTTGTTTTTATTGTTATTGTTATAAAAACTGTTATTACTTGTTTGTTATTGGAATTTCTAATAATTATCTTTATTGCGAACTGTGATTCGAGCAAAAAAACAAAATAAAACTTTCCATTTCATTTGGTAAATCTAGATAAAAATTGACAAAGGTTGCTGACATTTTGTTTAGTCATGTACTTTTATTAAGTGCGATTGGGCCGGAAATGTCTGCCAAATGTCAAGTGAGCCGTGAGCTAAAACGACTACAGATTTGGTCCTACTGCACATTAGCCAGAATGAGGCCAAGATGATGGAATGAGTGCTGAGCTTGACTTTTAGTGAAAGGACTGACCCGGATTAGCAGAAAATATAATTATGAAGGAAAGGAAATGGCTTGATTATGTTCTGTAGTGGAATATAAACGGCTAATTTCATTTGAACAGGCACGTTGTAGATATTGCCACAGCTGCAGCAGCGTTCATTGAAGACTGTTTAAATGTACACGGATCAGGTAACACTGCCTGTCTTGAAGACTTGAAATACAAAGTAGCTTCGTAACTTCCCGCTTTTGTCGGGTGACTGAACAGCACTTTTTCCTCACACGTGGGATCATGAATTTCGTCAATTTGTTCACAATGAATACGCTAAGCTTTTAGCGTCACCGTCATTTGACGCGGAAGGGCGTCATTCGACTCAAATTGTTCCTTTCATTCGTTCACACTCAATTAAATGCACAAATTCTATAATGTGCGCCGATTCTATTATGTTCGCTGTTCTTTAGGCAGGGCTGGTACGCTCTAGTGAATTTCCATTAGATTTCTTATTTCAGTAAAAGAATATAAAGTTTTATAAATTAGAATGGCTGTCGTTGCCGAGGGAGGCCTAGAAAACGCCTGGCGTAACGAACTAGACGCATTTATAGATTGGCCGGAAAAAGCCGCACAAAAGGAACAGTGGAAGGTTATGGGGTAGACCTTTGCCCAGCAGTGGGATAACATAGGTAGGTCAAAATAACGGACTCCTTTCGGGTAGGTGGAGCTATCTTTGCAGAGGTGGAAGCAGTTGCAAGAGAGTTGCTGAGAATCGAGCTGAGCGCATCGTGCGTCTGTCCAGCAGGGGGCTGCTCTACGTTGATGATGACGAGTATGATGATAATGATTATTGTGCAGCAATCGAATGGAATTTTCCACCAACGTTTGTGTTCCCGAACGCATACAACCCTAACCTCTTCGAAGTTATAGTGAACAGGCTTCTTCTATGTAAGCTCTCTCTATCGTCGACATAATTTCGTCACCTCTGATCCAGACCAAGATCAAGAAAGAGCAAATCCATGAAAAGTATGAGTTGTTATGGAATAAAACTACTTAACTTATTTTCTATAGTTGATTTTTCAATAAAAAGTGGAATTCAGTAATTATTGATCAGTTGGTAAAAAAGTTACAATTGTTGGAAATAACACAAAATTCCAGTTTAATAAATCACGTGGTAAATGTCCAATTTACGCCAATAAACTACGGTTTTCTGTCCCGTAGCCCACTAACCTGGTTCTTAAATCTCCCCTTAATCTTATTGCGCTATAACAACTTTCAAACGACTTTATTTAATCGACAAACTGTTTTCAGATAACACGATTATTCGCTCAATTCCCTGGCTCTTCTATTTCCCTGTGAAATCGATCAAGTCTCTGTAGGCCATGAATGAGTTTGTTTAAGATTACTGTCAAAGTGACAACAGCTTTTGAAAATATAATTTGGGGAAAGATTTTCAGGCAACAAAAAATATTACTTTACTAAAGAACATCGATAAGTTGAATAATTTTATTCTTTACTTAGCACTTAAGTATTTTCGGGGTCGCGAGACACACGTATATCGCAACTCCGGTACATAAACGACTACTGAAGGACACCGTGGATTTTAGTCAGTACGAGTCTGACAGTGTGAGCGAGAAGACTCATTTGATGATTTTACCACGATTAAAAAAGAACTAAAGTATTTGCGAATGTTTGGGCCTTTTCTTAAAATTCAGAAGATTCTGGTCTGTCTATATTTCTGCAAAGTGTTCCTAGAGCGCAGGGACCCGAGACCCAAAGGGCGGAAGGACCAGTGTGGGTTTTTTTAGTCGATAAGAGTCTGACAGTCCTCTCCCGTTCCACCCAGAAAGAAAGGACTCATTTAATGATGATTTATGAGATGGAAAACATGAACTTAAATAAAATAAACAAAGTTAAACAAATGTCGTGTGATAACCCTATTTTAAAGATACAATAGTGCGGATCACGTCGGGTCTCGTCACAACATTATGACGGTGTATCGGCAAACAATTGGCGCATTAGGGCGGCGCACTACGTGCGTCTCCAACGCTACTGTGTTGCCACTCTTTGTTACAACTTACCACCGTCTCCATTGTTGACTGAGGTACGGTATTTAAGATGACGAAGCTAAAATCTTTAAAGCAGGAGGTAATGCCGGTTATTTTTGGGTGCGTTTTGCTGCAAATGCAGAGAATTACTTAATACTGAAATAACCAGAGTCCAATAATAACTCTCCATTTTGATCAAATTTAAACACTGCTAATTTATTCGCGGTCGGTGATTTTCTACTACTGGCAATAAATCCTCTTACCCATTTAGACGAAGACCATCCAATTAACTACTCAATTGTTCACATTATCAGGATAACAGGTCTTTTCTCCAAAACAATTACTCGACAATGGAAACTCACACCGACACGTCAAACAACATTTTTTGCGTCGCATTAAGTCGCATTCACACCACAATAAAGCTCTTATGACTTGTCATTCCGTCCGTCTGAACAAATCCGCCGAGGATTTGAGACGTTACTTGTAATCTGTGAATGCGACACAATGGGAGAGAAGTGGCGGGAGTGGCCCGCTTTACATGGAACATCGGATCCTGAGCAGATGTCAAATTGTGTGGTAAAATGACACTTGGATTTTTATTTTCGTAGATGTGGATATGATTGTTAAATGTTACACGTTAATATTGGGCGTGGGACGAGCTGGAATTATTGTCGGTTTATTTATGATGAGAAAAACTTCAACTGAAAATCATGAGTGATAGAAGCAAATAGTTTTTTAGCACTTAGTTAAAATAGGTGCCATTTGTCAAAAACGTGATTAGAGTTGAAACTGAAGAAAATAATGTTGAAAATTCAGACGATGTTGTTGTTTTACAGTTCAACACTGTAACCATCTGACCAAATGGGTTATACTGGACTCATCCCAATTAGGACGATAGCGTATAGCCTCTCTATAGGATAATTTGTTATGCCTCCCTTGTTTCTTGCCCATCTTACCCATCTGCATTTTCCAGGTTTTGAACGAGCCCAAAGGTAAGCAGGTCACTACGTATTTGTCATATATAATTTTCGCTAGTCTACTCGCCAGACCGATTTCATCTGCGTGATGTCAGAGGGCCTTTGTTCAGCATTGACTGCATTGACACACCTGAACTTCTTCCGCCCGATGTGTCAGACATTTGACAATTTTTGTGGAGAACCTACTAATCTTATGTTGATCAGCGACACATGGCAATGACAAGTTTGAACCTCATACCTCCATTCCAATACGAAAATATCATTTCAAATACCAATATGAATTCCCAAGTTAACATCACCGTATCATAATACGTTACAGATGTTTTCAATTCAGAAGTACTGATACATTAACTACATCGCGTTCTCATTTGGAGATCATCGCGAACATTACTAATTGGCGCGGCGTCTCCTGAAATAGCCATGATTAATATAACGTGTTATATTCACGCCGAGCCCTGGGTGGGTAGGCAGGGGTTAAGCTCCGAATTAAACACCTAATCGTTGTGTTGGTATGTGTGATTCATATGGCGAGGACTTATTCTGGAATTGGTGTTAATTGCTTTATGGTAGGTAAATTATGTTATTTATTAAGACTGTTTGTTTCAGCCAACAGTGAATCGAGTCCGGGTTTTCATGTAGTGTTCGACCCGTCAATGGTGACTCGCAATGTCTGAAAGCAGGGTTTGTCGACGAACGCCCGAAATGAAATTATTTAATCTAAATCCAAAAATAATTCCTTTTTTTATTGACGGTTGCTTTAAAGAATCGGATAGGAACATTTGGTCGTTGAGTGGTTATTGAATAAGATCCAACCGAAGATAGCAATCGAGATAGATTATTAATAATATTACACACTGTGAGCGCGCCTGAACTTGGCTGGTCACGCTCTCGCAGGTCGACATTTCTAGCGTTAGTGACTTTGTGCTCTACGAAACGATAATTATTTTCATGAAAAATAATAAATAACGCATACTCCAGAATAAGCTGCCAGCATGTAACTTCAGCGTTGACAGTGTGCATGTAGTAAACAGCCGCGCGTCAAGACAGCTTAATAACTTAATCTGCGCATTATATTTATAGCAAGCGGCCGCGCGGGAAATGTCGCGCGTTCTCGCGATTAAACGCTCGGCACGCGTGTCCACAGTGTGCCATTCGCTTTATTTTTTTATATTAGACTTGTGATTTATTTCAATATTGAAAGTGTGTCGATGAATATGTCATCTACTTACGAATTTGTTTATTAGATGTAGGTAATTTTGTAACATCAAATCTGTGCTTGTTATTTGACACAATAACAATAACAACAATTAAATGAAAAAATGGTTGATTTAAACTGTTAAACCTTAATTTTTTGAAGTTCGTGTTTTCTTGCTGTGGTTATTTAGACTATGCTGTATTGCTCACTGTACGGTCCTACCCGCCAGACGGTCTTTACTATTTAAATTTATACTATGAACAAAAGGAATGCCAGGTACATTGTTCAGTGCCGGCTTCCAAACCAGGACTATGGAAACAAACGGAACAATGCCATTATTACTAGGTCAATGGGCACACCATTTTCAGTTTTTCCTTTATAACTTGCGCTGGTTCTTTCACAGGTAAATTTTCAAAACCTTCGTCTGTTTACGGAGTACTTGTGTAATTGTAGCAGTCTAAACTGCGTCCACGAACTATTTCAAAAATCTTCGTGGCCTTCTTCATCATCATCATCATCAGCCGGAAGACGTCCACTGCTGAACATAGGCCTCCCTCTTAGACCGCCACGCCGAACGATAATTCGCCACTTGCATCCATCGGCTGCCCGCGACCCTCACGATGTCGTCGGTCCACCTAGTGGGAGGCCTGCCTACGCTGCGTCTTCCGGTCCGTGGTCGCCACTCGAGAACTTTTCTTCCCCATCGGTTGTCAGTTCTACGAGCGATGTGGCCTGCCCATTGCCACTTCAACTTGCAAATTGTATGAGCTATGTCGGTGACTCTGGTTCTTTGCCGAATATCCATGTTCCGGATTTTATCCCGCAAAAAAAGTCCGAGCATAGCTCTTTCCGTGGTCTTCTTAGCTTAATGAAAAAATAAATAATTGCAAGATGCAAAGTGTCACTGATTTTCACATAAAGCCTTCCTGTGTGTGTAATTTTTTTTTCGTTTTCAAACGTTGCTTCTGAGTTGTGGGTTGCGTTTAAAAACATAGAAACTCATATATACAACCACTCACACCCGAATCAAATACCTGCACGCCATACAAATATTTTGTTCCGTGCGGCGATCGAACCCGCACCGCACAGCGCCAACCGTGCCGTCATCGCATTAGAAATACTACAGTGACCATTCCCCTTAAAAATATCCTCTCTGACCATAACATCGATCATTGAGCCACGTCATCAGAAACAATGACAATCAAAGGTTGTGAGGACACTTCCCGCTGAGGACGAGAACAGTATTAAAAACAATCAGAAACCCTTTCCAGCCGCTCAATTGTCATCAATCACGTCTGGTTAGTGGGCTGGCAGTCATTACGCGGCGCGATCCATCATTTAACACTTGCTTATGTCAGAAGAATTGTCGTCATTTGGACACAGTGGCTCACTGGGGATTATTATATTATGTCCTTATTTATTGGAACCAAGTTCCTTATCGCGCTTTGCGAAAGGGGGCTAGACGGAAAAAAATCTTACGAAAAGTTGTCACGACACTTTTTGGAACGAAGTTCCTTATCGCGCGTTGCGAAAGGGTGCTAGAGCTCAAAGAGTGAAGTGGAGTCGCGACGAATATTTTTGTTGAGGGCATACAGTAACTTCGTTCCATCCGGGTGTCCCTTGACACCTCTCAAGTTTTTTATGAGACTAGCTGTGCCCGCGACTTCGTTCGCGTGGATGTCGGAACTTAACAATGTATTTTTTTTTAATTGACAAAGGTTCATACAAACTTTTACCCCCTATGTTATCCCCCTGGGGGTAGAATTGATCAAAATCCTTTCTTAGCGGATGCCTACGTCATAACATCTTATACCTACCTGCATGCCAAATTTCAGCCCGATTCGTCCAGTGGTTTGGGCTGTGTGTTGTTAGGTCACTATGTCAGTCAGTCACCTTTCAGTTATATATACATTTAGATTGATCGTAGTTTTGTAATTCGTGTGTACAAGAAGGTATTAAATTGGTCCTGATGACCTTTTCTTATCGTGGAAAAATCATTAAATAAGTCCTCCCACCCAGGGCAAGGCAGGAGGGACTGTCAGATTTGTACTGACCAAAATTCCCATTGTAATAAAACACCCGGGGTTCTGATGACTCAGCAAGATTATTTCAGTCTTTGGGAAAAGACTCGTGGGATTTTTTCCTGAACTGGAAAGTGTTTGTTGTATTTTTTTTTCAAGTTACTGACAAGTTATAATCCATCTATTATATTTTGAAGAATTCACGTATGGACTGCATAATTATTTCAGTAAACCTTGAGTTACGTCTTGCTGTGCCAATTGTGAATAAGAAGCCTAACAAACTAGAACCATGATTATCTTTACTCTATGATCTGCACTGTAAGTAAAGGCACACATTATTCTAAGCTAGTGGAACGTATTCATCATATTTACATTAACATCAGTCTGACAGGCTGGCGGGCGCACCGGCGCACGCGCATATCTCTGCACACAAACACATACGACTCATCGACACCCGTTACCTCACTTCTGAACAAACAACACACCAATTAAACATACAATTTTCAACTGTTACTTGTGAAGATAGAGTTTAAAATTGATTGATGTTGTCTGAGGTAACAGTAACATTATTTTCCAAATGATATTTATATAATCCTGTATTTTTTTCTTAATCTTAATGTTTTGACTCTGAAATCAATTTAGAAAGCACCACCATATTAATAAACACCTAATGTAAAAGTCAAATAGAGTCTATTTTGTTCTGTTTATTTGTTATTCTTACAGAACGGAAGCTGTGGCGAGGGTAGGAATATATTTAGAGTAGTGGCGTCCAACGGATGCGTGTGCGCAACTATTCGCGTTTTAATGTTATTGCTAAATATGTTTATGTTTGTGTGTTATTGCACGTAAATTCTTGCGAAAATATTAAATTGTATTTACATTTTAATGTTGAAAGTACTGTTAATGTTTTATCTGTTGGGGATTGGTGGCTTTTCTCCGGAGTTTTATTATTGTACTAATATGTAAGTTAGGTGCAAGATGTCGGAAACAGGTTGTGCGGTCGATCTTACCGGAGGTGCAGAGATTTTCGATCATAGATGCTATCTCAGTATTTACTTAGAGAAATAAACAGGTGCTACATTAGTAGATTTTATCTCATATTAATAACATACGAATATTTATAGCAAATATTCGTATGTTATTAATTTATTCAGAAAAGTTTATGCGTAAGTACTAGCAAAAGATAAATTAAACTTCAATTTATTTAAAACTAGTGTTTGCCCGCGGCTTCGCTTGCGTTATTTTAGAATTTGAGAAACAATACGGATCGTGTGGCGCCATCTGGAATATGAACGTAATTGTTTTCTCGGCAACAGCTCTCTTCTGTTATTCGGGATGTAAGATACCTTATATCCGTGTCTATACTCCTGACAACGTATATGCTAAATTTTGGGACGATCGATTCAGTAGGTAGTAATGCGTGAAAAGGTAAAAAACAAACATAATTGCATTTATTATTAGTTTAGATCAATAATGTTAAATCTAGGTACATAGTTTGCATAGGAAACGTCCTTATTTGAGAATATTAATTTCAAAGAACCGTGTTTATTGGGGGTAAACATTAACGTACTACAGACGCCAGCACATCAAGCTACCACAATCTGTCAGATTTCTTTAATAAACTTTCAACATCACCTTTGAGATAGAAGGTTAAGGTTTGAATGGTTACAATCTGACAGATTCGGGTAGGTTGACCTGTTCTGTACGATAGCATTGCTCTTCTCCCTTTAGCATACCGCGTGATACCTAAAAAATAACTATATTATCTGACTCGATGATACAACTTGTCGTCGTTTTAAACAGAATCTTATGCACTGGTTTGAGCACCACTTCAAAATATAAATAAAAACAAATTATAGAAAGTGTGATTTTTTTCTAATCTTATAAAATTCCACACCTCGAAACAACGTTACAATAATAAAAAACAAACTATCCAACTTAGTACCTACTTTATCGGTGTAGATTCGATTCCTAGAGATGTATTGAAAAAAATAGTTCTTATTTTAAATCGCGAATAATATTGAAACAAAAGTATGCACATTTTTTTAAAACCCATTATTTAAAACTCTCAGGACAAATAAAAAAAAACTCAAAAAGAGAAAAAAAAACTGCGAGATTTGATCCAGAGACCCCTTGCACGTAAGTCAAGCAGGTTACCGAAGGACTGGTAGTACGCTGACAGTGATATTTCAAATAGCGGTTCTTGTACAAATGTCAACAATGACTGAAAATCAACATTATTATAAAATTGCTAATGTTACAAGTGGAATAGCGTAATTATACATATCCCATTAATAGTAACATTAGTTTAAGGAATATTTGATAAAAATTGACTAAATAATGTCCAGTGGTTTAGCACCAACTATTAACAAACATCTAAAAACAACAAAATTCAAAATTGTTATCTCCCAGTAAAAAGCTAGCGTAATAATACATAGCATATAAACAGAAGCATGTTATTAGGAATATTTGAGGAAATGTTTGATCGTTTGTGTTTACAGTAGTTTCGGAGATAGATCAAATCAAAAAAGTACATAAAAATTTCGGAGTTTTATTATTGTACTAGTTTGTAAGTTAGGTGCAACATGTCCGAAACAGGTTGTGCGGTCGATCTTATCGGAGGTGCAGAGATTGTTGATCATAGATGCTATCTTAGTATTTACTCAGAGAAATAAACAAGCGCTACTTTAGTAGATTTTGCGCGCGTAAGTACTAGCAAAAGATAAATTAAACTTCAATTTATTTAAAATAGAGTCATGGTAGTCAGTCACAACTTTTCTTACTTTCATTAATACGAGTATTCGTCACAAATTCACTTTGAAATCGTATCCTGAGGTACCGAGAATTTTTTATCAACCAACCTAGTTCTGGTAAATCTGAAATTTTCAAGAGATGTCAAACAACATGACTTCTGATATTTCTGAAGTCTACACAATCGCTATAACCGGCGCTCAGTGCAGGGCTGGTAGCAAACCCACGTGTAAACACATGTATGGCGCGCCGGCCGCGTCCGCCGCCGCAAATAGATCGCTCCCATATCGGACATCTATTTCACTACAGAGCTCGCAATTCGTAGACAAGGCGAACGAAAGAAAGAAACATAATAATGTTATTTGACCCTGATTAAAAGTCATTCACATGTAGACAAAACGTTTTTCTGACATAAGGCAGACACAAAGTCAAAATATCTGGTTGACCGAACTTCGCTCGGTTTTTAAAATGTCTTTATCTTGCGAACCGAGCTTTTCTCGAACGTGGGACCTTGATAAATCGATTCATATGTAACTTTCATGAAAATCCTTGGAGCCGTTTCCGAGATCCTGATTATATATAAATATACAAGAATTGCTCTTTTAAAGATATTAGATAGATTCTGCATTAAAATTAGACTATCGTCGAAAGTATTCGAAAGGCACATTGATCGTCGCAAGTTAAAATGGCACTTTATCAGATGTCTATCTGCCTTAAGCAATGATAAGATGCTAATGGAACCTCGTGGTGAAGTCCACTTATTTCGAAGAAACTGTTTGCCAACCTTTAGTTACAAAAATAGGTTAGAGGTTTTAACTACCACAGGTTTAACCAGCAAGCTGCAGTATGATTTTAGAGATTCTAAAACAAGGAAATGATATACCGTATAACTTTTGGACACGATTGTATGGAAAAAGTTTTGCTTTACCCATTGAAAATTGCATCCTGGAAAGTCTTGTCTATTCCCTGCATCAGTCTACAACCACCACCCCGATCCAGAAGCAAACGTTTTGATTGAGTCCACAGTTTATATACAACATTGGCTCGCTTGTTATTTCCACACCTTCGACTGTTACTCACGATGATCACAAAGACCTAACAACCACACACCAATCAAATGAAACACAACTGTATACTTAAGAAGGTAGAGTTGTATTTCAATTGTTGAAGTTTCCGTTGTTTAATCAAGCAACTGGCCAGTTATATTTGACAGGTTTATCGACTCCTGAACTTGTGGAGGAAAATGAACTGCATGGGTATGCGTGTTGTGATTGTGGAGCGTGAGTGATGTATGCAGCGCTCGTAAACTTTAGTTTTACTGCGCTCGCGCTCCATTGGGAGAATTGTATCGTTTTTGGAATTATGTGGCTTGAAGCTAGATTTGAATGGACTTGTGTTCTAACCAATTTTGTGGGAGGAAAGAGCTTTTCGATCTAAAAACAGCTAAGAACCATGTTTTGATGAAGTGCTGGATGTGGTATTGTTGGCTGAAACCTGAGGTGGCCCAAGAATATTTCAAATGTTTTCGTGTAAGGCCAAGCAAGATAAGGATACGCCTTTGACGGATGTAGTAAAGAAAAAGTGGGCATTTTAACAAACGAAATGCTCAATCAATGTAATAAAGGTAAAGAGTTTTTACCTCTATTACATTGATTTATTTATTATCAGAACCAAATCAACATGAAATGTTCAATAAAGTCTTTGCATAGAAGGTGAAAATTAAAACAAAACAAAAATTACTGAAAAAGGAAAAGGCTGGAATAGGCAATTGAAAATTGCGAAGCGGGTATTTTTTATTAAAAGAGTAGTTATTTTTACCGATGGGAAATCCAAGCACGCTCACAGTACCACAATATCCAGCCCAGTGATTGCCAGCGCATGTCCCTGTAGTTCATCACAGTTCGGCGGCGACGCGCACATCCGCGGCGCGGGCGCAAGCGATCGATCCTCATCCATCACCGCTGCCGGTGACACGCTCTTATTGGGTAATTGTGGGAGTCTGCCGCGAGGAGCAAAGTACACTGGATTGTTTGTTTAGTGGCTCATGTCATTGTCTAGTTAGGAAGACTGGGAGCCCGTTGTCTTTGCTTTGTGGATGGTGCAAAGTTTCAAAGAAGTAAAGAAAAGAGTAGGTTCGTAATGGGATCCTGTTTTTACATCATTTAAAAATATGGTAGCACGATTGTTTGGTGTTATTATAAATATTTGTCCATACTAAAAAGTAGGTACAACAATTCTCATTAAGGAATCTTATATCGTATCAATCACCGTATTATGACTTCGAGAGTATTTGATAAGCAAACCGCTTCATGTAAAATACTAAAGCTGCATTTACGAGTAGTTGGACTAAAATACGAAAAGCTAGGCTGATGATGAATATCCATAGGTATTTAACTGACTGACTGTGAGAGTGTGAGGTTGTAGGTACATACAGTTACTCAGACAAAGTTTGGAAAATAAGAAAAATCTCTAAACAGTAATGAGGAGCTACGACCAATGTTTGCCTTGTTGTAGAAAGTTCTCGAAGTGATGTTTAACTCAAGCGTGTGTTTTCATCGTCTTCGAGAAGTGAACTGCGTTAAAGTAGACTGACAAATATTTAATGTAATGTTGTACACTTTCTGTATGTTGATTTAGAACTCCCTGTACTTACTGTTGTTAAGGTACAGTTGACAGAAATGAAGGGATTAATGACCTAGGTTTAGTAGTGGTTTATTGGCTGGTATACTAGCAAATTGTATGTGCATATGCTCGCAAACAATCTCAAACAATGTTCCACTTTTATCCTAACTTGTTTCAGCGTGGTAATATCATTAAATGAGTCCTCAGCCCCATTGGGCTCCACATTGGGAGCGGGACTGTCACTCTTATTGAATAAAATCCACGGCATTCAATAGCCTTAATAGCTTTTACGTTTCAGGGTCAGCTACGTATCTAGACAGTACCGCGACCCTGATTCTTAGCCTACCTTCAGCACCCCAAAAAGTGTTAAATTGTGACCTATTTACTGCTTCTCATAAAATCGTGCGAGCAGCGAAGATACGGGCCACGAAAAATTGATTAAGTCGTGGCAGCATTTCAAAGTATAAGAAAACTGAATTGTTATGTTATTTCGATCGAAGGTGATGTCAAGCAATTCTAAGATGTCATAAAGTCTCACGACTTCCTCGGAAATAGACGGGATGTCACCTCAAGCAGGCCACCCAACCTCCCACAGACGACTCCACACAATCTACCACCGCCACCCTAATTCCACGGCAGAGTAATAAAAACAAAGTCAAACAGTAGCAGCTACTCGGTGCACTAACATAAACAACGTGACGCCCGTGGACAAACATTTGTCCACAATTATTGACCAATACCGGCCAACAACCAATGTCATGTTACTACGAGTCATCATGAGAGCTTTTGAATAGAGGCGAGCGTGACGAATTGGAATTATGAAAGGGTGAAATTATTAAAAGTTAAAAGTGGAATTGTCAATAACATGGACAGTCAAAGCAGCTTCAAAGTAATAAGTACTGTGAGCACAGGGGTATTTTCAGTGTATATTCTGGTGTACATTTGTTTAAAATTTTGTAAATTCCTTTTCTATTCTGTTTGTCTCAACTATTATCATTTAAATATCAATTATATATTTATTTGTGGATGACTGCTCTCAAAAATAAAAAAACGCGCTTATTGGTTCATAAGTTGGAAGTACTATAAAAACGCGAAACGCATTTAGGTAATGTAGTTTGGTGTTTTTGTAGATCATGGAAATAATCGTTTTTGCCAGGCGTTGCAGCCATTTTGAATAAACAGCTCGTCAATTCACAATAATGCATTCTTCTCATCGAGAATTTCATAGTGTCTCAAGACATGGGTGATTAACCAGTGTGTTGTCAGTGATGAGATATGGCACTGAAATATGGTCTTTCACAGCTGGCCTTTTAAGGAGTCACTCAACGAGCAATGGAAAGAGCTATGCTCGGAGTTTCTGTGCGGGATAAAATCCGGAACAAGGATATTCGGCGAAGAACCAGAGTCACCGACATAGCTCGTAAGATTTGCAACATCACTCGCAGAACTGATAACCGATGGGGAATAAAAGTTCTCGAGTGGCGACCACGGACCGGAAAACGCAGCGTAGGCAGATCTCCCACTAGGTGGACTGACGACATCGTGAGGGTCGCGGGACCCCGATGGATGCAAGTGGCGAATTGTCGTTCGGCGTGGCGGTCTAAGGGGCAGGCATTATGATCAGCAGTGGACGTCTTCTGGCTGATGATGATGATAATGAAAATTATTGGAAAACATGCACTGGATACAAGCCACTTTAGCCGGTCCGGTCGTATTAGAAAATAGGATAGGTTTATGTTCAGCAGTTGACATCCTAAGACGTTGTTGTTTTGAAGATGTTTTTTGTTGATGTTGATGTTGTTTGTTGATGTTTTGAAGATGATGATTAGAAAACACAAAGTCAGGATAATTTTGGATATTTCTAGAATCAGTTTTCCAATCACACCAAAATGTGGTGGTACACAAATAACTGTGTGTACTCAGTGTCCTGATACTGTTAACTCTACAAAGTACACATTATATTTGTACATATGAGTAGCTCACACTTGGTTACCCCTAACCCCGCGTACACTGGTTTTGATACTTGTACGCTGACCTGCGTACTGAAGTGTATATTTACATACAATACGATGACGAAGATAGACAAGTCTTGTAACTTAAACTATTACCACTAAAGCTGTCTAATTTTATTCTGGACGTTTTGCATTATTTTAATTTGTCTTCGCGTTCAATTTTTGTTTGTGATAGCTTGCCAATCCAATCCAAAGAATATTCTAGACTCCAGTGGATAATTTCACACTTTTGATACAGTCACTTCAATATTTTAGCATACCTACTTAGTTTTCATAATGACAACCTGACATGACATTGACATAGACTAATTGTACCTTGAAAATCTATAATATTTTTTTCACACCACCTGCTCGAAAATGTCTAATTATATGTCAAGCAACCTTAACCTAAAGTGAGTCATTAGTGGCCGAGGGCACAGCCGGTCAATAATGTTGTACTGGATTTCATTATTACCCGCTGGTCAATAATGTGATTTGAATTTGGAATATGTTTATAAACAACAAACACCCTTTGGTGCCAGAAAGATTTTTTTTTTTAATTTTCTTTTCCCTTTTGGGAAGACAAAGGGATCTATCTAGCCCATGCAGCCTAGATTTTTTTTTTTTGGTTCTTTTCGTCCCTCTTTGGGGCAGGCAAAGGGAGCTGAGCCCATACAGCCAAGTCTGATTTAGTGTGCCAGAAAGAGGAAAGCTATTCTCGAAACCCTTACTACGCGTGGATGATATTCTCGATTTCCTAAAAAATCATAACGATTGCTTCTTCATATCGTTGCCATGTTTTCGAAGACATAATATTGTAAGAATAATTAGATAACTACCTACAAACCATTTTTTAAAAGGAATGAAATAACATTAAAACTGGCATTAATAATAACAAATACCGTACCGCGCCGTAATACCGTAGGTAATAGTAATTGGCTGTAACATTAGTTAATTTATTTTAAATAAACTGCACTAAGATTGCTGTGGATTTTGTAAAAAATAAATAAATAATAAAACCTATCTATAATATAGTCGATTTATCACATTTTATCAAAAATACTCTATTTTCACGAGCGTCTCCAATGACGTTCTAAATTCAAAATGAATACAGCCAATCATCCAAAACCATTCTACCAGCCCTGTATAAAACTTAGTTTACACAAACGCCACATCCATGAGAGTGATATCATTAGGACAAACACGACAAAACCATAGAAGATACTTTGTTATTCGTACTATGGCTATTATTTTCTCACAGTAGGTGTAAAAAGTAGAGTATCCTCCTCTGGGCTAAAGGTGTCTTTGCCTTGGGCTAGCTTGAATCCCTCGCTGCATTCAGGATTCTTGTATTAACTCCCTCGCTTCGCTCGTGAGTTAAACTCTTAACTCCCTCGCTACGCTCGGGAGTTAAATCCCGAATCCTTCATTGCGCTCGAGATTCAATATGACGCCCGTGACATAAGACACAACTTTAGCCCCTCGGTGCATAATCTACTATTAACTACTAAACGTCAAGTCATAAATAAGTTTTGATACTTGCACACCAACTAAGTACATCCAGTCGAGCATGACGTAGACAGATCTTGATACTTGAAGTACCACTTGAAGCGGACACTACCCAGTACACCCACGGGTAATGTTGACTGTTTCGAGATCAAGTCAAATATTATGATGAATCTCACGGCCGGGATGATGTTAGTGTTGCTTGTCATTGTGGGGGACGTCAAGTAGATGTTGGCTGGTGATGTGGTCAGTAGTCACCGCCCACGTAAATGGGAGTTGGGTCATTTTGTTGGGCTTTGTTGTGAATTCTGTTCTTATGTAACTAGTTAGTAGTGATGTAAGTTCATTAAAGAAGTAGAGGAAACCCTAAAAAACCGGGTAAATGAACTTTGTGTCTACTTATTCTTTTTTTTTGACAAGAGGACTCCTGTATCGTGAGTGTTTACAAACTTGAAACGAATATTTGTTCCGTGCGGGGATTGAACCAGGAAAACGCTGCGCAGCAGTCGATCGCTTAGCCATAGCACCACTGTACCGTCAAAGTTTAATCTCATAATGTATGTTGTAAGCCATCAAATAGAAAGTTTAATAAATTCGAATCATTGATATCGAATCGAATCTATGTAAGTTCTATGCACTAACTTGCCAAAATAAGAAACAAATACAAAATAGATCTATAAACTAATTTGATTGCAAATAATATTATGATTCTGATAAATTGGATATTTTTTAACCAGTTTAAGGGCCAATCAGGGGCTTCTGTACTAGTTACTAAAATACTTTTCTTATTCGAAACAAAGTTAACGAATAAAACTAAAAAAAAAAAAAAAAACTGCATGCAACGTCGTGCCACACAAAGGATAGTGCACAAAATGGGTGCCCTCTATCTGGCAGAAACTTGTTGCTCCGAAACCTATTTCGCATAACTCACTTGGCAGAAACTTTTTTAAACGAACATTGTTATGGTATAAAAAATATTTAGTATAATTGTTTTTTGGCCGAATGTTTTTATGTCCGAATTTAAATTGGTATACCTCTAAGATGGCAGAATTGTATTGGGCATAATTACCTTTGTCAGAGTTACAATTTTGCATATTTTCATTTAGCATAACGTTTATTTAGAGCGCCGATTATTTGACATAATTTGACTTAGCATACTTCGAAGATCACAGAATTTCAGAATAGAAATAATTTAGTCATAATAAAAAAAATGTTTTATAAAAGGATAAAATTTAAATGCGCATCAATAATTCTTTTTGTATACCAAATATACTGAATGTGCACCAAATCTAAAATTCGCTTTAGCAAGATTTCCAGGGACACCCCGAAGTTCGGTTTGGTTAGGTTCCTTTAAACCTTGTACACAGAAATAGAAGCCCCGCGAAGCGGGGCTTCGTCTACCCTGCTTAGGTAGATTTTTTTTATTACACTTGTTGCACACAAAAGATGATTCTGACTGTGAATTTTCTGCGATATGATGGTTCTACTTTTGATTATTATGGATATTAAATATATGCCAAAAGATGATTCTGGTTGTGAACTTTCTACGATATGATGGTTATACTTATTGATTATTATGGAAATGAAATTTATACCTAAAGATGATTCTGACTTTTAAAATTATGGGTTTCGGTGTTATGGTAAATGAGTGTATTCCAAACGATTTTCTGCGAAAAGAGGTTTATGCTATCCGTTGCTATGCAAAATAAAATTATGACGTAAAAAGTTCTGCTATAAAGGGTGGACCCGCACAAAATATAATGAGAGCCAGACTTAAACCAATTGTAGTTCCCATGTAGCAGTGAGGCCAAGCGCCACATTCATGATCAACCAATCAGTGGGAACGATCTAGAATTTTAGAGCAAAGTAAAACAGTGCACGCGACGGGTCAGCGGTGCAGCGCTGCGGAGCGAGCGACTGCAGCCGCTGCAGGGCAAACATTTGAATACGACGTTCGAGACAACATGCAGCCAAGTGCCAGGGTAGGGTTGACACATTGGAGGAACAGACAAAATATGGTGAGAGTCTGACAATTATTTAATTATTTTAAATGCAGATACAGTAGTCTTAATTACTGATACATGAAAGAAATTGTGAAAAGCAAAATCGAAAACATGAAATCCTTCTACAATTTTCTTACTCACTACACAATAATAAGTGCAGTAGTTGATTACAGCTCGATAATAATTATTTTAATTTATTAGAGCATACATGCTGTCTTTAATATCAAACCCTTTTTTTGGGATGGTAAAGTCTTTAAATGAGTCGACCTGGGCCCCTAGTGGAGTAGAAGGTACTGTCAGACTCCTACTGACTGAAACTCCCCTTTGCGACCCATTAAAGTCCACCTTCGTTTACTATAGTTTTCCAGCAAAACACCTAGCACCCTGCACAATTAGACATTCCTTAATAAATAGCATACACTGCTCCTTATTCCAACACGGCTCCGTTCATCCCTGAACAGCGTTGATTGCTGATTGCTTTAGCGGGCCGGCTCGTTAGTGCCGCCCGGCTGCCGTGCCGAGCCGTTGCCGCGTGCCGTCCTACCGCATGTCGTGCCGATAATTAGCAACCGCAATTGATTACACATCAACTAGGTAATTGATTGGAGATTTTGGTTAAAAGATAGGATGGTTTGTATCTGTTTAGGGTGTTCATGTTTTCGGTCATCCAAAACTCTTACAGCAACAAAATTAGATCCAGTTGGATAAGCAAATATTGCAAATGAAACGTTCGCTATCTTATTAGATTTGTCTTGATAATTTTGGCGCAGTGGCTGAACGATTGTAAGCTATGGCCGCATGTCGCTGGTTTAATTACTAAACGGAAAAATATGAGTAAAAGTTTTTTAAATCCTCAGACGATACAGGAAAAAATCCAAATGTGGCTTTTATTGGAAGAAAAGAAAACTCTCTCTCTCTCTCTTTTTTTGAGCCCACAGTCAGACACATATGCATAAAATTCAATGTTACCCTCCTATCGCTTCCTCTAGGTTCTAGGAAATTATGATGGTTACCTTTACATACAATTTCGAGAATTTTCTTATCACTAAATACAAAAAAGTAGTGAAAACACCCCAATGACTCCATGGGCAAAAAGTTTGGTAAGTTAATAGAGTAGAGTTTTCCTTAATATTATCAATTTGGCAGCATGGCTGGTGACACCGGCTGTCCCTAATACTGCCGGCTCAATTTTGAAAACGATCATAGAGTGACATCGTTTTGATCGACTTGCTATTAGGTCACTTTATCGCTTAGTTCCTTCATAAAACGTTTAGATACTTTGATATAAGCTTTTAGTTATTGTCTTGCTAGCTTTTCTTTGTAATTAGATAACGAACTTTTATATTCTCAACTGTCATATTAGCAACTTTCTGCTTTGGAGAATAACTCCATTTGTCAATTAAGTTAGTTCTCAGGCCTTATCACGACTTTTCACGTTGTTTAACCAGTATTTTAATGTTAATTTAATGGATACAATTTATTTCTCATTCGTATGTTTAGACGCTTTTTAATTTTCCCCACAATTCACCTCTTAAAACTTCAAGTATGTCTTCAAGTAAGGATGTACGACCAATTATGCCAGAGCCTCAGCTCTGCCTGTACAGTTTATTTACTGAAATCGTCTTTTACGAGAAACTCATCATCTGCCTAGCCTTTTCCCAACTATATTGGGGTCGGCTTCCAGTCAAACCAGATTCAGCTGGATATTAGTATTTTACATGGAGCGACTGCCTGTCGGACCTCCACAACCCAGTAACTGGGTAATACGATACCCCTTGGTAAGACTGGTTGTCAGACTTTACGAGTTTCTGACTAACAGTAACGACTGTCAAAGATCTACAAATGACAGCCGGGACCAACGGCTTTACGTGCTTTCCGAGGCAAGGAGGAAACTCGCTATGATAGATGGTCACCCATCCACAGACCAACCTCGTCAAGCGCGGCTTAACCGGGAAGATTGGCCTGTGCGGCTGTGATTATTTAGCCACGAGCTCCTCTCTCCTTGTCTTTTACGAGAAACTATTGTTATAAATAGGAATTCTCAATAACAGTATGTCAATATGCAAAACCACAACATTTTAATAAAGGAAACATGTCACGATAATTTGAAATTAAACTCATGTCCCATATAATCAATTGTCCTTCACATTTGACCTGAATATCCGATCAAATGCCAAGTGAAAATGATCCTTATGCCTTTGTCTTAGGGAGGGAGGACTATGACAGGCAAAAACACGCTATAATGTAGGGTCAAGTGTTGATCACATAAACAATGATCTAAATGGCGTTACTGTCGACGCCTAGCAGAGTGGCGTAATAGAGATAGGACAGAATAAAGACCGAAGTACTGGTCTGATGGCTACTTCGAAAGATGGACTGTTATATTGATTTGTGGCATCATGATGCTTAATAAAACTTCTTTATGGAAACTAGAGTCGACTCGTGCATTGAAATGAGCTTTATTGACCATTGTGGAAATTAACAGTGCTTTTGTGCCTCATGTCAGAAACACACAGTTTAACCAAAACAGAAGAGTCGCAATATCGCAGTTATACGATAAAGTTACAATCTAAGATATGTTTTTCGACTTTGCCTTTATATTTATGTGCCCGGATTATTTTAAATGGTAATTAAGAAGAACATTACAGCATAAATACAGTTTTTTTTGGGTAGTAAACCCAAAAAAAACTGTATTTGTGCTGTAATGTGTGGATATTGTGCAATAAATAAATACTTTCAGTATTGTAGCAAAAATCAAATAGACGAGAGTTTAATAAGTTGTTAAATCTTTAGGTAAAATCTCATACGCTTTTAAAAAATATTTAAAACATTGGGTTTAACAAATTGTTAGTTTAACTAATGATCAAACAACGCGGCTTTAATTTAATCTTACGAATAGAAATACGTCACATCTCATTCCAAACTGTCCAACACATTTAGCTTAACCAAACACCATCTAATAATACACTAAACTCGATATAAATCGAACAGACAGACACACGGACAAGCAGACAGATGTCTAATTAGTTCCGTGAGTCGCGTGATATCTGACACGACGCCATCTTGTGAATGCCCGCCATTTGCTCGCGTTTAATCTTCTGCTAATTAATCTGTGGTGGTGAAGAAGTGGCGGCGTGATTTGTGGCTGTTATTTGGCAATTATTTATTTAAGTTTGGGTCTTTGTGAAGTGCTGAATGTCTGTCTTCTGAAACTTACGAAATTGTTGATAATTCAGACAGTTTTACAAGTATAAGATTAAGTAGTTCTCAAAACGGTGAAGGAAAAACATCATGAGCAAACGGCATGTCCTAGAACCGAAATTCGCAGACGTGACATCTACAAACCCGCACTGGGCCCGCGTGGAGGAATATGGCCGACATCCTTTCACGAAAAGGCTTGTATGCCAGCAGTGGGAACATTACAAACTGATGATGAGAATGAGTCCTCTTGACTGTTTCGGGTTAAGGTGATAAGTAAGTATGTAAGTAAGTAAATTTATTTGCTCAAACACATCAAAGACAATTTCAAATCAATTTCAAAGACATCATTGAAATGTGAGACTTGCTCTTCCCGTGTCGTTCTCGTTCATGTGCAATGTTAAGTACTCAACGTCCTACTGCTGTTCATCTACGCAAGATTAAAATTCATGATAGAATAATAATAAATTTCAGTTTTCATTCACCATGTTTCTTTATTCCTCTCTATGAATGGCACCCCAACTTACTGTAACTTTAGCCGAACATTTACGCCTTCGGGTGATCCCCACAAAATTTACTTTTAATTAAACACTATCTGAAATTAATTCATACGTCACAGTTTTTGAAATAAGTAATATTTTCATTTTGATAAAAGAAATATAAAAAGTAAAATCTTAAAACTTTACCAATTACATACATGCAAAATTAAATATAAACATAATAACTTAAATCTAATTTGCTTGCGCGCAGATACTCTGGCTAATTATTAACCGATTGTGAAATGTAATAACAAAGTGCTTTCTATTAAAATTATATACGTCTATTTGATTCTTTTTTTTGTTGGCTTTATTGTATGTAGCAGATTTAACGTACGCCTGTGTGGTTCTGGTTTAGCTACCTACGTATATATTTAGAAGTATGAAACACAGAATGTGTCATGGAAAATAAACAAACTTTTTCAAATAAAACTGAAACAACAAGAATCATTTACGACGGTACTTTTATTTCCATTTTGCGCCTTTTTCCGGTCCCAAAAAGAAACAATATTAGCACATCCTTAGCGGCAGATATTTGTATGCGACGCATTAATTAATTAGCTTGGCGGAGATAACGACGTTAATGCGTCCCTCGACATTCGGCATATCTTGCGTGCGACATATCTCGGGACGTCTTGTATGATTGAACACATCAATTATGTCCCAAGCATGCGATGAATGGACTCTGGAATTTATGCGACTTGTTTCGTGGACGTTTTTGAACAGCTTTTGTTTAAAAGATTTTCACACCTAATTTACTTTCTTTCGTTTTTTAGTGTGGTTTTTTGCGGGACAATCATTTACATGCAAAAATCATCATCAACTTTCTAGCATTTTCTCTCAGATCAAAGAAATAGGCAGATAGAGCGCTCAGAACACGCGAGTGGGTCCACCAAAGTTAATACGTAATAGAATCAAAATCGAATACAAAGTCGCGACAGTACCAAGCTACGCGTCGTACCAAGCAGCGCGCCGTTGTTGTTTTTTGTCAAAATATGCCGTCTCGTATCTTTAACCATCGTAAAAGTCGTTCTAAAAAACAAAGAAAATATTATGTAATGTAAATTCTCTATTTGATTTTGTATTAACTTTGGTGGAGACACTCGCGTGTTCTGAGCGTTCTTTCTGCCTATTTCTTTGATCTGAGCCTTTTCTCATTTTATTAGGGGTTGGCGAAAGCGCAGCACATTTTCCAATATTTTTTCAATATCCCCACGAAGGAACTGGTGTGGTGCCGTAGTACTGACTGATGACTGGAAAGATTACGCAAATGGAAAAAAAAACTTGCTGTTTTTCTAAGAATTGCTCGTCTACTGTGATAATTTGTTTCCTACAATATCATTAAAAAAAAAAAGGTTGCACTCCAGGAGTGCCGGTAGAAGTGAAAACTTTTTTGTTACTATGTTTTATTTTTAATTTGAATGACGTCTTACTCATTTTCGATCAGGGTCACGTGACCCTGACGCGAGTTTTGGTCACGTGACCCTGACGCGAGTTTTAAATTTTTTACCCATTACAGAAAAAGTGTACAACGCCGCTAAAGAAGTTTTCACTTCAAAAAACTCTTAACACGAAGTCTCAGCATCGCAGTATTTTCATTACAGTATTAAATGAAATACATCTCCCTGTACCCGCCGTCACTAGCACCGTGTCCCAGTAACTGGACCCGCCATGTTCCGTCGCCGTCGCATTCGCTCGTAATTAACTACCGACAGATAACGCATCCCACAGCCCCACTGCACGGATACGGATACGATTCCTACACAAACATCCATTTGTCCAACATTAACTAAACTCTAATCAACGCAGACGTGTCAAAGGGTTTATTTTTTATTTTTTTTGGAGATGGGAGACCCTGCTCACATGATCAGGTTGTAAGGAATACGGTAGCACTTTGATACTCTTTTCGGAATGTTTTAATTGTCAGCTAATTAGTGAACCAGTTTAGGTTTTGATTGGGTTTAAATTAATGGCATCACTGATGCTTTGAAAAAGTCTTAGCACATTCATTTTAACTGGAATAGCATCATCAGGAGAGTGACAAGTTCTAGAAGAGGAGCTTATGTTTAATTTATTGTGATTTATAATAATTATGATGCTGATCTGATTATCTTCGATAAAATTAAAAAATAACAGATGTGAAAACATAAACAAAAAAACTTGAGAGGTGTCAAGGGACACCCGGATGGAACGAAGTTACTGTATACACTCAACAAAAAATAATCGTCGCGACTCCACTCCACTCCACTCCGCTCCGCTTCACTCCGCTCCACTCCATTCCGTTCCGCTCCACTCCACTCTTTTAGCTCTAGCACCCTTTAGCAACGCGCGATAAGGAACTTCGTTCCAAAAAGTGTCGTGACAACTTTTCGTAAGAATGTTTTCCGTCTAGCCCCCTTTCACAAGGCACGATAAGGAACTTCGTTCCAAAAAATGGTTAAGGAGGCAGTCTTAGCTACTAGAAATATTTTACAATTTTATAAATATCCACCCAAACATTAATAAAGTTAATTCAACCATAAATCGCACCTTTCCTCAACCATCAACCACGGTACAAACTTGTAAGACAAAAATTAATAAAAAGCGAGATATTCGCAACATTATTACAAGGCAGATTACGGCGAGGTCCCGGGCTTCAGTCCCGGGGTAAATCCCGGCAGGTCGGCTCAATATCCCGGCTCATGATAAAGTCATAAAGGCCATTGGGCTCACGTGTGCCGTGGATGGGGGAAGGAGGGGGTGTAATGATGCTATTTCTGGTGTTCGATGGAGAGAGGATGATTTTATAGGAAGAAGATGAGCTGGTTATGTGGAAATGAGTTCCTTGTTGTTTGTTAGGGTCAAGGTTTCAACTGCTTTATTTTGGAGTGGAGACAGAATAAATATACCTACATAGTTTTACAAAAGCTATGTAGGGATATGTACTACAGACAAATCTTAATCTGTTGTAAAGCGTAAACAACGATATCGTGTCTTAAAACCAACAAAAATCTCAAAACAGAAAAATGCAAAAACACAACATGATAAGCAAAACGTGAGTTAAAATATTTAGGGAACAACCCAACGCTTGCTTACATTCAATAAAACAGCCAACGACTGAACCTGTGAATGTGGAAGACGTTACTACGTCACATCGTACAGTCGCGCGGAAAGGTGATAATGTAAGGTGCAAGTGATGGGAGGTCGCGGGTGCTTAGAACGCTAAACCTTCAGTCACACACAGCGAGTAATCGCTGTGAATGCCTACTTGCCCCGAGTGTTCGCTGATGACAAGTTATTTGCAGCGAATGGTCAACGCAATGGGGATGGCAACTGGGGAATAAATGGCGCTAATATAGCTTGTTCTAAGCATCGTCATTGGTTCAAATCAGTTCAAATCTTAAAGGTACTTCAAAACAATACTACATCATTGGTCGGATTAGACCTACTCTATGGTGGCGCCATCTACAATATCTTTGCGTTTCCAACCCCATTTAAGCATTTTCAATTTTACTCACAGCGATTAGACGCTCTGTGTGACCAAAGTTTATTGTTTGTTGCTCTGTGTGAACAAGTTTTTTACATGATAAAAAACAAATAACAAACAAAAAAGCGATTTAAAAAAATATTAACTAAAGTGTGCGGTTTATATCTCAGGATTGCACCAAAGAAAGATTGAAAGTATCATCTCTACGTATAAAACTGCAATTTTTGTTTAAGTATTCTCTCCTATCTAAGATATACTTAGCTACTACTACGAGCGAAATAACACTCGCACGTAATTGAATACGGAATTAATTAATGGCAGTATTGGCGCCATGTATCTTGGCAAGTGGCAACGTGTGAATTTATAATGTACTAGTATTAGTTCTACTTGCACGGCTCATTTGTACGCATCCAGTGTTAGTTGTTAGTAATATATGAGACAAGAGCGATCGGCAGCGCCTTCCAATGAATCGGATGGTAATCTGATGGCCTTGTTGTATTGATGTTTATGTAATCGTGTCAACGTAGTCTATAGATACTTGAATACGTTCAAATTTCAAAGAAGCCGCTCGACTTAGATGAAGTATTTTTACGTATATCTCGTACAGAGTATTTGTTTTTAATTAAATTGTGGTATAGTAACTTCAGAAATTCTAACTTGTGACTGTGCCAATGAGGTGGAATATGCGGAACCCTTTTTTTTTTTTTTTTTTTTTTTTAGCGTGGTAAAATCATCAAATGAGTCCTCCAACCCCGGGCAGGGCGGGAGGGACTGTCAGACTTCTACTGACTAAAATCCACGGTGTCCTTCATAGCCTGTTAAGTTCCGGGGTTGCGGTTAGGGAATAATCCCGCGACCCCGGCAGGCTTTGGCCCTCTGAGAGGGGGGCCCCGTCATTATGCTGACGCTCTTTGAGGCGCGCGTGGGACACAACGCGCCGTCGACCCGGGCATGGTCCTTGGTCGGGCAGCGAGTTGCCCTTTACTCGCTGCCCGCATGCCCGCGCCTACGGTGGCCGGAGATCATCTTGCGACGTCCGTCGCCGTGGGCGCCTACCACTGCGGCTGGGGCGGAGGGAGGACGCTGTCCTCTCTCGCTCGCGGCCTGCCTCCTCCTTAACGAGCATTACTGCCTCGCAGAAGGAGCTGACCGCTTCCCACTCCGTCTCGCCCCGCAGCATGGCCGCAACCAATGCCGGGCGCGAGAGGTCTCCGCCTATCGCAGCCGTGAGGACACGTCGGTGCTCCGCCCAAGCTGGGCAGTCTTGCACCGTATGCTCCACCGTGTCCTCCGGGCGATCTTCGCAGTGGTGGCACCCAGGCGTCTCCTCCTTTCGCATCAGACACAGGTACCTCCCGAAACTTCCGTGTCCGGTGAGGACCTGCGTCAAGCGGTAGGTCAGGACGCCATGACTTCTCTCCAGCCACTCCTCAAAGAGGGGTCTTACCGCCGCAATTGCGGCGTGCCCGCCGCAATTGCGGCGTGCCCGATTTAATATACATAAGTAACCAGTGTCCTAATATTGGTAACATTAGGTACGTCCTGGTTTTACAAGCTCAATATTATGTTCAGCTGTAGATATTCTAGTCAATAGAATTTCTTTTACACCTCCATCCATACCATCTCAATGACTTTGTTAACCCCCAAGTTAATCTAGCATTTCATTCAAACAATGTTTTTCTTTATCCTCGATTCCGGTAATTATTATTACATCTAACTCCTCTTTATAACGCGCTCCCTCTCCCAGCCGTGGGCCATCACCCGTGTATTACGCGGCCATTTCACCTGAGATCCGGATCAGGCCAGGCGGGAGCGTGCGAATGGTTTTATTATCCGGAACGGTTCGCATTACCCGGCCGTGTGTTTACGGGCCACCTGTGGGCCTTCGGCTATTGCTCATTGGACTCTTTTGGGAGTATAATCACATCAACACATATTACAACAATCCCAAAAAACTGGGACTTGACAGCGTTATGATAACGTGTGCGATTCATGGATGACAATAGAACCAAGTAGAGCAAGTTCTTAAAAGCGGAAAATAATTTGCTCGTAGCTCTCATTAAATGTGTAATGCTGCCATTTATGGCTGCGTTAGACTACTTACCCAGTAGAGCTAATAAAAATGAAGTAAGTTTGAGCTACGAATGCAGCTGGCATGCGAACTTATACTCCGGCGGCGCCGAAAGTTATGGAATAGAACGTGTTCCCTCAGAAAGTGGAGAAGTTTACGAAATAGTTGCGTCGAGTTAACTGTCAAAGACGAGCATCCTCAGCCATGGAGTTCTCAGGCACCCCATTTATCGCGCAAGAGATTTCCCTCTGAAAAACTTTTAAAAGTTTCATCATTTCTTTGAGGACGCTTAATACTTGACGTTCCGAAAGAAAATTGGAGATAAAAATATGTAAATGCGTCCGGATCATTTACATTTCCGAGGGAAATATCAGAAATCTTCATGAGCAACAAAACTTTGTCTTGGAAAAAGGTAGTAACAATTTGAACAACAACAAAAACGTCGGGAGTACGTAGCGAACCACTAAAAATGCACAAACACTCGACGCGAGTCCTCCGCGGCTCGAGGGCTATGAAAATTTCACCGGCGACCGAGAGGCCGGTTACAGGTGGCCGGTAAATTCCGGCGCGAACCGGATAATACCGCATTACCATGCCCGGGACGAAAGCGAAGCGAAGGATATTTTAATGTACTTTTATATTTGTTACACTTTTGTGTTCGACTGTAGATGAAGTTTTATTTTTTTGTTGGATATTCTTTGGGCGTTTTTCTTTTTATGTTGATGTATTATGAAGCACAGCGTTCAGTGTTGTGAGGTAATGGAGAAATGAAAGATTTTCCGGACGCGAGAGTATCAACTGACTGGGAGCAGTCCACATTACGAGGACTATCAAAAATAATATTCGCATTCCACGTTACGATTATTCCTCTTTGTTCTTTATGAAGGTTTCATAGCTTTATGTTAACGTGGGTGGAGCTCGTCGAGAATGCAATAAAAGGTAAATGATTTATGAAAACCTGTCTTGTTGGTCTCGCATCTACTGAATCCTGGTTTGAATCCGGGGTCGGGAAGTGTTATTGGGTTTTCATTAAATAAGTAATTTTCCTAAGCAGAGCTAGAGTTACATGAAACTTTAACATATCTCGTGAAATGTGGGCGTACTACTTATATCTAAGCTACGCCAATCCTTTGGACATACGTCATGAGAGGATTACTATTCGTGACTATAAACGATACGGTTTAAGTCTATCACATTGATATTCTCATGAAAGTAATCGGCATTAGTAAGTGCGCAGGTAATCCGGTTGAGCCGGGTTGTCACCCGGTCCCAAACCCGCGTCGGCCCTAATCACGGCGACCCGCGTCACCACCCGAGCACCGACCATGCGACCCTACTTACTGACTACTTACCGGTGCATTTCACGTTTTAGTGAAGGGACTGTCGATACGTATCTTCTCTATTGAGTACGTATGAGAATATTGCGGAAGAAAGCTGTAATAGACTTATGCGGTCGTTGGTTTGAGCCCTTCCCTTTGCCATATTTGTTGTGGATCTAGATCCTATCTCTCTATTTAGATATACCTCTACCGGAAAGTATTTTTTGACGAGTGTAGTGTGGTACTGATAATAACATAAATACTAAATGAAACATGCAACTAACATTCCTGGTGCTTAAAAATCGATATGATATCGTGTTTATTAACTGTTGCAATGGAAGCTTTATTGATCGCAACTCCTTGATAACTATGGCTAGCAGTTTAATATTGGGGTTTTCCACAGCCATTACTGTCAAAATGGTGTCGTTAGCGGATGACAACCAATTCAAATTGCGTACTTTTTTGTGGTACAATCATCAAATGAGTCCTCGTGCCCTGGCGCGAGAGGGACTGACTCTTACTAACTGTGATCCACCGCGTTCCTTCAATAGCACTTCATCTTCCAGGGTGACGGTTTCCCGTATGGATAGTTTCTTATTTTGTCTTCTTACTTTTCAAAAGTGTCGTGCATCGAGCACTGTTGCTTGATTTTTGTTGAAGTGGGCCTATTTGGCGCAGCCATGGAAGACAACGAATCTTTCTTTATCTGTCTATTCTTTTCTTAGTTTTTAGTAAAAGTTTTTTTTGTCTTTTTCCCGCGACACTCACGATGTCGTCGGTCCACCTCGTGTTGCAGGTCTGCAGGCTTACGCTGCGTCTTCCGGTCCGTGGTCACCACTCGAGAACTTTTCTTCCCCATCAGTTAACAGTTCTACGAACGATGTGGCCTGCCCATTGCCACTTCAACTTGCAAATTTTATGAGCTATGTGGGTGATTCTAGTTCTTCGCCAAATATCCATGTTCCGGATTTTATCCCTCAAAGAAACTCCGAGCATAAGGGCCGATTACACGATACTATTCATCGTGCCCTAAGTCCCTAATTTCCGATGGATTGGGTGGTGTGATCGCTGTTAGGTCCCTAATTTCCGATGGATTGGGTGGTGTGATCGCTGTTAGGTCCCCAATTTCCGATGGATTGGGTGGTGTGATCGCTGTTAGGTCCCCAATTTCCGATGGATTGGGTGGTGTGATCGCTGTTAGGTCCCCAATTTCCGATGGATTGGGTGGTGTGATCGCTGTTAGGTCCCCAATTTCCGATGGATTGGGTGGTGTGATCGCTGTTAGGTCCCCAATTTCCGATGGATTGGGTGGTGTGATCGCTGTTAGGCTGGAGGACACTAACAACTTAGGGCACGATGAATCGTGTCGTGTAATCGGCCCTATAGCTCTTTTGCTTTTTTTGCTTGTGGAGTGACTCAACAATTTCTTTATGTAGGTTTATGTACAGGAGATATGTTAAATTTTCATTTAGCTTTCAATTTCCATCTTCATCGTGTACTCAATAGCGTGACAGTAACACAAGTGATCGTATTGAACTCGCTCCTCGATCCTTCCACGTCTGCTTTAATCACGCCAACCCATGTCACTGCTACATGAGGCAACGTGACTATATAAGCCGTGGCTTTCGATTTGAGAAAGTTGAAGGGTCTTATACTGCTGACTTTAGTTCTATCAGGGACTCATACAACAGCTACAACCTACAATTCATTTAACCAATAAATCCGGATTCAGTTACCAACCACCGATGACCATCATTCATTCCGTTACTCATAAAATTTAGTAGCCAAGCTTTTATATACACATTCAAAACATAAGGAAAAATAAGTAGCGTGGAAGAAAAACGGGATTTTCTAAACATTTTCTTTAGATACATCCATAATTCTCTAAGGAAAATTTTATATAAATATTGTAGTAAACGTACACACAACAAATAAAGTTAGTAATCACGCTACGAACACGCGAGCCCGACTTGCGTGCGTGCCCGATGAGGCAGGAGAGGGGAGGTGGGGGCTGCCAGACGCCGCAGTTAGCGCGTTCGCCCGAGCTGATAACGTGCCAGAGACTGCCATTCATCCTGCCAGCGTGCCAGTAAATGTGGCAAAACATTTTAAGGTATGGCAAGAGTTTGGGACGTGTTTATTGCAATTAAGCATCGTTTTTGCGAAGTTTAGGTAAGTAGTTGTTGGAATCGTGTTCTTTCGGTATTCTACAGAATATTTTTGAGAGAAAATGGCTATATTTCCTGTTTTGTAAAAACATCCATAAAAGCTCTCCAGTATTATTATAGAATTTTCGTAAATATCAGCCTGAAAAATAAAGATTTTAGAGGTTAAAAAGTGGTGCATAAGGAAGTTCAATAGCGAACTCTCAGATGCTAGTATTAGAGAGTCCGATTCAATTTCTACTTTCAAACATAGAGACAAAGAGCATTATCTTTCCTCTCAAAATTGAATAGGTATTTTATTTCTATATCATCATTTACTTATATACATTTTAGGTTTTTGTATTTATATAAGTACTATTATTTATAATTTATATAATAATGTAGTAATATTTTTTTTTATTAATAATTTAAGTTGAGACATTCATTTTTATCTCTTTATTATTTTCAGGTTCTCACACACTACTGTCTACATTTTCTTTTTTTCACTCTTCCTGTCGCAGGTCTGCTGGTAGAAATTTCTTTTGAAATAAGCAGTGCCTTTGTACCTACTATTAATTTTAAGTATTTCCTTTTATTTTGTATTGTGTGTACATAAATTGTTAAATAAATAAATAAATGCTTACTGGACCGGTCTTTTCGTGTATGTAATGGTTAGTGGGATCAGTCCAGGCTTATTTACGACGAAACGGCATGAGCTGATCCAGACGAGCTTTATTACCTCTTTGCCAAATCAGACTCGTGTAGCCCGAATCAAAAAGAGATGACTGACTCCTTTTTACCCAACTGCGCGATGCAAAGGAGGGTAATGTGTTTAGCTTTTGTTCCATGGGCACAAAACTGTTTCTGATCGGTTCTAGTCAACTCAGCGTCGTGGAGTCACTCCTTTTTTTCAATCATCAAATGAGTACTACACATTACTGTTATTAGACTCGTACTGACTAAACTCCACGGTGTCTATCAATAGTCCTATATATTCCAAAGTTTCGGTTACCTCATGAGACAGTTTCGCAACCCCGGTAGGCGTTGGCCTCTAAGAGAGACCAGGGGAGGGTATTACAACGTCTTAAAATCAAGCATGTTCCAGTGAGTGTACGAGATGGCGCTAGACGACTTGTATATCTCTGTCACTTTCACTCGCCGGAATAAGACTGGTTTTAAGACGTTGTAATACCCTCCCTTGACAGATTGCGGACAGCTTTTTGAGGCGCGTGTAGAAGAAGATGCGCCGTCGACCCGGACGTGGTTCATGATTGGACGTCGAGTCACTCATTACTTGCCCGCTAGTGGAGTCACTTCCTAAACTGTATATTGTGTTGTGTATAACCACACACAGGACATAAGTTCGAACTCCAGAACAAACTCTCTTTTCTAAGGTCGGAAGCGGATCGTGGCGGATATTGTTATGTGACGACTTTACGAGTGGCGCACTTAACTCACTGCACTTATAATAAAACTGTCCCATATGTTCATGCTATTTGCCGTGCTAGGTTGGCAGACTTATAGTGAGTTATTGGTGGTAAAGTCTTAAATACCTTTAAGTGGAGGTATTGTACTGGAAAGTTTAGAATAGGATGTCGCGTTTCAGTACAAACTTTGGATGTCTTTAAAGGCAAATAAGTCACCAAAATATTATTAAACAAAAGAGCACTTACGATCTAAGTTATAACGTACAAAATATAAAGACATTAGTCATGTATAGTATATCCTTTTTTTCTTGTTGTTCCTTCAATTCCCTTTCGCGACCCCGACAGGGATGTATAGCATAGCCTACCCCAGTTCATTACTGGACATAGGTCTTTCCCAAGCTATGTTACCAGCACACTGCTACATCCAGTCTGTGGTTATGGATGTGTGACTTTGGCGGACTAGTTAGTTGTAAAAAGGCCAATGGTTATGTCGAAATCGAAAGAGTTCCGATTTCAATTCTCGATTTATTCCACTAGTATGCATACATTTCTAATCATTGCCGGTCCATTATTTTTACTTGTAACTAAAAAGTTTCTATTCTAAAAGAATAACCAATGAAATTTAACTAGAATATTACGGAAATCGTTAGATAAATTAGCCCGGTACTAAAATTACGGGCAGCTACCAGTAGACGGTAGTCTGTAAGTCTGAACACGGGCGGAGTCTGACCGCGTACGTGACCCGCGCCGATCTTGATTGATACCCCGGGACTGACACAGAGTAGCTACGTGCCAGAGGCGACACTGGAATATGAAGTTTAGTAGGTACTCATTACGATAGTTTTGCTGATTCACTCATACTTTGGGTGCAAGCTCCTGTCTCTGTTAAGACTAAGTCACTGGCTAACGTCACAAATTCAAGAAACTTCTTTATCTTCTTTCCGAATCTTGATGCAGAACATCGCATCAAAATCTTTACCACAGTTGACGGGCAAATAGACTCGAAATTTATCTATGCTTTTTACTTTAGTGGACTGAAGTACTAAACAGCAGACAGGGAAGAATGGAAAAAGAAAATGTGTTTTCCATTACTATGTAAATGGGATAACAGCAGGAAGATAATGATAAAACTGGAGTGCTAACTAATCAAATTTTGATGTGATGAAGAAAATGAAACAACCGTTACGTTCCAAGGAAGATGATATACTTGTACACATCTAGCCCGGGGTCGCGGGATTATTCCCTTACCGTAACCCCGGAACATAACAGGCTATGAAGGACACCGTGGATTTTAGTCAGTAGAAGTCTGACAGTCCGTCCCGCCCTGCCCGGGGTTGGAGGACTCATTTGATGATTTTACGACGCTAAAAAAAAAAAAAAAATGTACACATCTAGAACTCGACCAAACATAACAGTCTGCAGTATACCTGATCTATGGCCCGGTGACCCTGTGCGGGCACCTGTATTAATGAGGTCTATCTCCTCGCCGCAGGCACCCGCAGTGAGGGTATCATCCCCTTCTAACTAAACGTTACTGACGCGGACCGAACACCAAATATCGTCTTTTATTTGTACGGAAATCATTGATACAGTAAATTATTTCTTCCTTTCTAGCCGGAGGAGGAAAAGGAGAAATAATTCGCTATTTTTTGTGTGTGTATAGTATGAATTCCTCATTGTACCTTAAATACTAATAGTCTTTATACTGACTGACAGGACTGTTGGTCTAGTCACTAGACCAAAGACTCTAGTGGATAGTGACCCTGACTGCTATGCCGGACGTCGTGGGTTCGATTCCCACCCAGGACAAATGTTTGTGTGATGAGCAGGATCATTTGTTCTGTGTGTGGATGTAATTTATCTATAACATGGATGGATTTAGAAATATATCAGTATGTTTATCAGTTGTCTGGTACCCATAACACAAGCTCTGCTTAGCTTGGGACTAGATGGCGTTGTGTGATAGTTGTGGAATATTAGTATTATTATACAGAGGTGATATGAACTATCAAGGGGTAGCCTCTAGAAAGAAGGCTACTACGTCCTATCTTCATAATCAATTAGTTGAAATGAGGTTTCTTTGATTCCCAACCTATATTGTTCCCACTACTGGGACAGACCTACTCTCTGAGAGAAGGTTGGGTAGGACACTTCAACCACTAGATGTAGTACTAATTTTGTGAAATGAAATAAATTATTTGTATTTGTATTTGAAGGTTTGAGGTTAAATCCAAAACGCGGGTCAAGTGAGGGTTGGTAGATATCACATGTCTTCGAAATTTTGGCTGTAAGAGACGATGGTTTCCTCACGATGTTTGTTTTTAAAATGAGGTTATTCTGTGTAATATGATTATCAAATATTTTCTGGAATAAAATATTAAGTACTTCATTTTCAATTGGACACGCCCGTCGTTAACAGTATTCCCAATAGTTGCCAAGTTTTGTCTAAAAGGTCTCCTAGGATCAGTCGCCAGAACTTTTGAATAAATCTAAGACTTCAGAACACCTAACTTATCGACTAGACTCCAACTTATGACCTAAACTTTACGCATATTTTATGTGAAGATCAAATTCACGAACCAACTCAATTTAGGTAAGTTTGTCTATTTTTATTTTTAGGTGTGCGACCAAAGAAAAGTCTAAAAACTGCTAATTCATGAGAATTCTGACGGGGCCCCCCCCTCAGAGGGCCAAAGCCTGCCGGGCTCGCAGGATTATTTCCTTACCGTGACCCCGGAACATAAAGGGCTATTGAAGGACACCGTGGATTTTAGTCAGTAAAAGTCTGACAGTCCCTCCCACCCTGCCCGTGGTGGGAGGACTAATTTGATGATTTACCACGTTAAAAAAAAAGAAAAAAAAAAGTCATGAGAATTCGAGTGTCTCGATAATACTCGTATATATTCTTAACCAAAAAAATAACTTATGTGCCTAACATATTCTAGGAATAAAGGTTTTAGATTCAAAACCATAAAGTACATAATCGTATTTATTAGCTCATCTCTTTTCCACTCAACCTTAATCTTCGTTCTAGAAGCACCTTAAACAAGGACAATGACCTCTCAACCCTTTAAAAATCACCAATCCCTGTTTCACCCCCCAATTTGTAAGGAATCGGTGATTTGTTCGGAACATCGAGCGCCGGGGGTTACATACATAAGTTCGCGTGAAAAATAACGGTAACACACTTGATGTACGACGTGAAACGATACTTTGAATTTAGAATCGTGAAACAGAAGATATGTTTATTTTTTTTTTTGCTGTGGCCAGTATGTTTATTTGGGCTCATTGGGAATTTGAACAAAACAGGGATTTTTAAACAAAATAAACATAATATCTTCTGTTTCACGATTCTCACAAGTGTGTATGCAATTTTTTAGAATTGTGTTAATTGCCGAATATATCATATAGGCAAGTTGGTAGGTCAGAAAGTTCGTTAAATGAATGTAGCTAGTTCTGAAGACTATATTTTTGCAGATTAGCATTTGTGTAAGGTTCCGATGTTTGATTTTAGATCGTCAGTACTGACTATATTTTGATTTACAGAAAATAATGTAAAATTAATACCAAACTTATTAACTATAACCCCTTATAACCCATTTTAAGTAGATTACTATTATATACCAGCATATTTTAGCTAACAAGTGGGTTAAAAAGGTATTTCACAAATAATATCATTCACACCTCTTTTTCTCACAACAATAGTACGTTCATTGCGCGTTACTTTGCATGGAAATACTACAAATAAAGCATTAGTTTTGCGCAGCGAGCCACCGGAAGTGGCCGGCCGGAAGCCAGCCTCTGCCGGAAGTACACCTCATTTCCTGTTACTGTAACAGCTCGGTGAGCGCAAATGATGGAAATGCAGCCTTTTTCTTATTTCTTAGACAAAGGTTCTGGGAATATAGTAGTTTGCTATTGATACAGTTAACCAGAGAGCAGTTGAGGCCCAAGTGTATATCGGTCCCGACATACGGGTTGTTGGTTTAGGTTCGAACCTAGCCAGGCACATTACTTTGTGTAATTTATTTCACCACCACTGCTCTAAAAACGACAACATCGTGAGGAAACCTGTATGTCCTAGAACCGAAACTTCGAAGACATATGACATCCACCATCAAACACTGGACCCGTGTGGTTCATTATGGTCCACCCACTCTTATATACTAGAGGCCTGTGTCCCGACAGTGGGAACATTTATTCTGATGATGCTGCAGTTAACCTTCTGTTATTTATTTATTGGTGGGATGCCCTCAGATCTACTGACGAGCAGATTGCATGTGAAAAGTGGTGAATGTGGGTGCTATGACTTAATCTATGTCCAGCAGTGGACTGAAAAAATACTAAATTGCAATGCATATAAAGTTCAATTTAATGTTTTTCAATTGAATGGTTCATAAGACACAGCTAGAGTAATATCGTGGAGAGCTTTATCAATCGTTTTTAAACACCAAAGTGATTTCAAAGTGACCGCAAACTTTTTTTGATGTGTGTATACTGTACACACATCAAAAAAACTTTACTTACTAATCTTTACATATAATAAAATCGTAGTAATATTATAAATGCAATAGTCTCAATGAATGGATGGATGTTTGTTGCTCGGAATAGCTGAACGGATCTTGATGAAATTTAGCTCAAACAATAACACATAGGACACCGTTTGTCCCAGTACAATGTTTCCGTGGAATATTTTCGAGTTACACGCAGGCAAAATCGCTGGCAACAACTAGTATCATCATCTGCCTAGCCTTTTCCCAAATATATTGGGGTCGGCTTTCAGTCAAACCAGATTCTGCTGAATATCAGTATTTTACATGGAGCGACTGCCTATCGAACCTCCACAACCCAGTACCTAACTGGATAATACGATACCCCATGGTAAGACTGATTGTCAGACATAAACTAGTATGATTAAGAATATTCGGTCTATCCAAAAAGTACGTAAGTCAGTAAGTAATAGTTCTGTGCTCAATCGATAGTAAACAGTTAAAAACTTGGAAGTAACTTTCAATCCTCGAAATAGTGTTGTACCTATAAGTTAGTCGAGAGGGAGCGCCCCTCTGCTCCCTCCAGCCTTCGGTAAGTCTTACAACTTGTACTTACTACTGAGGGAATTCATGCACAACTTCAACTACAAGTAATATTTTCAATTCCCTTTTGGAAAAAGTTCGCGAATAACTGAAATAGTAAATAGGAAATATTCGTATTGTTTCGTGTCTTGGATTGTTTAACGGGGGGGAAAGGGTTTTTGTGTACAGGTTTAGCTGTAAAACAGCTCATGTTAGATACGTTTAAGACGAGAAAATACTCATTTCAGGAGGTTTTTTCTTCATATTACGAGCAAGGCTCGAACCTGCGTCTTCTGGATAGGTACTCCAGACGCCTTAACCAACTAGGCCATCGCAACCACTACTCATGAAGCTGAAATTTCTCGTGTTGAATCTCTTTGTCTCTTCGAAGTTACTTATAACAGGCTTCTTTTGAGCAAGCTCACTACCTCACTCTATCGTCGACTTTGCCTCTGTCACTTTGAATGTCTCTGTCTCTTTGTTGTTGTCTCTGTCACCTCTGGCATATACTAGAGTGCAGAACAAACAAAATTCAAAATAAAAAAAATCAAGAACTTGTCACAGAAATAACTTGTCTTCTGATGAAGTCGGTTCTTTTTTTAAATATTTCTAGATGCATAGTGAAATTTTTGTGTTATCATCATCTTATTTTTTATAACTGACACTCAAATGACTGCTATCGGCAATTGCAGTATCAACTAGTTATTGAATTCATTGCCCAGCGGTCAATAAAAATTCTAACTAAATAAATGATTCCCCCAGGGCCGGAATGGGTCGTAAGGGCGGGGGCTACCGCCGTTTAGATATTTTGAAAACTAGTTTCAGGTATCGCTTGTTCTCCGGGATTGCGAAACCGGTCAAACAGGTATCCGTGAACCTGGAACGTAAAAAGCAATTGAAGGAACTCGGTGGATTTTAGTTATTAGTCTAACAGTCCTTTCCGCTCCATCCAGGAAAGAGGTACTCATTTGATGACTTCACCGCCCAAAAAAGTTAAAGATATCAGATTTAACCATTTTTAGAATAATTTAATTTATGTAATTTTATGAACAAATGAGAATATTTAGGTCGCACGAGCTCATCTTGGGAAAATCTCCGTAAGCCAGGCCCTTGAGGGCCCGCGACTGTTGGGGCCTAGCTGGCTAAGGGCACTCCGACTACCTATATGACAGTCCGTCGCTGTTTCCACCAAACACCCACACACGAATATTGTCATAAACTGGTTTACGTGTATATTGTGAGTGTCACCCGGCATGGCCCGGTCGGACGACTAAATATCGCGTTACCAATAACAAATTACTATATATCGCATACACAGACCGAATAAACACTCAAATTCAATAGCCTGCAGTCAATTTCACACTGTTTATAAACCAACTTAAACATAGAACCTAAAAACAGCAAACCTGAACTTTATTTCCATAGAAATAAGAGTTGGTTGTGTGTAAAGGTTTTGTGGTTTTACAGTATCCCGCAATATTTTATCTTGAAGTTTACGATTGGATATAGTGTTACAGAAAAAGAAGAAAAGGAGGCTGTTTTGTGGTGTGGTGTAATGTACAGGCGGAATGAACATCTCAGTTTGTAATTGAGTCATAAAGTTTGCTAGTAAAGCCTACGTATTGGTACTTACCAGTTTGATAGTCTTGTTGCAACGGTGTTTAGTTATTCGAGGATAATCGATCTGGGTTCTTATAAGTACACTTATTGAACCAATCGATCAAAAATCATTGTAATTCGCATACAATGCAGTTTAGGTATTTTACAAAAAGTTGGTGCCCATAATGGGATCCCTTCTATTCGCATAATGTTCTTTGTCCTAATATACTTCGGCATAACGATTTTGGCACAATTTGTTTAGGCATAATAATACATCGGCATAATTTTTTTAAGCATACATCTTACATTCGCATAATCATCTTAAAGACTAATTTGTTTCGGCATAAATTTAATTCGCATAACGTTAGTAGGCCTAATGACTATTAGCATAACGTTAGTAGGCCTAATGACTATTAGCATAACGTTAATAGGCCTAATGACTATTAGCATAACGTTAGTACGCCTAATGACTATTAGCATAATAATATTTAGGCATACAATTAATACTTTCTAAATTAATACGTTTCTGTAACAATTAAATAATATGTTAATTAAAAATTGAATATGATGTGCAACAAAAGTTAGTGACAGAACCGAATTGCTGCAAAACCGACTCCACGTAATCTTGTTTGTCCTACCCCTAGAGTGTAATTTAAAATCGCGTAGGCGCGTGGGGCCGCCGGAGGCCCGCAGCGCCGGAGCCGTGACAGAAAACCTTGCCTGCTGCATGTTGCATGCTCGCTTGAATGCTGCATGCTGCATGCTTGCTTGTTTGCTGCATGCTTGCTTGCATGCTTGCATGCTTGCTTGCTTGCATGCTGTATGCCTTTATAAGTAATGTTTTAATATCATTATGCGTAAATAAATTTATGCTTTAGGATATTATGGTTTAGAACTTTATGCTTAGTAAATTTATGCTTTAAGATATTATGCTTAAAAAAGTTATGCTTTAGAACTTTATGCTTAATAAATTTATGCTTTAGAATATTATGCTTCATTATTATTATGCTTAGAGAAATTATGCTTAAAATATTATGCGTAAGCTATTACGCGTAATTATATTATGCGAAAATATAATTATGCCAAACAAAATTATGCTAAGTTATATTAGGTCTTAAAATTTTATGCAAATGGATAGGGAACCGCCTATAATATGTACATAGTGGATCTACATCGGGGCAGTATAAAAATCTATGGTCGTTTTTTATTAGATTTAAGGTTTAATAGGTAAGTTAAGTTGATTTTTTTCTCTTCAGTAGGTATTTTTGAATAATTTTAGGTTGTTGTGACTAAGTATGAAATAAATATAGCTATTTACCTGAGATGAAATATTGTAGTAGTTATACATACTGATAGATGATCGTTAACGAAATTCCCAAGAAAAAAACCCAATCGCTGATTTCATTTTGCCCTGTCTAGAACTCGTCCGCTATCCGCTTGCAACTTAACCCAGACCTCACGATTGTTGTCGCAAATCGCTCGACGTGGTCACAAAATTAAAAATAATCCGCGCGACATCGCACCGGGACCGGCCACAGTATTAGAGAACTTTATCAGCCGTGTTATTGGCTATGTTGCGTATTCTACATGCGACAGGTTGTGGTATGCGAGCGGTTGAGCTCTAGAAACGACAGGAAATCCAAAATTAAAACTTTTTGGAACGAAGTTCCTTATCGCGCGTTGTGAAAGGGGGCTAGACGGAAAAAATTCTTACGAAAAGTTGTCACGACACTTTTTGGAACGAAGTTCCAGAAAGGGTGCTAGAGCTCAAAGAGTGGAGTGGAGTGGAGTGGAGCGGAGCGGAGTGGAGCGCAGCTGAGCGGAGCGGAGCGAAGTGGAGTGGAGTGGAGTCGCGACGATTATTTTTGTTGAGTGTATACAGTAACTTCGTTCCATCCGGGTGTCACTTGACACCTCTCAAGTTTTAAATCGAGCCGAGGAAACCTCAAGACCAGATATGTGTGATCTCCCATCCATAGGCATTTGGCTATGTCGAGCAGTAGACGAATGCAGGCTGATGATGATGATGAAATGGGGTCGATTGACGCCACTTCGAACATCAGTGACATTCGAAAAAACAATCACATCGAAAAGTCCACTTTTCCCCTATGGTAGTAGAGTGCTTGTCGGGGTCGTGGGACTCACGTATACCACGGCTCCGGTACATAAAGGGCTACTGAAGGATACCGTGGATTTTAGTCAGTACAAGTCTGAAAGTCCCTCCCGTCTTGCCCTGGGTGGGAGGACTCATTTGATGATATTATCACGATAAAATGTTGCTAGAGTACTGGTACTGTCTTTTTGCCACTGTCAGCGTACTGTGTGTACTGTCTGTGCGAAGAAGTTTTACTTACTTTTGAGTAAAGTTTGCTCCATTTGCGGTCTCATCCTTGCTTCTGAGCTAGATTGGGGCCAATTTCATTTCATATTCTTTAATTTTCCCAGACTTACTCATTACGTACAGAAATAACTCGAAACAGTTCACTCTATTCCACCGTGCACGCAATAACAGTAACTGGTTGACAAGTCCATGTAGCGAATAAAGATAGCGACGTACTTTATACCTCCAGCCTCCACGTAGAGCGCTATTCCAACCAATTGAGCGCTAATAAGTAGCAAGACCGTAGGTAGACTTTACAGAATGACAACCTTATCTACTTAAACTGCTATTTGAGGACAATTTTCCATTGCGGATGTATCCAGAAATTACGCAGCAGGAGAAAAACCTGGCTTCTTAAAATATTTGAAACTGTGGGTTTAATAAAGTCACCTACATGATTGGCGTCACAAAATATTTTTCTGGTGTATCTTGCAGTTGCATTCAACCTCGCTACCTCGCCACTCCTCGCCACTCGCAACGCTCACCGACATGTAGTGGTATTATATAGGACTCAGCGCCACGGCAGCGTCAATTGTAAAAAAACAACAAAATCTATTTAGCACAGCCGACAGCGTTAATGTTTATAAGGTGGGCAAAACCTCAAGGGATCCAACTAAACTAGATGAACCAAGACGTAGAACAACATACTACCAAAAAACACAAGCCAAATGGCAATAAAGATATTTAATAACATACCGAAGGAGATAACTGTGAACCAGTTTATTTCAAAAACATCTCAAATCTTGGCTTATAGAAAATTGTTTTCATACTGATAATGGATTTTTAGATTTTAAGACAAATAGGAGATGAAAATACTGTTTAACTATATTATGTATAGGTACTTAATCTAATGCTATTAATATCTGAAAATTATATTCATATTGTAATAGTTTTGTAAAAAACATTTGATATTGTTAGTTAATAATTTGTTATTGTTACATTTGCATGCCGAATGGACTAGGCAGAATATGAAGAGCTATAATTGTTTACGTTTTTAATATCTGTAAAATACCATATTTCAGGCAAATAAATGATTCTGATAATACTACAGTTCGTCTTTCTATTTGGAAACAAACTACTCCTCGACGTTGAGACAGTAAGACCGTCGACGATCGCATCGTGGAGCTTACATAGACAACAGCATACCTCCTTTTAAAGTAGAAAATCTTACATAATTGCACAACAGTTTAAGATACAAACTTCAGTTTTGTATTTTGATTTGAATGTTTCCAACACTTCCTACATATTTCCTAACCAAGGAAACAGCGGAACTTTTCTTGCTCTAAAAGCATTTGCAACCTCTACTTTGCACCTCACTCAATTTTATAGCATCGTAACTAGAAGTACGCGTGTGGAAACGATCTCCGCCGTACCATACAGTACAACATTATACTGCGCAACGCAACTATCACTTTACGTGCTAAGTACAATCGACAAATTGGAATTATGACCCACCATAAGCTTATTTTTCTACAGACATTCAAATACAGTTAGGTCTACATTTGCGTAAACATACATATCCATGGTAACGACTTTGATCTTTGTCAATTTGACGGATTCAAACGATTTTTAGTCAAAATGGGTCATGATTCCACTTTGTCGATTGTACATCACTAAACACATACATGGACAGCTCTAGTGCAACGTTTTACTTATAAAGTGAGACTGGACACATTTGGCCGATACTTGCTCATAATCATAACTAAATGTTTATTGATACGAGTTATAGAACATGTGGGTTGTGGAATGGTGATGTGACCAAATATGGATGAATATGGTGAAGGCAAAGTGTGTTTGAATGAGAGGAAAACCTTTTTAGGTGAGGTTATAATAAAGTAGGTTTTTGAAGCGAAATCCTCTTTCGTGGTAGGTAAGTATATTGCTATCTTTGCATACACAAAAAGCTTTGTAAATTCAGAGGTTGGAGGCGAAAATTCCCATGATAATCTTGGTCATATTGTATGAAGATCGTGCAAATCTGCCTGAGATGGTCTTTTGAGGAAAGAACCCTAGATTTAAGTGGACTTGGATAATTAGGGAACTAATGTATCAAAAAGACAAAGTGTTCAACAATTGCAAGCATACGAAATGTACATTACATAGTTTCAGAAATAAATCCTTATTTTTATTCTAGCAGCACAAAAATCTTCCGTTATCATTACTTAAAGCTTTTACCCACAGCAGACAAATTGCCAGCGGCAATATTTTCCCCAAAAATATCGTCATCCAAGCTTCGTTTTATTCCAATTAAAATATATGGAGGTACTTGTCGCCGCGCAATGGAGTACAAATTAAATAAATGTGGAGTAGCTGACGTTTCGGCGGATTGGATGGGGCGCAGGCGATGCAACTTGACGCTTGAGTGCCGCGCGGCTCCGTTGACACACGGCATGGGAATGAGAATTGACGGATGACGGATGATGGTAATAATTTGAGTGGGGGGATTGGGAAGTGCTTTCGGAGATATTGGTATCATATTTCCTAGATGGTAAGATGTTGATTGTCGAGAAATATAGCGTTTCACTATTAATTACTAAGGTATGGCGTTTGATTAAGATGTTTATTGGATTATTTTCATATTTATTTGTTAATGTGTTACCCCTATAATATAAAATTACCAGTAGACACAGGCAACAGCTGTATTAAAAGAAAATGAGTAGGCAAGAATAATTAGCAACTCGCAGTCTGAGAGATTAAAACTGGTCCTAAGTCCTAAATTATATTGCCGAAAAAGTTGCGCAAGTCTTTGGCTTATTGAAATATATTCATAGCAAAAAATATCCAAATTGAGGAAAATGTATGGAGAAAAATCTCAGCAGCAGTACTTCCAAAATTACGTTTATTCCATTCGCGGTACACACAATAGAACATGACAAATCAGCTCGCACAATACCGTACCGCGGCACAATGGACGCCGACCCAAATCACGGACCCACTTAAGGCGTTTGACTGATTGTTTCATTTATCCTGAACGAACGTAAGTTACGGAAAATGGAAATGACAATGAAAGACGGAATAAGATTTTACTGAGAAAGACTGAAAAGGAGAGAGAGATAGAGAGGGATAACAGCTACGTTCAAAAATATTTGAAACAATTTAAACATATTTTTAAGGAACGAAAAATTCAGCTACGAACAGAGTTCGAACCTGCGTCTTCTGGATAGGTAATTCAAACGCCATAACCAATCAGGCCATCGGAACCACTACTCTCGAAGCTGAATTTCTCATTCCTTTGTTTTTTGAACGCTTTACACGATTCCTTCCTTAAAAATATCTTTGCGAAGACGCGACACAGGCTTTATTGCGTATAAAAATATAACTTCAACTTAAACATGTTATCGAAAATCAAGAAAATATTGGAAAGAAAAGTAGACTCTAAAATCAGGTGCAGGAAAAGTTAGGTCAAGCAGTTTGTCTCTGATCTACAGTACTGCCGCAGGTTAAAAAAAAACTATTATGTAGATTGTATTGGTACCAGCAAAAACCTACCTCATCGTAAATATACTCAACAAAAAAGAGTAACAGCAATAAAGGGTCCTATGAAGTTGTATCGCTTTTTATCGCTAAACTTTGAACATATTTCTACTGCTTTCAGTTGTCTTATTTTCTGAATGGGAGGCCGGAGAGTTGGGAGGGAAAATCTTTTAGATTTGTTCACAATTTTTTAGGAGTGATTATTTGAATGACAAAAACTGCTATCAGCCTCACTGTTGAAGAGGTTGCTAGTGATTATTACCAAGCTGAAGCCCTGGGTTCAATTTCTTAGTCAGTTCAAATTGGTAAGTATGGCGTCGTGGGACTATCTAAGCAGGTAATCCTGCCTGACTGGAACGTAATGGGCTATTTAACACCGTGGGTTCGAGTACAGGTTTGACAGTCACTTCCATTCCAAGGGCGGGAGGACTCATTTGATGGTAAAGAATTTATTTCTCTCGTTAGAAGCCTGAAGTTTGACGTGATGTATACCCAATTTGATCGCAATAAGGCCATCCCCTTTTAAGTGAAACGGACATATAAGTGGCGAAATTTGCACTTGTGCTTTTCTTTATATCGCTTTGAGTATTATAAGCAGTCGTTTATCGAAGTGGTGGAAGACCCCTACCGTTAAGCGGAAATATAGTGGACCCGTATCCTAAAACACAACACACCTTCTCTCAAGGTTATTTATTATAGCAACAAAATAAAAGATATACTCGCAAATGTCCAAAACGCGAATTGCTCGCAATTGTGACGTGTGAAGATAATGTCCTAATGACATTATCTTCACACGTCACAATTGGCACCACTGGCGCCAATATACCCCCCGCCACGCAAGTAAAAAATTATTCGACAAGCTTCCGATAAGAGCACAGTATAAATATCTACAGTAGTGGATCTCGGCCGCATGATAGAAATAAATACCTACAGCCGCGCGGTACGTAAACATGCGTTAGGGCTGTCCGACCACTGTGCGGCGCATCGCTCGCGCAGGCAGTCGGCCTAATGCAACCGAGTGCGCACACTCAAACACGGAGCGAACTATGTCTGCGCGAGCCCTAGATATACCTACTGTTATCTACGTTCCTAGATTAATATTCATGACTGTGATATAGTTTATGTAGTACACTGTAACGTTGATTGTACACCGTACCGTAGGTAAATGAAGCTCACTGCTTCATTTCCGTGTCCGCCGACAATCCCACCGCGCCGTCTTTACTTTGAATTATACAAACTAACAAAACACACATGCACCGGAGTTTTAGCACAAGAGTAAGTACCTACCGTATTATGATTCATTCAGAACCGCCTTTAACTTACCTATTTCACTTGTCTCAGTAACTCTCCTTTACTTTATTCATATAATTTACTGTATTTATTAATCCAAATACCCTTTTTTTCGTGAGATAAAAGAAAATACATTACCATTAAAAAGCCACACATTATGCACGTACCTACTAGCTACTAGTAAGTAAAATTATTTTATAGTCAGTACTTACATTTCAGAGGTTGCAGGTAATTTAAATAAAAATAAAAAAAACTTATGTCTCGATGCGTTATTGTCGAATTTATACACCCAAAAACAGCACAATATTTTCTACTCGTCATATTAAAATAGGTACTTAAACTGATTTTGCTAAAAAAACAACACACCGTCCGTTCGTCACTACGGTACGGCCGTGACTGTCTGCGCCCCGAGCGCGCCCCGACATCGAGCGCGTAGGTATAGCTCGCGTTTCGTCCGTTTGTAGGGAGATCAAATACTGATAGATATTATTACCGTGATAAGAGTGAAGTGTCGCCCTGCGTCGCTCGGGGTACCATCCCATGCTCCCGCGACGATTGATAACGATTCGCAGAACAACGGATGTTGCAGGTAGTTGGATGCATTGGTTGGAAAGATTCTGGTGTTTGTAGAGATTTTTAAGAAGTTGAAAACTTTTTTTTTCAAACTATTGCGTCTCGATTTAATTTTCTTCTTTTGCCTCGTGTATGTAAGTATCGTAGACCGTGATGTTCTGTGGTGGTAGTGTATACTCATCATGTTAGGAAAGAGACGCAAGTTTAGGTAGTTTTGTTGAAAGTACTCCGATTAGCTCAAAAAAGTAATTTGTTACTGAGAATCCTTGAGTCAAACTACAAACTATAAGTGAAATATATATTTAGGGAAAAGGAAAAAAATGATATTCTAAGTACTGCGAAGCCTAAACTCATTAATATTGAAAAAGTTCAAGCTCTTAAACTTTATAATTTATGTGGATCAACCTGTGTTTTTTAACAATTGGTGAGTCCCTACCCTTCCTTACCAAACTTGTAAGCGAAGTTCACAAAGTCTTATTCCCAGTCTTAAATGTCATGAAGAATACAATCTTCGATAGCAATGATATATTGTAGTGTTCTCAAGTATCAGTTTATGATGTCTTAGTCTGGGGCATATTTCACGAGCCCCCGCCGCTTCAGATAAGGTTCCCTTGAACAACGGATGTCAAAGTAGTTTGGTTGCAATATAATATGAGCTGGAATTGAATCTGAGAAATACTCGTATTGGCCGAACATTTGCTATGAAAATGGGGGTAACATGATATTTTTGTACGGAAAGTTCTGACTTCGGAGATATTGGTAATGATATCTCTGAGTTTATGAGGATGTTTGTTTATAAAGACACATTATTGATTTCCAAACAAAAGAATTTTTATTTCAGTTGATAGTAAAATATCAAGTTAATTTGGAGCTTGACCTTTGTAATCCATTGTACCAAACAGTGTTCCTCCAATTTGTTCCTCTATTGACCTAGAATCTTTAATGAATGTTTACATAAAGTTCAAACTAATAAACCTACTTTACTGACTTATGATGAAGGAAAACATTACAAGGAAATCGACATGTCCTGAAAAACGAATGTTATTTTCATGGTTTAATTTCTGTTTCAAACTGGACCTTCGTGGTAAATCTACTTCAACTCGTTGTCCAATGTGATCAATGATCCACTCCACCGAATCCTAGTACCAGCAGTAAGAACATTATAGGCTGATACTAATACTGATAGGCTACATCATCCCACTGCTGGGGAAAGGCCTCACCCCATGATTTCAAGTTTTCACGATTCAGGGTCGAAGTGGACCACTGATCGTTAGTTTTGTCAAGCTCATCTCGCAATTTTCTACGAAAGCCTCTGCCGCGAAGCTTTCTGGCTGTGTCAGGGCCCACAGCTCATTAGGCATGCGGCAGACGTGGCCGGCCCATGCCCATTTCAGTGCAGCGGCCTTTAGACCAACGCCAGCAAAGTTGCGTTTTGGAGCGCAGTGTAGTGTATGGTGCTGATTTTGTTATATTTTCCCACTTTTTTTTAAAGACAGCATACCTGGCATAAAACAACAAGGAATTTTCAAGTATTGTTGACAGCAATGCGTTGTGTCACCTCATGTCTGGGTCCCGTTTCGCACAGTCTCGTCTTCAAGATAACAGTTCGTGGTACGACGGATGTCGCAGGTAGCTTCACATGCCAGATGCATGATGCACGGAATTGGATGATTATTGACTTGTAACGTGATAGTATACAGACATGAGACGAGGTATTTCAATGTCACGTTACTAAAATGTATCTAGGGTTACCGCTGGGCCACATATAACATGTTTCAACGAAAAAACGCAAAAAAGAAAACCATTAATGCTTTTTTCAAAGTGAAAAGCGTGACGAAGAGTTTTTATTTGTGATGTACAGAATTGTTTGAAGCCTGTCACATAGACTATCGGACCGCTTTCGCTTATATGACAGGATTCGGATCGCATTCGTTTCGCCCTGTCTGTTAGACAATAGCTTAAACACGTAATTAAGATTTCTATAGCGGTGGTTATCGCGTTATAGAAACAAGTGAAATAGTGAAATAATGCAATTTTATTCACAAGTCGCATTACCTGGGGTTGTGAACAGAACATTAAGAACGGAATTAACAGTTCATTGGCAACATTTCCCAGGATCAAGGAAAGATACCATAATGTACAACGAAGACAAGAAGGATGTGTGACTTCAAAGAGATTACTGGATCGTAGTCAACAGTGGTGTTCTAACACCTCTGTTATTGCTAGCTATGATTAGCATGGCATCTGTTGTAATGTTATTTCAATTATCCGTAACATCGAAACAGGACATCAAAACTAAACATACCTACCTAACTCCGGTTTTACCTGAGGCCTTGGTACAATAATTGAGAATTTTACGTACAGCATACTTGAAGTATTTACGACGAGCTACGAAGTTTTGTAGTATGGAAAATGGAAAAGCGCCTCTAGTTTACGAACAAAGAACATTTTTTTCCATCTTAATAACCTCAAGTTTCAGTTTACTTTACGTCAAATAAACGTGAAAACTTATGGTATAGCCTCTATCTATGTGTAATAGACAAGTTATACAAGTAAGGTGATTTAGGGCGTATATGCCATCAACAAGGCAAAATACTAGAACATTAGTTAAGTATTAAGTCGTTTCATAATTATTCTGCTAGCTACTCATGTGTAAAACAGTGCTTGGGATACAAAAATAAATGTAAAAACACATAAAATTAACATCTTTATCATTCAACAGCTCACGAATCAATTGGTACAAATTCTGTTGAAAAAAGGAAAATAAAAAAGGCGGTGGGGCGACATTTGCGCGCCATGTTGGCGACGTCAAGTGCGTGCGCGCAGGTAGCAGACACTCTCAGTGGAGACACTAGTGCTGAGCCTTTTCGATGACACTGTATTTTTGAGCTTTTAATTTTGTGTAAACATTTTTAAAAATTTCAAAAAAAAAACAACACAATATTATGAAGAATCAATAAAATATATTACCATATTTAATTTCATAAGACTGAAGAGTTCGTTTGGTTGAACGAACTAATTTTAGGAACTACTGGTACATAACTATTTATCGGGGTAGGCTTTAAGATATTTAAATCACGCTACGATCAATAGGAGCGGAGCAGCGAGTGAAACCGCAGGGATCAGCTAGATAAATTATACGAATGTTTTTGTATCCTTTTTCATCTTTTTTTAGGACGGAAAGTTAAATCAAAATTACGAATATCAGGTTGTAAATAAACGTAATGATTTCAGTAGTCCCAAACATCCACAATAAATAGATTTTGTCAGCTCCAAAAGAAGTAAAACAAATCTATCGACATTTCTTCGTCCCATCCCTACAGCGATAGTTTTTACGCGTCATATATCAAACACTTGAGATCTTTATCTGAGTGAAGCATTACTGGTCCACTCGAGCACTCGACGACCCACGCCGGCGCAGGCTGCGACGACAAAAAATAACCTGATAACACTGATTGAGCCACGTTTTAGCGACACCACTGCTGGGAAGGTTTGTTTTGTGTCTCCATCGGGATATTTGGCAAGAGCGGATGTTTATGGATGAGTAAGTTTAAAGATATTGTAGAAATTCCTGTTATTTTTAATCTAAATGTATATGGAATCTGGCATTCTATCTGTGTTATTGATGATGATGTTATTTGTTCCCTGGTTTGTTACAAAGACAATAACGAAAGAATTGTCTATCATCTTATTCCAATGCATTTAAGATAAGCGAAGTCGGTTCCGTGGTTGTGGCACTAACGAGTAACCGTGACCAGAACGAAAGGGTCTGTTGAAGGACACCGTGGATTTTAATTAATCAACTCTGACTGTCCTTCCTGTCCTACCCTGGGGGGAGATGCTCATTTGATGATTTTACCACGTAAAAAAAAGAAATTGTGGTTAAAATGATAAAACGGAAAAGAGTTCATTGAAAGCAGCTGTAGATTTGCATTGAAAGTACTAACTTATCTCTGGAACCAATGACTCAATAGTTTCATTTCAGTACAACAGTCGCCAAACGGAAATGCGTTCGGATCTAAACATGCGATAGGTGGTCGACTCTCGTGGCTACTGATCTGCTGGACAGTGCTGCCTCTGTGTCTGCCAACTAATCCTACATGATCTACTACACTGTAAGTATAAGGTTATGTTTCAAAGGGCGCAGTGTGCAAGCTCAAGTTACATGCGCGAGCGATCCTGGGGCTGTATTTATAGTCTCGTAAATATGACTTTATTTTTTAATCGTGGTTAAATCATCAAATGAGTCCTCCCACATAAGGTAGGGCGGGAGGGACTGTCAGACTCGTACTGACAAAATCCACGGTGTCCCTCAATAGCCCTTTACCTACGTTCCAGGGAGATATTTGACTTGGTATTATTCATTTAGGTGGTAAAATCAAGTCAAAGTTTTGTGGCATTATTCACTGGTTTTCTCATAAGTTGGAAATTTGGGATACAAAACGTGATTCGTAAATTATATTTATTGGAACGAAGTTCCTTATCGCGCGTTGTGAAAGGGGGCTAGACGAAAATTTTTTTTACGAAAAGTTGTCGCGACACTTTTTGGAACGAAGTTCCTTATCGCGCGTTGCGAAAGGGTGCTAGAGCTCAAAGAGTGGAGTGGAGTGGAGCGGAGCGGAGTGGAGTGGAGCGGAGCTGAGTGGAGCGGAGCGGAGTGAAGTGGAGTGGAGTCGCGACGATTGAGGGTATACAGTAACTTCGTTCCATCCGGGTGTCCCTTGACACCTCTCAAGTTTTTTTTATTATTTAAAAAACGCGTTTACACTAGCTAAGCTAAATTAATGATGTCGGTGTTACGTACCTGACTACTCTGAAAAGAAACAGCCAAAACAATCTAAGAGGTCAGTCTTTTTTAAGTGTTTCACCTCCAAGGTAACAATATTGGACCTTAGTGTATGCGAGTACTAAATTAATATAATTTAAGTAGTCATACTAAATAAAAATTAGAGTATTTTTTAATTATTTGAGAAAGTATTCAATTAGGCATTTTATGTTAATTTAATAAGGTTATTATCCTGAGCAGATAAGACTCGGAAGCGAAAGAATGAGTCGTAATTGTGAGCCTATAAAAATGATTGAAGCTCACAAAACTTGATGTACCTGTAAGAATGTCATTACAAGCGAATAAAAGACAGGATGGCCATTATGAAGCCCTCTTTACTACGCAACGACATAAAATAGCCCAGTGAAGTAATAAAAAGTCGCTGCCAATTAAATTCCTCCGTACATTGTACTCCTGTAACTAATAAAATAAAAATGAGTTTCATTTGCTTTCATACAATAGCAGTTTTATGAATTAACTTTCTGAAAGAGCTGAAAATTACGAAGGAATGGTTTTAAAAAATAATTAAGTTATACGGTTACGACTCATTTTAGCGAGGCTCGAAAAAGAGCAAAGTGTTTCTTTTCTACGTAAACTTTCGATTTAATATACACGTTAATTGGAAAAGAAGGATTAAGTACTTTAATTTTAAAGCCATTGCGTTATTTTTTAATTCTTCTTGAATGTTTTATTCAGCAATGTAGTTTATATCAACGATTTGTTTTAATAAATAATAATGTCGATATATTAATTCTGATAGATTCGATGATCAGTATTTAGTCTGATAAATCCTGCACTAGACTATGAATACAGGTCGTACACGTGGTTTCGCTCACCGATGCGCGCGCGCACGGCAGGAGGTATTACGATGATTTAACACTGTTACACTGCATCTATTGTACCAAGATTATCTCTAAGACCGCTACTCGTACATAGCTGTCTTACATAAAGTCATACTACATGCATACTCGTATAAACGCTAATAATTTTATGGTTGAACGAGCTTCGCTTGGTTTTTAAAATGTCTATATCTTGGGAACCGAGCTTTTTTCGAAAGTGGGATAAATCGATTCCTTGAGCCGAAAAACCCCAAATCTGTAACTTTCATGAAAATCCTTGGAGCCGTTTCCGAGATCCTGATTATATATAAATAAATATACAAGAATTGCTCGTTTAAAGGTATTAGATAGATTAGTAGAGAGTTTATCTATACATTTTTATGTCATTAAACTAATTTGACGTATTAGCTAATTTACATAAATAGAAATATGTTTATGGATTATTTTCACGGCTGAATAGGAAAAATTGTGAATTCCATGTATTTACATTAATTTCTTGTTGAATTTCACCGTATTCTTTTTTGTACAATTCACTATTATTTTTATTAGCTATTTTGATAAGGACCCACTGAATATGAGTTCTATTCTATAGTGTCCAATTGACCATACACGCTAAAGTATGTGTATTTGTACAGTAACGAAAAAAAAACATACATCATACTAATTTATTATAAATGCGAAAGTTTGTGAGGATAGGAGAATGTATGTATTAAGTAGGTATGTTTGTTACTCTTTCACGCAAAAACCACTGAACGGATTTGGCTAAAATTTAGTACACAGATATTTTATAACCTGGATTAACACAGTCATAAGATAGTTTTTATGCCGATTTTATGTTCCCGTGGTATAAATTTTCGAGTTGTAGCGGGTGATACCGCTGGCAACGGCTAGTAGTTTCATATGTACCTTTGAGATTTCAGACCCAGTAAATTAAAACAAATTAAAGCTTTAAGGACAGAACACTTTCAAATACGAGAGTATAAATGAATCCATTTCATTTAGGATCAGCGAACTGTGTAATTAAATCAATCTCTATTTAATAATAGAAAGGAAAATTATAAAGAGGTTTTAGGCTAGACTTCGAAGAACTGTTCAGACGAAGTGAAAGTAAAACAAGTCTAAAATAGTTCCAGCTCCAAAACTAACACAAATAAATTAAACTTAAATATTTAAACGCTTAATTAACAAAGTTGAGTTCCAATATTTCTTTACAAAGTAACTTATCAGACGTAAGGTAAAATATACCTTATGACTTGAAGGCCTAAGTTCAAATTAAACTGCGTATAACAATATAAAATGAGGGTTTAAATTGAAACATTCAATATTTGTTTATAAAGTACTGCAATTAAATTTTGAAATGTCTCTACTGAAAAATGTACCTCATTGTGATGACATAAGATTCAAATTCCTTTTATAGTTGTAATTGCGGGTGTAATGACAATGTTGCAAAACTGATCGGCCGCGAGTGCGAAGTGGCCACCCAACTCGAACAGAGCAGCCACCATAAACGTAAACACAGAAAGTTCTCTCCATAACACTTAAGAGGAAACTCATTTTCACGATGCTTTTCAAAGTTTTTAGCGCATTGTTACATTAGACAGAAGAGTTTGTATGTACTCTATTTAGGGGTAACTGCCATTGTCATGCTATAGGAAACGAGGCAAGTGATGTATTTTTCTTTATTGAATTAGCTGATGGCTCCATACTATTTCGCTGTAATAAGTGTGGGATTCCAATTAGAATCATTGAATGTTAATAACTATGCTATTACTAGCTTTTAATATCCCTTTAGTTACTTTTTAAACTTTGGGTTTTTTTCGCGGTCTCACGCACGATTGCTGATGCCTAACATCAGCAATTCAATTACTGAGTCGGGAAAACAAGCCATTGTGCTCTCCCATTAGATTTTGTTATGAGTTTGGAGTTTCCCAATTGGCGGTTTGACACCCACGTGCACTGGATGGCATGTTAAGCCGCTAGTCCTGAACTCCTGAGCCTCATCTCTTTCCTGTCGTGTCTGCTTTCTGTCCCTCTGGACTATGAGAGAGAGGGAAGAGAGAGCACTTGTGCCTGCGCACACACTTGTGTATTATAATATACCCCGAGCCGATACCTAATTTCTGCCGAGATTTGCCGCTATGACTGAAGATAGTTTCAAAGTCAAAGTCAAAGTCAAATCATTTATTTCAATTAGGCCATCAATGAGGCACTTTTAAACTTCGATTTTTAAAATTAAGGAATGGTCGGACAGCGAGTTGCCCTAGCTTTTATATCTCTTTTATTTAGGTACTTTATAATTTGTTGCGTTTTTTTTCGCGGTCTCACGCACGATTGCTGACGCCTAACATCAGCAATTCAATTACTGAGTCGGGAAAACAAGCCATGCTCTCCCATTAGATTTTTATGATGAGTTTGGGGTTTCCAAATTGGCGGTACCCCCGTTGCCCCCCGACGCCCCCGTGCACTGGATGGCATTTTAAGCCGCTAGTCCTGAACTCCTGAGCCTCATTTCTTTCCTGTCGTGTCGGCTTTCTGTCTCTTTGGACCATGACATTGAGGGAAGCGAAAGCACTTGTACCTGCGCACACACTTGTGTATTATAAATATATCCCGAGCCGACCATCAATTTCTGACGAGATTTGCCGCCATGACCGAAAATAGTTTGAAAAAAGTACGCAGGACTGAACCCTTTACTCATGTCCATAATGTTCAGTACTGCAACTGATTGCAGTGGGCCTTCTGTTCCAAGTGACCGTGCAGTAAGTGCATAAGATACAACATGGCGTGCAGTAAATCTGTGAAGTGCGCGGACGCAGGGCGAGGTGCGATGCGATTGGCTGTGTGCGGGAGTAGAGTGACCATAGAGTGACCAAGAATGGCGTGTACGAAATATGCCTGCCGCAATGCCGGGTCATATCCGTGCACTGGGCGATGTGAAACAGGATACTTGCACACAACCACAGCAATTGCTAACGCTGCTTCCACGAAAGAGGAGCGGCGCCGACTCCGGGCGTCAAGCCTGTTAATGAGGAGAGGGTTGACCTTGCCTCCTGAGCGCGTCGACTGGGAAATCCGGTGAGCAATGTTCATGCACTACTCTCCTGCGATAGGTAAAATCTGCGATAAGTAATGTAGTAGCAAGTGTTTTTTCACACACTTCCTTGCATAGGTACTTTTAACAAAAGACTATCGTAAAAAAACATATTTTTAAATGAAAAACCTATCCGATCGTTATTTTACCGTTCCTTATCTGATTGACATCCCGGTGGTGTCCATGGATGCGCGGTGTGCGGGTAGCACTGGCGGAGGTCGTGTATTGTGCGTTCATGAAATAAATCACAATGATTAGTAATAATAATTTACGATGTAAAATTAACCATAAAATCTAAAAAAAACTTGCCAGATTCCATCCCAGCAATGAATCAGGCGCATCCTACAACGGGCGAGTGCGTTGCGCACGCGATGACAGCGAAATGTGCGCGTCGAGCGATTTACAGCGAGCAGCGCTTGCGCAGCTTCCGTTTCCTGTCCGTCGTGTCTGTTGTCTATGGTATGCACTGCGGTGCCAGTACATCGGGACTTGTTTTGGTAGAACATATGCTACGTTTGTAATTGTTATGATTATGATTGTGTGGATGAAGAATGTGTAGGAAAACAAATGAAGTCCGTTCAGTTGTTATGAAGGGTCAAGGTTTTACGAAAGCTTTACGTGTAGACTAACGTTATTGAAAAAATATGAGTTTAACAGTACATACATTAACTTTCATGAGTTTTTTCAAACATTTTTCAAACTACTTAGTTTCAACCAGTGAAATGGCTTGAACCTAGTTTTAAGTAATGCTTGAGTATTGAGTGACGTTCTGTAACACAGGATGCCGTGTTCTCGATGGAAAAAATTTAAAGAAGATACAATACATGAATTAAAAAATAGAAACTAAACTATCACTAAGCCAATAGTAAAAGATACACATCAGATTCAATATTTACGAAAACGATACACTGGCAAAGTAAATAGTCCTTACAAGAGTCTACCCAAGAGCCAAATCCTACTACTATTATAAAGGCGAAAGTTTGTAAGTATGGATGTATGGATGTTTGTTACTCTTTCACGTAAAAACCGATGAACGGATTTGGCTAAAATTTGGTATACAGATAGTTTATAACCTGGATTAACACATAGGATAGTTTTTATCCCGATTTTATGTTCCCGTGGGATAATTTTCGAGTTGTAGCGGGTGAAGCCGCTGGCAACAGCTAGTATACCAATAAAATGCCAATTCTAATAAAAAGGTCACTTACCCGTAATTCTAGGAACAGTCCGGATTTATCTGCGAACAAGGATAAAATAAACGTTACAATTGACATGGTATAAACGAAACAAAGTAAATAAAGACCTCGATAAATAGAAAGACGATATCTCTTTAAGTATTTACGCAAAAGAAGGTTTGGAGGTTTCCACATTGGACACCTGCGTGAATGGCACCTGAAATAATACACATAATATGTAGGGTTGCCATCCGTCCGGGTTTCCTCGGATTTGTTCTAGTTTAGAAGGCGTCCGGGGAGGGTTTCATTTATGGTTCGGGTTTTTTTTTAATTTAAATTTGGGTCGCCCGGTCACCCGCGACACACGTACACTTCGCGTGCGCACATTGACTCGCATCCGGGTTCTGGACTCAAAAATCCGAGGTTTTCACGCTTCTTGTCATGGTTTTCAAATTTTAGAGATGGCAACCCTGCACATAATATGGCACCTTTGAATCGGTATTGTTGTAAAGTGTTGCATGCGGAATACCTCAGGTGCCATATCAGCGAATGCCCAATGTGGAACATGTCAGCTTGGCAGTTCTAAATGAAAAGTCGTAGAAATTAATCCAACGTAAGTCATTGTAAACAATGGACTTAAGGAACAAACTTTGCGTGTTAATTTCATCCGCCTTACATATATAACTTTATGTTAAAGGTCAAACGCAGTACAACTTACATACACGAAACTTAGCACCTTTATACACATCCCGAGTACCGGACAGTCAGTAACGTTCATCCGGGTGTGTATGTATGTGTGGCAAGCATCTTCAGTCTTTAGTATAGTCTGGAATAGTACGAGTTCTAGCAGTTAAAACTGTCAGGATTCTCACCTTCTCTTAAGAAAAGGAATCAACCACGCAGTCCCACCTTTTTGGCTTTAAAAAGTTTAGTTTTAAGTTATTTTTGTTTATTTCGTTTCGTAATACTGTGTGCAATTGTGGCATGTGCCAATAAACGTTTTCTGTCTTTCCCAGTGGGGGTGTCAGAAGTCTTTGGTTTCAAGACATGGGTGGTTCACCCGTGATGTTTTCCTTCACCGTTTTAAAAAAGTCGAGGCTGTTACCATTCGGAAACCACTTTTCACAAATGTAAGAAATGGCTTACACTGCACTACCGTCGGTGTTGGCTATCCGGCTCTCGGAGAGTGTGAAAAGGGTCTAAAAGATTACAATCAGTTGGGGAATACTTGTGGTTAATTAAGCTGGTAATTATAACTGAAAGATTGTTTTACTTGTTGTAATGTAAAGGGTAACATTTTTTTTTTCTGGAACTACTTACGAGTATATTAACTAAAACTAGATGTTATTTCAGGATACTAGAATAGATTTATTAGAATTCTTGAAAACATTTTATAGATCAAATATTGATAGTCAACAGGAAAGAAAAAAAATAAGGCTAGGTAGGTACATTAAAATATATTTTGAATTTTATTTTCGGAATCTCCAATATATTATTAGCCCTATATTTGCTCGACATAATATCAAACAAGGGCCATCAAAATATAAGTACTCAATGTGGGAATCTACACGAATATTAACCCTCAACTACTAATACAACAGTCAAAGTCTTTATCCATATAATTACCCCGTTAAGTTTAGCTATTACACGTCAAACTTAGTTCAGCAAACTTAGTTCAAGCAAATACGTCGTGGAACTGACGGGAACTTCCGCAGTAGGTCAACGGGCTCATATGCATATGTAAATATACAGGCAGAATATAATGGTATGTATATAGTACATATGCCTAATTGACATTTTGATTTCAAACTTGTGATATTGCGTCATTACTTTGCTCTTTACCGATATATTGCGTCAAGAAATAACGTTACAAGGGACAAAACGAAGAAAATGGAGTTTGAGTGCTAATTGTAAAACTTTTAAAGCTTATTTTCATAAACTGTGGCTTTATTTGGGCTTCCAATTATTTGATAGGAATATTGTTGCCTTTACAAGAAAATGGATTACTTACTTTATATATTCTAAGTCATAGTTCTACTGGATACTAAGGGCAACTTTCACCAAAAGTTAAACATGTTTAAAATTTTATTTAAGCGCAATTTTCTATTGAATTTAGTGCTTAAATAAAATTTTAAACATGTTTAACTTTTGGTGAAAGTCGGCCTAACAAATTAAAAGTTAATTTGAGGCAGTGTAAGTATGTGTTTAAAGTATACAATAGTTTGGTGATTCATGCAATGCACAACATGAGGTGTACAGATTACGGTACAGTCACTAGCAATAGTAAGTTTACACTAAGTAGTATTCAAAAGCGATGTTCTGCTATCATATTGATTAAACTTTTGCCTTTTCATTAGACTTCTTTTTTGGATGCCATACTATTACGAAATAGGTGTGTGAAAGTGGAAACCAGTATTTTACGAGTAAATTGCGTTTGAATTTTGTTACGTGTTCACGTGTTATTACTCGTGACTGTACAGGGTACACAGGTGTCTAACTACTACTATCTATCATTGACTTTTATTGGCAACATACAAAAACAAAATGGCATTGCCAGTCTATTTAAATGTAGCCACTAATAGTTCTACATAGCCTTCTGGGCAAGCCTCTCATGATCTTTAAAGTCAATAATTAGCCTAGTTCTAATTACAAGCTGGCACTACAGACCACTATCCGGGGTTCTAACTGTGGACGCATAATTACCCTGAATTACCCCCGCCACGCCGGGGTAATACAGGGTAATTTAAACGCGTCCCCTGCATGGAAGGGTTAAGTCGATTATGCTAATGTTACGAACTGGGAAGATTCTGAGTGTCTTCTCGTTTCTAAATAAGTTAAAAGGAAATGTGCTCCTTGTGATGGTAATAAGCTACGTGATATTGTTTATGGCAGCCTTCGTATGATAACTTGATAAGCGTATTTTATTCATGATGTGAGTTTTGAGTTTCATGTGGACCGTCAGAAGCATTTTAAGCTTTTCATCTACATGTTTACTCTACGTACGTATATCTACATGTTCAGTTTTGTAACATTTAAACCTCATTTAGACGGTGCATGAATTCGCATGCGAGTTTCACTAAATTGCGGTATTTGTTTGATCAACTAAATTCGTTTTACCTATAAAGTCGGCAATGTAACGCAACTGGCGTACTAGTTCTTGCCTCGTCTAAATGAGGCTTTATGAGTATTTTCGAAGAACTAGACTTGTCAAAACTGAAGAACTTATGAAATCTCGGTGAATGGATGTAATGGACAAGGTTGGTACAGTGGTTGAGTAATTGGACTGCGGCGTTGCGACTCGTCGATTCGATTCCCGCATGAAGCAAAATATTTTTATGATTAACAAGAAGTTGTACCGATTCTGGGCGTTTGTGTATGTTTTGAGCTTATATAATGTTTGTAAATGCGCCCACGATACTGCAGAAATTCCTGGAGTCGGGCAAGGCTTAAAAAGAAAGGTCTTAGGCTGGTATTTTTCCCACAAAATTAATAAAATTCAGTACGGTATTTTACCATTCCTCGAAAATGATAAAGACTGTGCGCAATAACTTTGATGAAGTCTATATTCGCCATGTTATTACGTTGTCCTCAAAAACTTTCTCGTTGAATTACGATTCTATTCCGATTGTCAGCACAAAAACTGCTTCATGTACAAAAAATAAACATTCGCTGACACAATACATACATGCCCCGGGACATTTCAGTTTCATACCGTACGGGTAGGGGTCACTCCGGAGGTCACAGGGTCAAACGGTCGACTGGCCTCTGATGATAAGATAAATAGACCACAAAACCAACGCATCACTTTTGTGTGTAAATATTTTTGAAACGGATCGTTAAATACTAGAAAGGCTTTAAAAGCTCTGGCTTTCAGTTTGAATTTAAATGATCATTTTGTTAGAGGCGGATTTATTTCACTTCAATAAAAAATTCGTTAACATGCTGTATCTAAAATGGCGCCACTATTTTGTGTGCTGCCATTTTTATTTAGTGCTGATGGCACTTTTTCTACCAACGTCGATTTACCAGATGTGTCAGTTTCAAATGGATATACAATTGCCTGAAAAACGTAAAGTTAAAAAGTTCGATTTGAAAATGTGTTTAGTTTTTTTTTCAATTCTTTTTGGATCAACGTCTGGCTTTGCAAATCGTGATACAAAAGCAAATAAGAAAATTAACAGCGGAATTAATACGGTAATGATATTATTATTCTTCGAAATTACTGTGGTACTTTAAACTTTATTGAATACTCGTGCCAGCGTGAAATTCATTAGTTTATCCTACAAGAACGAACATAGCGGGACGAAAAATAACCACATAGGTTATTTTTAATTCGGATTAAATCTGTGTACTTATTCTGTTCAAAAGTTTTTGAGTGAAAGAGTAAAACACTCATTCATTCATCCTCATCAACTTTCACATTTATATGTAAGGGATCTTTGCTATGCTGTGCACAGACACTGTTCTAACTGAAGCTTTTGGGGCAGAAAACAAGAAGTGAGGTTGTAGGCAGCATTCAGTTGTATACTTATGGCTTTACCCAATCTTATATTACCCCATCATGCTTATTCTTGTAGTATAACTGTTAAGTTCGAGTTTTGCTAACTTAACAACATCTGCAAAAGTAAAGCAAAACTCAGTGTAGACCACTGTCTTCATTTCTTTTGCCAATATTCGGCATTTCTATCGGGTAACATGTGGCCTGACTACTGTTCTTCCATAAAGACGTAAAGCAGTTTCCCAAATGCAGAAATAAAGGCAAACAGGCTAATATTCGAATTTAGAGAAAACAAAACGTACCCTTTGAAGTCCGTTTACTTTGCTCGCAGAATTCGCGAGCAAATACACGAAAATCTCCGAGAGGCGAATAATGTTTTACAAGAGCAATCGAAATTCGTATGAAAATCTGTTCGTAACAGCCGGAATAGAAAGCGTTTCCTTTGCTACTGTTGCTTTCTGAATCTATTTCTTTACAGTATTTCGTGTTTCTTTACTACCATCTTTATAGTTTTCTTTAGAGTAACTAATGCTCTCAGTGTTTACAAGCGATTGAAGTCTCAGTTGTGATTTATTTTCCTTATAGAACGACAGACGCGACCCAACAAGTTTTGATGTTTCGTAACTTGCAAAAGATATATAGGAAACGCCAAAATATAGGAAAGTTGTTTTTATAAAGAGTAATCAATTGCAATAAAAATATTTCCACAAGTGTCTAGGTATTGAATTCTTACCTCTAGAAACTATTGTTTTTACCCGCAAAATGCCAATATTACTTTCGTAGATTTCCATCTTCAATATGTAAATATTCAAACCACAAGTAGATACTTGAACTTTAATATTATTGCTTGGTAACTGAATCGGAAACGACACGCTAAGCAATCGAACAAACCGTAATAAAACTGTAAAACAATTTGCTAGCTCCCCAAACATAGCATCCCCCAATCGATGGGGAATCGTTGTAAAATTGCTTTCCATCGACGCATTCCGTGACTAGAATCATTAAGTACCGCACACAAACGCCAATGGACTTGACATTAGTCCATCCGTCCATCATACGGCTCTATTATTTATTAATAGAGATCTACCTACCCCCGGTTACGTTACTATACGAATTTCATAATTATTTATTTACGTGATTTCATTTATATTTCAGGTCGGAGGTAGCAGTTCTATTGTTGGACAGAGGTACGCCATTAGAGGGTATTTTTTTCCATTATCACTATATTTAGGGGGTCGTTGGACTCAGCATGTTGTCCCCTTGCAAAGGTGGATAATGACTGTGCTTATTTTAAAATGTTAAATATTTCAGTATTCGTCCATTATTTCCGCATGTCATGTGAATGCTGTGTGTACATTAGCTGTCATTCCAGAAATATTTGCTCCTATAAAATACATTTTTCTACCTAGTTAAATTAGGTTATCTGAACTGCCCTTAATAAGGAATAAAGACAGCTCGAAGCGTAATTATTTTACGAAGAAGTATAATATACGTAAGTCAGACATACACACTATTGTTAAAAAAAAAAACTTGTTGCATTAGATGGAATTTCAATCTCTCTTTCAATTTCTAAGGTTCAACTTAAACCTTACCAACGTTGTCATGAACGATGTTGAAACAATGTGTATTAACCACTTCATATGCCGATCACATCCTAAGCGAAAATACAAGCATAAAGTTAGCAGGAGCAACAAGAAGTACAGTTAAATAAAAGCATGAATCGCTAATTTCTAATGCGATTGTGTCGAGAGCGCGAAGGGCGCATATGTTCTAGTGATGCGACACTAGCAGACTCTATCGATGTCGATACAAAGCTTCAAACACACTAGTGAATGAGGGAAACGGGCCGTTCATGTCTAATACTATTGTAGTGAGTGTTTGTAGAGGGAGCGAAAGCTGTGTCGAATGGTGGATGAAATATGGATAATGTCGACATCGATGATTATATTAGTAAATGTAATGTTTAAGACTTGAAGTCAATGTTCTAGTCTGTGCAAAATGGTAATTTTATGTTACGATATATTTTTGGAATAGTATGTTACTTGAGACAAAAAGGTGTTTTTGTACAAGGAAAGAAACAGTTATCGTCAATCATGAGTTCTTGACATTGATGTGATAATCCTACATAAAGTTTACTTAAAAATTAGGTTTGGTAAGACGGGATCCCGATATAAGTTGAAAAAAATATACATAGACACGAAGAAAAATGCCAAGACGATATCAGAAAACTAACCCTCTAATAATACCAATCAATTCCACCACGATGCCACCCGACAAACAATTAGATCTTATCGAACCAATTTCCACAAGCGACTTTATCGATAACGAGTATCGATAAGGGTCACAACCCTATCGCCCCTTCGGTGCTTGTCATTAAGGGTGATCCATCAACGTCCGCCAGGATTTGGGGTGTTCGACGCCTGCGCTGTGCCCTCGGGGGGTGCCAGGGGGTGCAGGCAGTGCCTGGGGGTAGCGGGGTAACAAACAAAATTAGATATTCGTGCGGTGTCCCCGCAAAGCGGTGCGAGTGCACCCTGATTGATTGCTTTGGTTAACATATACGTATATTTTTCATATAGTTTACGTGGGCCTGGAGACCCATGAGCCGATGAGCAAGATTGGAGCCTCAAAACAGTTCATTGTCCTTTTCAAATATTTTACTGAGTTGTCATCAATTTCAATCGTCTAAATAGTATATCTATGAGACTCGTATTAGTAGCAATGTATATCTTAGTTTTTATACTAGAGCCGGAGAGTAAGTTCAATAAAATCTTCAATTCATAGCATCCCTCCAAGTTTATAAAGACAAAGGGAACTCTCAGATAAAGAGGATATTAGTTTCACTCCGCAAGCCTTACAAATGCAGCAGCGCGAACGAACAGTATTTTATATTAAAAAATAATACTTCTCCTTAAATTGGATTGCAGTCTCAATAGAAACAGCAAAATAAAATGAACACTAAAAAGTTTCGCAAAGAAAAAATCTTATCAACGAACGCTTTTATATCAAAACAAAGAACTCTGAATAAAACTCTGTTTGTTTGTAACTTCGAAATAGTTGGCCACAGTCGGATACTTATAACATTAATTTATACAAAACTCCTTCCAACTTAGTACTCGAAGTAAAAACAAACAGTCCTTACAAAAAGCGAAGGAGAGCAGCAAATGCTCGGAGCAGAGCAATCGAGAGCAAGTCTCACGACTGGCTTCGTTTGTGAACGAAACAAAGCAAACGAACTACTTAAGCATTGAAATATTGAGGTGCAACGCGCATTCACAATTTCCAATAACAATGCTGCAATGATTTAATACCAGACGGAAAAAGACTAACAAGTCGTCAAACAAACTTAGCTGTGTCTACTCGAGCACCGAGCTGACACTCGATCGAAATAATTTTCTCAATTCTAACTTAATAAAGGCTCTTGAAATTCCTTTTAACGTTATCTGGCCGTGACATAGTTCGCAACATTAATCAAATTCTGTCGAAATGGTTTTTCTCTCAATTTTGATTTAAAATTATTTCAGTAAACCCTACGGAAATTAGTGAAATTCTGTTAAGTTTAGTCATGTTATAATTAATTAATTAAACTCCTTCGCTGCTAAATTCGTCTTGACTTAACAAAATACGGATACTTTAAAACCGTATCAATACATATAAATAATGTACCGAGGCTAGCGCCCTGCGGCACTCCTCCGTCTGTGCGCGTTCATATCGCTGTACACTTGTCTAATGAAGGCTTTGACGCTTTCCCCAAGGAGCGAAAGACGCGCTACATAACCTCCACCAATATTATATTTCCCACTCTACCTCTAAAGTAATAAGATACATTTTAGATTGTGATCGACCCTGTGGAAAGCCTACGTACGAGCCATAGAACTGATACTCTGTAATCATGGCAAGCTATCCCTGTTATTTGTTATGGAATTAAATTGTTCTGAACAATTATGTTCGTATTGTATTGACGAAACGTAATTGTCTGGATACAGTAGATAAGATGAAGGTATTGATACCTATTTACTTTTAATGAAGTCTTTGGGATAATTATATTAATTTTGTTCAAGGTTGAGAATATTGAACAAAATAAAAAGTACCTAGGTTATACTTAGTGTCGATTGTAACTTTAGTTCGTGGAATCTTGTTATTTATTTGCTATCGAATTTTCTTTTATGTTTTTATATCACAGTTGTTCTTTTTAATAACTTTGTCTCAAAGACGCAATGATTGTAAATATTTTCACTATGTGTACTGAATCGTTTACTTGTGTAGTGTTTCCTATTAAAATTACGATCGCAACAAGAAAAATAACAGTAAAATATCTAAGTTTATTTAGCAAAAATGTTAATGCAGCTATCACAGAAGATTGGACGAGCTCCTGCGAAATAAGTTTGTGAGAGAGAAACTTGAAAAAAAAAATAGAATTGTTCTGGTGTTTGGCTCATTTCAATGAGTGTTCTAATTTTTTTGTTTTGTCCCATCGATCTGTGAGGCCGGTCATGCTCGAGTTTCACTGGCGACGGTCCAATGGAGCCTCCGCCAGGCTGCTGCAGGCTTCCACTGAGAACACCATGCTTCGGGACCTTTAGGAACTTTATAGATGTTGATGATGTCGAATTGACCTGATGGAAATAATAAAGAAGAGGTTGAAATACCGACAAAAACATAACAGTTTGTGTAAAAAAATACTATACTCATGAACTTCGAGTAACTCCTTTTTATGGACATAGCAATGTATAACACATATTATGATGAAAACCATTCTGGTGTTTATTGCTTTAAAATAAACTAATTAATAATTACGTCTGAAGATATTAAGAGGAGGAAGCTCGTCTCGTAAAGAACGTGCAGTCTCACGATGTAATGGATGTTTGTAACGTAATGAGCAGAGCAATAGGTGGAACCACCTGTGACGTCACGTAAATTATCAGTGCAGCTTGTTCACCACTAACGTTTGAGCGATTATGAACTGTGGAGCTAGTGTATTAGATCTGAAGATGGATTGACGTTGAGAGTTTTGGAAATAGCGATTAATAAATTGAAGATTTTTGTTGAGTGCTACGGCGGCGGCGCTTAACAGTTCAAATTAAATGGAAATTCATTTTTCACAAGCTTGAATGTAGCTAATTCCATTAACGTTGTTATTGTTACGTCGTCATTATTTACAATGTTTCACAAAAAATAATAGAATTTTCAACAACCTCTTTTAAAATTTAACGACACATAAAAATCCAATTTCATTTTTGCGGCGGGAAGCGATACAAAAATTGTAATAATACAAAATCTGGTAAATGGGAGTCATAAATTTAACGTGTCCCAGGATGTTCTAAACATATGTTACCCTAGCTTTCACGTGCCGTGGCTACGCCGCACTACGCCACGCTCTACGAGTCCATTGTGCTACGCCGTAGAGCGCTACGATATATTGCTACGGCGGTAAATCGGTCGAAAATATTTCTGTTTGCGCGTATTGTCCGGTGCGGTTGGGACTTGGATTTCAGAATTTCTGTTTTGTACTTTCTTTTTTTTTATTTGTGCGGAGTACCTGTAAGTCTATTTGCTAGAAAATGTATCAGGTTTTAGCGGTAGAGCGGTCTATTAAGGGTGTTGAATGAATGTGGATTGATTTGAATTTTTCAGAAATTTGTTGCAGAATTTGCCTTGAATAATTTTGTCAATTCAAGTCTTCTGAATGACACCTTGTAAACGATGTTGGCAAACGTTTACTACGTGGTTAAATAATTCAGAGATGTTATTTACAAAAAACTAAAATATTAATGAAACACCTATATCGACTTCGCAGCTACACAATCAAACAAATCTAATCCATTACCTACAAACCCAGACACTTCGAAACTCCATTCAAATCACTTTCACACCTAAAAATCCAATACCATTACCTTCAGAAGAAAATAAAAAAGCCTTCCCTTAACATAAAGTAAAGACGATTCTTCCACCTGTCGCGCCACAAAGGGGTGCACCGCACGGGCATCGATCGCGCGACCCCACGCCTGGTTTGCTACCGTTGTCTGGGGCCGACTGCGATGGACGACGATGCGATTAATCGTGTGGCGATGCGTTTAGATGAGACGGCTAGTGATGTTGCTGGGTAGTTTAAAGTATGGGTGATTGGTCATGAGTTGAGTGATATTATGCCTGTGTCCTAGTAGTATGGTACATTATAAGCCAATGATGATGATGCTTGTAAACGGACAAGGGTTCATTAAACTGATAATATTAATTTGATTGAACCAGACAAAATTTGTCTAGCAAATGGCAGTTCTAAGCGACAGAAAGAGAAAGGGCGACGGAAAAAGGCGATTCCGTGCTGCCAGATGTAGTTCAACCCTTACACTGCTTCTTTCGTCTTATGATATTTATCTAGTTTTTGACTGTACATTGCCATTGCCTATTCAGTTTTAACTTTTATTAGATTGTTATTAATACAAAAAACCACGAGAGTATACATTCAGTATCATAATTACGAAGCAAAATAGTTTCTGTACTGTTTCTTGGCGAAGAAGCTGAGCGATCATTGCTGTTTTGCGTGTCGCGGGTTCGATTTCCGCACGTAACAATTATTTGTTTCTTTTAGTTATTCTGGATATAAGAGCGAGTTTAAAGATTTATAAACGCACTCACGATATAAAAGAAATACATAGTGTGCAACATATGATTAAAAGCTACTTTACTGTATCTTTTATCTGCGCTACCTCTTCTTTGCCAAGAAAATAAATCATGTAATCTTTGTGACACTCAACTCGAGCTTCTTTATAATCTGGCCTGTAAAACCATCCCCATATAAATTGTTGCAGATCACCCTTCAAGGTCAAAGGACAAGGTCACCGTCCTCTCATTCGCCATAAACAAAAGACGTCGGCTTTGTCGTCACTTTAAGAACCACATAAAACCCTGAAATACGTCCGGGATTTCCTCTTTATGCCGTTTTCACGTCTACAATGTCTTTGTGTGAGTGTGCGCATGTGTGTGTGTGTGTCTCAGCCCGCACGACCGCCGCAATCACAACAATTAACGATACCTATGCAATTACTGAATACACTAAACTACATATTATTACCCACAATCGAATAACAACCCTGTTGCTTCACTTTTAGAGTACAATATGTGTTGTAGTATCGTTAAATAATGCAGGTAAAAACGCGCTGGTTGTAAATCACGAATGGAGAATAATTTTCCAGGGTAGGAGCGCAGTAAATCAAGGAGACACCCTCACGGAGGGGGCACCGGGGGTGAGGGATGGAGGGGGGGGGTAGGTAGTGTACCGGTTGTAATTAATGCATTGTTTCACTTATACACGACTTATTTATTCCTTGTAATGTGTATGTTACAAGAATTTCCAAGTCTTACATTAAGTGGGAATAAAATATTGATAGCTGAGAATTATGTATGTCTAAGAATTCTGAAAGACATGCAGAAGTCTCAGAACTCACCTTGTCAACAGTTGTCGCCCCACTTACTTTTTATAAAACTTTTATACATTTTTCAGCATGCGCTAGACGTGATGCCATTTAAAAATTTCCCATCTGTGGCAAAAGTATGAAAACTACATTAAAAATTGACTTTCAAAAAGTTGAGCCTGTCACCTTACTGCCCTACTTTTTGCTTCAGTCGAGAACCAACCACCTGTCTCCCAGGATATTAGCCACTTTTATAAAGTAGCTTGCACTCGTTTGCTAAAAATATTTTATGTACGAGAACTGCCAAAGGTGAGTCTCTGAACCTACATTTTTAGTTCACTCAAAAGTTACATGAATTTTACAAAAATTGTAAAACTTCGGCAAACTTTTTAGGTGCAATCTTGTTCTATTCAAGCATTGGTTTAAGGTTGTATTACTTGAGAAAACTGGTTATCACCAAAAATAGTTTATTTAAATTTAGTATTTGATTGTAGTTGTTGATTACTCTGCTGAAAACCGCGCAAATATTATTATGAGGACATCTTAGATTTCGGTGTGAGACATAACCTTTCGATCATAAATACATTCTTCCAGAAAAGAACCGAACATTTAATCACGTATAAGAGTTCAGGACACAGCACGCAAATTGATTACATTATGGCTGACAAGACCTCATTGAAATATTTCAAAGACTGCAAAGTCATTCCTGGCCATGCTCTCACTTCGCAGCATAGGATCTTAGTCTCAAGCTTGGTACTGCCGAAGCCTATAAAGACAGTCAAGGATAAAACGCCGAAAATTAAATGGCAACAACTATACAATGCAAAGGGTGATAAGCTCGTGGGCAATCTTAAAGAATACCTAGAAGAAGATATGAACAACGACTACAACAACAGCGTAGAACAAATGTGGTCAAACTTCGAAGCTGTATGTAGGAATAAAGCAGTTACAATCCTAGGAGTATCCAAAGGTGGCCTAAGCATAAACAAGGACCCCACCTGGTGGAACGATGATGTGAAAGAGGTAGTGAAAAGCAAAAGAGATCTTTTTAAACTATGGCAAAGAACGCGACTGGAGGAAGACCGCATTGCATACAAAGAGGCGAAGAAATTGGCAAAGTGCGTAGTGGCCCAATCAATGGCGCAATCAAAAGAGAGCCTTTATAAAAAGATTGAAGAAGCTAGAAATGATTCCGAAGTTTTCAAAATAGCAAAACAGCGACACAAATCTACCTTGGATATTAAGGTTAACAAATACATTCGAGATGAGAAGGGACAGCTACTAACAGATAATACCAGTATAACTAAGAGATGGTGCCAATACTACCAAGACCTGTTGAATGAAGAATTCCCCAGTCAGCGCTTACAACCTCTGCAACCCATTGCAGGGCCAGTGCCTAGAATAGATATAGCTGAAGTTAAATTAGCTGTAACGCAAATGAAAAACCACAAAGCAGTAGGCCCGGATGAAATACCCGCAGATATCTGGAAAAGATTGGGGTGCTTAGGTCTATCGTGGCTTACACGGCTTTTCAACGCCATCCTAACTTCAAATTGTATGCCTGAAGCGTGGCGCCAAAGTTACCTAGTACCTTTTTATAAAAACAAAGGGGATGTCAGCGTCTGCGGAAACTATAGAGGGATTAAGTTGACATCGCACACTCTAAAAATCTGGGAAAGAATTCTCAATAATCGCCTTTTCAAGCATGTCAGCATATCTGAAAACCAGTACGGCTTCACACCATCAAGGTCCACTACGGATGCTATCCAGGCCATCCGAATAATCATGGAGAAGTATCGAGCAAACCGTGAAGACCTACACCTTGTCTTTATCGATCTTGAGAAGGCGTTTGATCGTGTGCCACGAAAACTGGTATGGCAGGCCATGAGGGCGCAGGGTATACCTGAATGCTATGTTGCACTGGTACAGGACACGTACTGCCGAAGCCGCACTAGCGTAAGAAGCCTGGCGGGGCTAACCAAAAGCTTCGAAGTCAGAGTGGGCGTCCACCAAGGCTCAGCCTTGAGTCCACTTCTCTTTAACATGGTTATGGACTACCTAACAAAGGACATTCAGCCTCCCTTACCATGGTGTATGTTGTACGCGGACGACATAGTTCTCTTGGATAAGGATACCGAGCAGTTACAAAACACCCTCGAGCAGTGGCGAAGTGCGCTGGAGAACAACGGCCTTCGGATCAGCAGAAGTAAAACCGAATACTTGGAGTGCGCATTCAGTGGTGTAACTCATAGCTCGAACTCGATTCATATCGAAGGAAAGCCACTACTGAAGGTAGCAAAATTCAAGTATCTTGGAGCAATGCTGACATCTGATGGAAATTTAGAAGCCGATGTTACTCACAGAGTTAGCGTAGGATGGCAGCGGTGGAGGGCTTTGACGGGAGTTCTGTGTGACACAAGAATGCCGATTAAAACCAAAGGCAAGATTTATAAAACTGCTGTAAGACCAGCCATGATGTACGGTGCTGAATGTTGGGCCATAAAGAAAACGCACGAACAAAAAATGCATGGGAATGAGATGAAGATGCTCAGGTGGGCCGCAGGTGTTACTCGACTTGATAAAGTGCGAAACGAGCACATCAGAGGAAGTTTCAAGGTCGCCCCCATAGCAGAAAAGCTCACTGAAACACGCCTGCGTTGGTTCGGACATGTCATGAGACGCCCTGAGGACCATGTGATCAAACAGGCACTAGCATTGCCAAATGCTAAGAGAGGTAGAGGGCGCCCACTCGCAACCTGGAGGTCCACGATAGCCAAAGACTTAGAGCGTGCCCAAATTAATACTTCGACAACCCAGGACAGACTGACCTGGCGCCGCAGAACAAGGAGAGCCGACCCCAAATAATGGGATAAGGCTAGGACAAAGAAGAAGAAGAAGAAAGTCATCAAATGAGTCCTCCTACCCAGGACAGGGCAGGAGGGATTGTCAGACTTGTACTAACTAAAACTTTTTCAAAAAAAATGTGACCGCCTTCAAAAACAACCACAAAAAAGGGTAAAATAACCTACAAAACTTTTCTTTCGGAAGTCGGTGACTTTTTTTATTAATTTCATTGTTTCTTTTGCCACCGACTTCCGAAAGAAAAGTTTTGTAGGTTATTTTACCCTTTTTTGTGGTTGTTTTTGAAGGCGGTCACATTTTTTTTGAAAAAGTTTTTATTTTACTCTTTTTAGGTTAAAAATTCAACCAAATTCTTGTCAAATACATCATTTTCTTACATGTGCACTAGAATTTTGTAATCCGTAGCACCGGTAATAACATCGTTAACATCTCTTTCATTCATTCCCTATCTCAAAAACTGCTGAACCGATTTTGATGAAATTTGCAGTATTCCCTAAGTTAAACGATACCTAGTACAACAAAAAAAGAATTACTTAAATCGGACTTGTAGTTCCGGAGATATGCGAAAACGAACATAATTTTCTTACTTGAGGAGTTGTATCTTCCATCATCAGCTCAGATACATGAGATGATGATTTCCATACGCAAGTACTTGTATTACTTCATAAGATTTGCGAAAAATTATGTGTCAGCCAATAAAACCACACGGGAAGCACCAGCTTTTGAATAAAATAAGAATCATGAAAATCGGTTCACCCAGTCGCAAGTTATGAGGTAACAAACATAAAAAAAAATACAGTCGAATTGATAACCTCCTCCTTTTTTTGAAGTCGGTTAAAAATCCACGGTGTCCTTCAATAGCCCTTAACGTTCAAATATGCTTAGAAATGTATACATGCGATACGATATTACCGTGTCAGTTTGTAAGTAACGTGGTAAGTACAGATATTTACAAGAAACAATACTGGGATCCTTCCCGGTAAAAAAGCACAACAGAACCCCGAAACTTAGAAACTTTTATGTCCTCACAAGACAAAGTTTCCAACTTCTTATCCACTTCCACACGAATTATGTAAGAAGATGGACAGGCAGAGTTATCACAAGCACCCAGAGTGTGCCCAGCACCCCTTTTATCACAGCCAGTGAAACAGAAAGTGACGCGGGTTCATTTTTTAAACGCACCGCAGCCAAAAGCCCACTTAAATTATTCACACGCCTTACTCAACGGGGAAGTGGATAAAAAAAGTGAAAACGTGGCATATTTCAACCCCCCACAACCCTGCTTCACCCCCCCTGGGCCCGGATGACAAACGACTTGACCTAACCCGACACGCCACGAGGATTATTTTTTAGTAAGGATTATAAGGCCAGCCGCCGCGGTTTTCATAATTTTTGTGGTGAAGTTATTGCAGTTGAAAAATTTTGGGGGTTTCCTTGAGTAGCCCTTTTTTATTAAATGCGCTGATATTAAGTTGGTGCGTCTTCGTTGATTTAAGAACTTCCGTTGGAAGAACTTCCTTGTTCCTTCCGGTTGTTTATCTACGTTTTTAGGCGAAAATGTGTTCAACCTTCTTCAAATATTTCGGCTTGGAGGGAGAATTACCCAGCTATCCATAATTGGGTGTTACCAGATAGGTAATAAGTTAGTATGACCCTACAACTAGTTACAAAGCTCGCTTCATCAACTTCGTAAAACTTGGTAGTTGTGATCCCAGTTGTATTCCGTTCACGTTTTGTTTACGGCTGCTCATTTTGTCTGAAACTCGTAAACCGTAGCAACGAGATAGGATTTACTGAGGAGGCTGTAATCATTGCTGTTGATACCTACTGTAATACACATTTTTTCAGTGTAATGTTTACAACGTGTCTGTGTTTCAAGGTCGTCTTTTTATAAAAGGACGGATGGGATTTCTGTGTACGTGGAATAAATATTATTTGAACTTGGTCCTCGCTTTTACCATCATAACATTACTCTGTAATCCTCTTTAGGGATCGGTATTCTACGTAATACCAGGATGGACAGGTAAAAGATCGCCGGAAGACGCTATGCAGGTCGCTTCCAACCGGTTCTGTAAATAACCTATGTTCAGCAGTGGACGTCCTATGGCTGAGATGATGATGATGATTCTACTTAATAAGGATCCGATACAGTTAGATGCTGCAGCAAAACCAATTTTCTTTTATTATGAAACATTTTTCTTCGATTTCAGATGTTTGCAGTATAAAATGATGCTGTTCGAAACCAGGCTAAGATTAGGAAGATATCGCTGACTCAGAACCACTAGACACCTATCATTAGCTCAAGTGAAGCTACAACGAAAGGTTTCATTTTGTAAGAATTATTCGAGAAAGGATCCTCTTCACAATATTAGTATAATTTATCATCCCTGCTTCATTGAAAAGCAGCATCCTTCCACCTACATCGTGCCCACCTGAACGTTTATCTGCGCAACCATTAGTAGAGCCGCATCATCCGAATAAAAATGAATATTGAAAAACGCGAGTACCGCACATTCAGTAACCTTTACGTTATTAATGATGGCACACTAAGTGAAACCCGATGGGCTGGCAGGAAAGAGTTACGAACAGAAAATCCACCAAAATATTTCTGCAATATTTCCTTATCTTTTTTTAAATGCCACCGTTTTGGGCGTCCATTGATCAGTGCCAGTAACTGTTTGCTATCAGTGGAATATGTTCCGTTTCTAGAAAATTAATTGAACAAATCTTTGCTTGACATACCGACATATTTTGTAGCCTCCTGAATGGTGTTACCTCAGCATTATTAAGTAAAGTAATTTTGGTCACTCTTTCTTCATTTACAAAAAACCCCATCATCTATGATTGTGGGAAAAATCTATTTTTTCTGTCGATTCTACGTGCTACATTCTTTTATTTCTTTTAAAGTTTATGAACTAGACATGCAGGAGCGTGTCAGAGCCAAGCAAAGCAGGCGAGCAGCTCAGTGTGTTAAACTGTCTTTAAGTTTAAGTTACAGTTTCCGTTTTGCTGTGACACTTTTTTTTAGACGTGTTCAATGTCTTTTTATTTCTTTTTTCGTGATTTTGTTGTACGACGGAAAATGTTGGTTTTCTGTACTTAACGTTTACAGGGTAACATTCAATAGGCCGCGGACTACCTTCCATGACTTGGATCTCGTCCACCGATCAGCAGTATCACGGTGACTGGCCAGTTTTACACAACAACGCAAATGCTCGATTTCCCACGGATTTCCTCGAGGTTTCCTAAAGTGTGCTTATTTATGTTGTTAATGATAGGTCTTTTTCGTTATCCTTATAGTTGAATACGGTCTGATAATCCACTGGAGTTTGACTAGCCTGCTAAAGTGGCTGTAATTCCACAAATTATATACATTTTTAACTGATTTCTAATACTCTTTATTTTTGTTCTCATGATTTAGTGCCGAATTTTCAATCGCCAGGTATCTTTAAGATATCGTGACGGGTCTTAGTTACGCAATGCTGTAGATTCGTTAAAATTAATTAAGGTCAAAGTTGTTTTTTCGAATACCTATTGAAAATCCGATAACAACAGCTTTTCGGATAATATTTGGATGTTAAACGTATTTCCAATTATTAACATCAATGTCACGTATGGTAACACAATACATTACGTACACAAAATCGACGATATCTACTTCGTCACTGCAATCTATTCCAAATATATCATAAATAATAGCTCAAAAATAAAACACACTAACATGGCCGATGCCCTTTCAACGCCAATAAAAAGTGCAACAATCCGCTGAAAAGCAATTGAACAAACAATAGAAAAACGATGAAACAAAGCAACGCAACGAAACGCAAATAAAAACATTCACTCAACGTTGAGAAACAAAACGCGATCAAACAAAGTCGAATTGTTCCGAATTGACACGAACTGCGCCGTGACGTCACACTGATACCGAACATGTCACGTTCTGTTCGAAATTTGAAATGACGTTTTGTTGCTTTGATATTGTTAGAACATAGACATTTGATCAAACGGTTCGGTTGGATCAATGGCGCTACTGAACTGAAATGTCTGTCGCTTCTCTAAGCTGTTTGAATTGCTGCCTTGTTAACTAATCTCTTCAAAGCCTTCCATTGAGTGAAATCTCAGCTTTTCAGTTTCTCAATTATTCTCCAAATACAGCCATGGTAAAAATTAGAATTTCGTCAAAATTATAATCTCCTTGGCTTCACACACGTAGAACTCCAATCGAGGCCGCAAGATATGCTGATACGCCTCACTTCTTACGAAAAACGTGAGACACATACAATATCAATATAATTTGGAGTTCGCGAAGCCTCTGGCGGTCCGTCTAATCTTCTAATACCTTCTTAGCAGATTTGAGAGGAGGAAAAAGTAAGGAATAACCGAACAGAGGGTAGTCTGGAAATTACTGGATGTCTCGAGGCGCGGCGCGGGGGGCGGGGGGAAAGGTTCACAAATGAAGCAATTCTCGCTGGTCCACGCTCCATCGACGATGTCTTATTAGAGTAATCCTCAGGCTTCTCGTAATTGTTTAATAAAATACGATATGAGGACAGTTGACTGATTCTAATATTGAGTTACGCGACTGTCAGGGCGGCTTCCTTTGTTAGAAATATTGAAGTTGATATAGGAATAATATCGTGAAGCCCTCAACTTTGCGACCATCAATCGCTACCTATTTGTTCGGCGAACATCTAATAAAACCCCATAATTTCCCTACTTTTTCATCCCGGGGTATCATAAAAATCTACGAGGCAAATCAACCACAAATCAGGTCAATAAATAAGGGCCGGGAGAAAAACACACGTATTCAAATGAGCCCCCATCGGCTGAAGATGAAGAGCATGCTATCGCGGCCACATCAATAATTCCGGTACAGCCTGATCATCAATACCGCTTAGTTTGTGTCGGTGAAGGTGGCGCGCCTACCCGCATAGCTTTCACGAGATAAATTGACACCATTTGTTTGGTGTGTTTTACATATTTTTGGTCCAATGTTGCGAAAAGCAAGGATTTTTGGGTCCAATTTGAAGATATTCTGTGACTCACAAGTAGACAGGTAAGTGATACCCACCAACATACATCACATGTTGGTACAAGAAATATACGTAGGTAATCTAGACTGATTATAAACCCAACAGTGCATTTATAGTTTTTTCTTTATTAAACTTACTATAGTTAAGGTTGAGAACTAATGCACAAAGAAGAGATTTACAGAGACCTTATTTATTTTAGAAATGTTTGAAGAGGAAGCTAAAAAAAACAGTGAAGCTGGTGCTAAAACAAGGGATTAGTTAAAAAATATAATAATTATTAAAATAATTATTGTGTTGTACTGGAATCGACTTATCATCACTGAGAGGACTATTGTTGCCAATAACGTGATAGATCGATTGGAGCGTCAAACCTTGTGAAAGCAGAAAAAGATAAACAATTCAAGTACATATTTTGATCTGGCCCGCGAGGTTGTTGACATGTGGAACGTACAGTAGTTATTGTGCCAATAGTCGTATCTGCCAATGGCTTAATTGCCAAGAGCTTCGACCAACACCTGAGGAGGCTCTCGCTGGGTAGATGGATCAAGCGCTTGATTCAGAAGGCAGCATTGTTAGGAGGTTCCTCTCTCAAGAGCCCTGACCACCAGAAACCGGACCCTGTTCCCGGTGCAGCAGGTAGAAATATTTTTTCTTTTATATTTTGGTAAAAATATTTAGGTATACGAGTATAATGTAAAAGATGAGTAAAAAGATGAATAAAGATTAAAATTAAGTCGTCAAGCCATTTAACCGTTTAAAGCTAAACAAAGAAGAGTAGGTATAATAAATAACGGTTGCAAAGCGGTAAAGTTGCCGCCATGAATACCAGTTAGCAGCCGGAGAGATAACTTATGGTTTGCTCGCTACTGCTGGGCGGCAGTAAGCGGCGGCTAATATGCCACGGATGACTAGAGAGGCTTTACAAAGAGAAATGGCAATAATAATAGCAAAAGACGAAAATAAGGAAAGACATTGAATATTTACGAGCTGGTTGCAATATCTGAAAAAATAATTTGTATGATGAAAACAGCACCAAATAGATGTATAACGAGGTGGTAATAAGACAAGAAAGGAATGAAAAAACGTTATCAACATACGAAATGTCCATAAATGAGTTTTTTATGCGGCCTACCCAAATGTCCTTTCTTTCGTATTGATCGTCGTATCGTTGAGCTCCTTATGTTATGAATTTACCTACACGGTAACTGACACATGCACTGACTGGATAGGCCCACTCAAATCTCAAATGTGAGTGGTTCTTTCTTCAAAAGACCACTTCAGACACCTGCATGGTTCTCATATAACTTTACCAATAACAATTGTCTGGACTTAAAAAGAGACTGTGACCTCTGAGTTTGTTTCGGATGTTTCTTCTCAGAGTAGTCAGGTACGAAACACCGGCCTCATCTAGTTTAAAAATAGTGTCTTTTTGACGTGTAAAAGAGTTTGCCAAAACCAATTTGCTAAATAAAGATCATTTATCATTAATAATTGTGGATGAACTACTGTAACTTGAACCGAAAGTCGTTGTGTTGTTGACGCCAGTAGGTCAACCTACCCGAATCTCTCAGATTTTTTAATTGAATATTAACCTTCCACTTTTGCGATAAGGTTGAACATCTATTAAAGAATTTTACAGATTGAGGTATTTTGATGTGCTGCTAGCGTCTGAGTAACGGTATCAATACGTAGGTATCTTCATCCAAATGGGGATGGCAACTCAAAGCTAATCGTAGATGGCGCTGCGATAGTTGGTCCCCACGTCTACCTCGTACAAAAAACAAACAAGATTATTTATTATAAAAATTGAGTATAAATACAAAACAAATATGGAAAATTATTCGTCCATGCAAGTACATATACTAAAAAAAGAATTAAGACGCCGCGGTGCATCTACAAGAGGAAAAAAGTGATTTAATTGAGTGGTATTACATTTGATTTTACCGTAATAAATCCACAATTACTTGTAGTTGAGGTTTCAATTTTTTAGTTTAGGTATGTTTTACCTGTCCTCTCCTATAACAAGAATATAATGCTGCTTCTGACTTTCTGTTTTGATAAAATAACATAATGTTTTAAGTCAGTAATTTTACCCCTTTTTTCTATTTAGATTCGAGAAATAACACAATATATTTAATTTCTTAACACCACAACTATTACAAAACTCGTTCCAGGTGATAATTCTTCCGCCAGACGAACCATTTCATGATTTATAGAGCGATGCAATACTGGTACTTAACCTCCAAAAGAAAAGTAGATATTATTTTGAAAAGTGTATTCGATTGTTTAGTTATGGAATAATCATAGAATTTCATTAATAAACTCAACTAAAGGCCTGTCTCGGCTTCGCAAGGCTGGATATTTGTTTATTAAATAGCTTTTCCTTAGTGATAATACAATTTTTGTTCTCACAGCAGTCACAGCAGCTACCCATTATTTCTTGATAGTGTGAATTGTCGGAAATTTGTATGTTCCATCATTTTTACAACTTATTACACAACATCGAGTCATTTTACATCAATAAATCGTTTTTTTTCTGAAAATTCCTTTGATTCGACAGTTCTTTGGGGACCAAACTGTCACTTGTCACTTTGACACTTGCCTTCCCCATTCATACATCTGGTCATACACGCACGTCGATTGCGAGTACTACGCATATTGTCATCTATCTGACGAAATATTGGAAATAAATAATAATATTCATTGTTCCCCACGAAAGAGTTGGAAATAATTCACTATTCAATTAAAATTGAATTGAATTGAAACAGCAAGCGATGTTCTTGACAGCTGTCATGTGAGTAATTGATCACGAGGCTGGCCGACGTGTGTGTTTCGAAATAATACCGAAACTAAAAAATCAACTCAATAATGTTATTTTTAAAATATCCTACAAACAATATTTTACTTAATCTGTTTAAATCGAGCATTAAGCGTAATATTAAAATAATTTCTTACATCATTTCCACATTTTATTAATAAAGTACCTACTTACTCAATCTGACTACGGATATTGAAACACTCGACAGCTTTTGAAGAAAAATAACGTCACAAAAATATACGACAAAATTCACAGATTGATTTTTTAGTATCTCGACACTTGACAATTTCTGAAATACGAGTATGAGAATAATTTTATGAAAGCGTAAGAATTGGGAGGCAATGAAATAAAACATACCGTGCCGTATTCGCGTCACTCACCTTTTTATACAACCTTCAAGATAATTATTGTCTCTGGACATTCTTCTTTATAAATATTTATTGCCAGTTCTTTGTTCACTTTTATTCTTATTTCAAAATCTTCCAAGTTATAGAACGTTTTGTTCTTGGCCATAATGAATGTCATGCTCTTGATTAAATCAATTGTTTCTATTTACGTTGGAAGCTAATGACATTAAAACATTTCAGCCGATATTTTGGTCCGTTTAATAAAAATATCTTCAAAGACTTCTGAAGTTGAGAGGTCTGTTCTTTTAGAAATAATTTGCTAGAGAATTTTATTTTTATTAGTCGTACATTTATGTACTTATTTAATATTAACTCTACAGAATACGAAGGCACACAACAAAGCCATTCACACCACAAAAGAAAGCAACATCCCCACTGATCAAAAACCCGACGTCTGCCGAAAATTGCCGAACAAAAACCGGATTAAACCGGTTATCGGCGACTGCTAATAATAATAGTGTCGTCAGATAATCCAGTGTGATGGATGACGGGGGAACTGCCCACCCCTTTTAATTGCCGGCGTGAATGTGGCTGTCAGTCACGTCACGGTGAATTTTCCATTTATATTATAATAAGTTGGGATCTGTTTTGAAGCGGTTTTCTTGGTGAATTCAGTTTAATAAAGGTTGAGTCCCCAAGCTCCCTGTGTTCAGCGGAGGGGATGAAATGCACGAGCTTATTTTTTTGGAATGCAATTGGTTTCGGTGAAGTAATCTTGGTGGAGATGGAAACCCTTATGTAGTAGGAGTAACTGTACCTTATATATCTGGTTGTGTAGATAATCTAGAGGAAAAGTTGCCGACTTAAACATCGATATTTTAACAACTATCTGTTATAGAATTTTATCTCGCTATTGATAAAAACGTCCGAACGGAACGAACGTGACTTAAAAGATCCGTGAAACATTATTTCATTTCTGTATTTCAGAGAGAGCATGTAAAAGCCCCTTTTCCTGCATTAAGTGTTTCTTTCAGTTGATTTATACGGAGCCTTACATCTTTCTGACCCCTTTTCCTCTAATCTAACTTCCCCTTTCCTCCCTTTTACCACAGATAAGCAGCTGATTCTCTTCATTTCCTTTCCCACACGTCAGAGTATCGACTTGGTGTATCGTTGCGTTACTTGCGTACAGTCGCGATGAGCCGTCATTACCATCATCAATCATCTACCGATACCGCACGATCGACGCCCAGCGCGTGCAAACATCTGCGACCACTACAGGCTAATTTATCATTTTGCATTCGACTGTACTATAATGTTAATATTCCAAAGTATACTTTAGCTGGAAGTGGTAAGGTTGGTTTTACGTTGACGAGCTTTATTAATTCATCATATCTCGATTGACAGGTCACTTTGCAGTTGTCAATAACTTTATCCTCATCTAAATAAGAGCCATTTTCTTCTAATATTTTGTGACCATAACCATGTACAGAATATGTAGCTCGCAGATGTGTTGACAATATCGATTGTGTGCGAAATGTTATTATATTAGTGTAAATATTAAATGCAGGACAAAGGTCCCATTGATTTGTATAGCGCATATGGTGCGTTGTTGCTGCACCATTGCTCATTTTGTCACTATCGACAGATTTGTACAAAATAAACTTTCCCCAACCGTGGGTCAACATAGTCCGAGCGGGGCGGGGTGGCAAAATATGTATGTATGCACATAATCCTATTTGTTGAAGGGATTCAAAAGGTTTGTCGCCATGAAATACTGTTAAAATATCTCTGTTTATTTTAGACTGTTATTTTATTATTTGATATTCAAGCTTTTCACTTAGGAAGAAAGGAAAATAGCGGGCTTTTATTTATTTGTGACTGAGCATTACCTTCAATGTTATCATCGTAATAATCATAATTTGTAGTATAATGTAATAATGGGAATCGTTTCGAAAATATTTCATAGTTACTTCAAGTACACCCAGTTTATGCCACATCAACTATCAACAACGTAACAAAAAATTAGGAAAACAAGTAAACCGTACAGTACCCTTAGCACGAGTTTTCAGTATTTGAGACGTTAAGTATTTTCAAGGAAAAAATTAGTTCCTTCTTCGCACACCAGAGGCGCTGTTCCATTTTTTCATACAAGAAACGCTATAAATACTTGAATGACGCTGTAAATTAAAAGAATGCAAACTCCTGCTAAGGGTACCGTTTGATTATTTTGTAACCGTATAATTCAGATCTTGGCAGCACGCAGCAGTGTCGCCGCAGCACCACTGGTCCCCTTATACTCGCTATAGGTTTATATGAGACACCATTCAGTACCACAAATTTTCACTCTTTCACTTTACAGCGTCTTTCCTGTATTTACAGCGTTTCTTTTATGAAAAAATGGAACAGTGCCTCTGGTGTGCGAAGAAAGAACTATTTTTTTCCTTGAAAATTGTCATTTTGAAATTCTCAAAGTTCCAGTTTACTTTACGTCTCAAATACTGAAAATTCGTGCTAAGGGTACTGAGCTCTATTCGCAACACTGTTGTGCAGCAGTGTTGCCGCTATTACGGCTTGCTGCCAAGATAGGGACTCACACCTTGACTTTCTTAATCTTTGAGTAATTGAGACCAACTTGATGAAGTTAATTTCTTGTGTACTAACATCATTTCCTCCTAACATTAACATCTACTTGTACATTTACGACCAGCCACAACATGCATCATCGTCCGCCATGTTTGGCATTCAGCTCCCGTACGGAACCCGCGTAATTTAATTGTGCCGGCCGCGGGCACAATGCCGCGTGATTGGACGCTGCCTACGGAATCCTAAATGCTGACAGTAGCCGATACGAGTGGGTTCACTGGTTCGGGGGTCGGTGTGTCTTTACAAAAACCCACTGATTTAATATCAAACATGTAATCAGCGTGGTTTGTTCTGAATTGAGGTGTTATTGGTTCGATTTGGTTAGTTGTTGGCAATTGGTGGTGAATCAATCATATGAGATGGAAAGTTTATCTGATTTCATGAGGTTAAATGCTTTATCGCTCTTTGAGATACAACGCAAGCTAACGCAGTAATACTCACTGCATGATAAGTCTAGGAACTACTTAGTGTTTCTATTTTATTAATCATCATCATTTGCCTAGCCTTTTCCCAACTATATTGGGGTCGGCTTCCAGTCGAACTAGATGCAGCTGAATATCAGTATTTTACGTGGAGCAACTGCCTATCGGACCTCCACAACCCAGTATCTGGGTAAGACGATACTCCATGGTTAGACTGGTTGTCAGACTTTAGACCTTCTAACAGTAACTACTGTCAAAAGTCTACAAATGACAGCCAGGACCAACGGCTTTGCGTGCTTGCCGAGGCAAGGAGGAAACTCGCTATGTCAGATGGTCATTCATCCACAGACCAAGCTATTTTATTAATCAATGCTAATACTTTGAAGCCGAAGAGTTTGTTTGTTTGGCTGAACGCACTATTCAAGAACAGGTCTGAATTGACAGGTACATTATTTTTGTTTTGGATAATCCATTTATTAAGGAAGGCTATGAAATATAGCGCTACGGCTACTGGGAGCCTAGTAGCGTGGGCTACGGGGAACAGCTAGTCATTACATAAATCTATGATGGTTTGTTTTATATCAATAGTTCGGGAAGTCCTAAGTGCCCATTTTCCAAAATGAAACAGACAATACGAAAACAATCCTCACACAATTTCCACTACCATTTCCGTTATAACCACGAAACAACCCTATTTTCTAAACAGCAACATCGACCTTGCTCTTCCCCATAAATACAGGGACCAGCAATAAAAACTATCAGCAACTTCCCCGCTGTAAATAAAACACAATAATACGAACAGTTCGCGCGTTGACACGAGAGGCGCCTTGTTACGGGACGAGCGGTCCCGCATCACAATGAGATGTGTACGGGACTACTGGCCCAAGTAGGGACTCGGGCTTGGACAGTGTGCTTCAACGAGAAATTAGTTCGGGCCAACAGGACTGAGGGATAATTTAATAAAAAATGTAAATTGTACACAATGCTTATTTTAAAACATCAATTTGTTTGAATAAACGTAACATATGGGCATAGGTTTTCGAGACCACGCACCGGCAAGCGCAGCGTAGGACGTCCACCCACTAGGTGGGCAGACGATCTTATGAAGGCCACAGGATCTGGATGCAGGCCGCTTACAACCGGTCCTACTGGAAGTTTAAGGGGAGGCCTATGTTCAGTAGTGGACGTCTTACGGCTGATATGATGATGATGATGAACATAGGGCTTCCAAACTAACTAATGAACACACAAACTATGCCAGTTATATTTAAAACCTGTGTACAGTCACGAGCAATAACATGTAAACACTTAACAAAATTCAAATTCAATTTACACGTAAAATACTGGTCTCCACATTGAAAAAAGACCTATTTCATTATAGTATGGCTTACAAAATACAAGTATAATGAAAAAATCAGAAGTTGAATCAATATGGTAGCAGAACATTGCTTTTGAATACTGCTTAGTGTTTACATACTATTGCTCGTGACTGTAACATACAGCGATCCTTTTGGCATTAACAGGGCAAATATCTACCTAGACTGAAATGCTATTGAAAATTTCCAGATGGAAAAAGTACAATTTGTACAAAGTAGCAAATTTGTCTGAACTGGGAATCCAATCCAAGACTACGTGAAAACAGTTTTTGAGACTACATCAATGAGGCAGTCATTTATCAGACAGTATCAGACAGTTGTTTTGTTTATATGAAACTACGTGATTACGAACAAACCCAGTTCCTATACATAGAATTTGTTTTAATGTTATATTACTGACCTTACATTACCTTTTCAAAACAAAGTCGTAAATCTCGAACTAACATATTCCATCGTAATCTTAACTTAAATCTAGTTTAAAATGAGATTCAAAGCAATATCCTTCTGGAATGTCATAAAAGTGGTAGTAAATCTAAAATATATACGATTTCACATTCTGATAACCATGTCAAACGATTTACATAAAAGCTATACATGATTTAACATCGGGAATCATCAAACGAGCCCTCCTACCCTGGGTGAAGCGGGAGGGACAGTTAGACCCTGTCCCTTCAGTTGCCCTTTGAGTTCCAGGCTCACGGTTTTCTTTACTGCTGGCACCGTGTCCCCGGAACTCGATATGCCCTTTTTTATCGTGGTAAAATTATCAAAAATGTTTCGAAGGACTGTTAGACCTGTACTGACTAAAATCCACGGTGATCCATGAATAGTCCTTTACGTTCCATGGTCACGGTTACCTTTACAAACCCCGGACATAGATATGCTTTAGACCCTGTATTTCTATATGAATTGTAAATTAACAGGCAATTAAAATTAGTCGTGAGTGGCCAGCGTGTCATTAAAACGAGAATAACAAAAAAATCTTCACATTAATTAGCCCAAAACTGTGAATAAAGGAAACATTTGGTCGTTTGTGTTTTGTCAGTTCATCCGGTGCGGTGCACTGCGCAGTGCTGCCAACTTCCAAACACACAAAATGCAGGATATGTTCGCGTTGTTCTTTTTAGCCAATTACCACTAATGAGTAGTACACACACTCGTACAAATCTAAATGGAGGCTGAATGCTCTTTTCTTGTATGTTTTTTGCTAGTTATTTTAGGACAATTAACATTTAGTTTGATTAATTATGTGATGTTTCTTTTGTAATGGCATTTTTAGCCATATTGACAGTGTTTGAAACTTGTATTCATACCTAATTAGTTAAACATATTTCTTAATATTTACTACTAAACAAAAATAAAAAACGATTACATTGGTATCTAATTTTGTCAGATATGTACTTATTTCCTATATTTGATACAGAGGACATAATATTATTATGTAAGAACGTACACTTTTTCAACTATTCAACCTGTTTTCTGTCTCCAATTTTCCGTGTTGTCACAACAAACAGTAATAAATAATAAAATCACCGTAATATTGTTAAAAGATTTGATCACTTTTCCAGAAAATGACGGCCATTTAAATCTAGCTCCAATAAAATCCTATTTTCATAACAACACATGTTTTTTTCAGAGGTCAACACTTTAAATGGCAATAAAACGCTTCCCAGATCACGGCTGTGAGTAGAAACAATATATTTTATTGCGAAACAATAAACTTACCTGATCGCTGTCCGATACACCGAGCGCCTTACTACTACTCTCGTAAATATTTACTACTGGCAACACCTTACATAACACACGCGAATATACACCTTAACTTCTAACAGATACAGTTCCTTTTACTATGGAAGTTAGTTAGTCATAAGTCCATCAACACGCAGTTTGTTTGTGTTGGCCAAACATCGCCTGTTAAGAACTACCAACTATTGTTTAACTTGATAGTTATTTTTATCGCTCAACAGTTTTTAGAACTATTTTTATGATTATTATTGTTTACAGCTTTTTTTTTAAATTTTAAAACTAGTTGATTCTGTTTATAAAACTACTACACTACAAACAACAATTACATATTAGCCTAATTATAGAAAAACACTAAATAATTCTTATTTCATTTTTCGTATTTCATTTTAGCGCGCGTATCGTTTCCCGGCGTAGTGTCGTAGGGCGGGCGGCGACGCGGGCGGGCGCCGTAATCTCTGGGCGGCGAGTGAGCGCGCTGCTCACGGGCGGCGCTTTAAATCCTCCACTACTTGTCTACTTGTAGTTGTACTAGTTATTTTATGTCACAATGTGAGATCAGTTTCTAATTTATTTGTTTGATGATTAGATTCTGTTAATTTTGATATTACAAGGAATATTACAAAGAAGTCAAAACATTGCAGGAAGTATTTGTACTATTTTACTTGTTGAAGTACATCAAAACGAACAGAGATAAGTTTGCAACACTTTAGGTAATTACAGTTGTTATTTTCTGTACAAGTTTTTTTTAAATCAAAAAATGATTCTTTTTGGCAAAAGAAATCTTCTATTTCTACTAATTAAAGTTTTGAAGTTTGTGAGATTGCTAGAAGTACGAGTAATCTAAAAAATTGCACCGATTTTGAATTCTTTGACGAGTACATAATACCAAGTTATTCTTTTACGACCAACCCTAATACTTTTAAAATCCACATGGATCAAGTCGCGAGAACAGTGCCAGTTTAAAAAAAAACATCCAAATAAAACTTGACAAATAACTACATTGTTTGTATTTACTACCATATCACCATTGATGTTTACTCATTACTTTTACTACGCCATAAAGCCCGACCTCACATTCCCCCTCCTACTAATTAAACGACATAAAACTACTAATAAAAACATGAAAAACCACGCCTCCGTTCCCACCCTACAAGATACAACTAGTATTTAATAGTAGAACCATTGAAAAGGTCGTAAAATTTTTATACGTCATAAAGCCAAGCGGAGCAGGGGGGCGTAGTTAGCGAACATGATTGCGGACAATAAAACTAAATGGGGATTGATTTAAGACTTGTTAATAGGTGATAATGGACTTGTTCATTGTAGAGAGTTTAATGAAGTTGACCCTCATTTTGCAAGTAAGAGCGTTTGCAAACTACATTTTTTTACGCGCGTAAAACGCAGTCAGGACGCACGGAAGGCTGAAATCCTTTGCACATGATACTTGCGTTTGTATCGGTATAACCGCGTGCGTAAAAAAGCGGTGTGCAAAGCCTCTAAGGTTGTCGTGACATGCGATAGCATGTGAGACGTTTTTTCACATGGAGCTTAAAAAATGCGATGGCACGATTGTTTTATTTAACGCCATAATTTTTAGTAAGCTCGTGATATGCGCTTTTTTAAGACGTGAATTAGCACATCACAAAAGAGGCTCTTTGAATCGACACATTTACCGGATTTAATTATCCTGTAGAATTATGACAGAAATACTACGAGTAGTTTATCAAATTGACGCACTACGCCTTGTCGCATCACACTAGACATGTCAAACATACAAGAGACAATGAATCATAGCACAGTGGCGATTTAAATACACAGACAATTTACATTGATGGTCAATTACATAAACAATGAATTTCTCCAACTGTGTCATGGCAGATAATATATAAAATGCTGCTAGTTTCACAAAAAACTCGCTGGTTGAAAGCTTGGGAGCATCGGCAACAAAGTGCGGTACCGGTGAAATAAAATCAAATAACCTCCCGCACAGGCATACCTGGAGCAATTCCACGCATAGCTGCCGGGATTACCTCCCCAGTCGCGTGGCTGCACAACCGCGGGATACATTCACACTTACACTATTCCGATCAATGTACTAGTAAATAGAGCAATTTGTAAATAGGAATGATTTACGAATAATTTTGTCTCCGGAAAGTCGACAACTTATAACCGCAAATGGCATTTTATTTTGTCTGAAAAGAGGAGTTAGCAATATGAATTTTAATTGTATTTAATTCAACAATACTTGCTTATTTAGTACATAAGTGTAAACTACTTTCGCAGTAATTCTTTATCTTAGCTTTTCAAGCTTTAATGGCTGAACAAATCTATATTCGTTATCTTGTTACAAGTACCTACAACACGTTTTTGTTTTAGAATAACATGTAAAAAAAAATCTAAGAATTTTGACGTTGTAATTAAATAAACGTCCCAACACTAAGTACGTACGTACTGAAACTTAGGTTGGTTCCACAAATGGTACCAGCGAAAAATATTGATAAGTGCCCTATGTGGAAAACCTCAGGTGCTGTTTTAGAGAGGAACCCAATATGGAATACCTCGTTATAAGACTCAAACTGGGGCCTAACAGTGTAACTTTTCCTGTAATGACAGGTCCGCATGGGATAATTATGATGTTGATGAAATTACGGGCTTATGCTAGTCAAACAATTAATCTTAAAGACCACTGTCACACACCTCAGACGCCACAGATCTTAACTGCAACGTACATCATAGTTGCAAATGCAATAATCATAAACCAGGGTGCACAGATTGGCAACACACGTTACTACCTCGATTGCTCCCATTGCATCTAGTTGCTTGTACAGTAGTACTGTGGCTAGCACATCAATTGAGAGTACGTGATCTACGCGGGGGAGAGGAGTACGCAGTTGTATGTACCTTGTTAATAAGTACTATCTGCAATTATTCCATCGAATTGATGGCACGCACGATAAGAAGGAAATTGTGACGGCGCCATGATTATTTTAGAAAATTAATTCCACATATGTAGTATTTTTCCAAAGGTTTACAGAAAGGTCATTGACGTTTCCGTTTTTATTTTCATTGTAGTCATAGTATCATTCAATAACAAGAAATTATCACATTGTAAGTAACAGTGTTTTTCTAGAAGCTACGTGTTAGAAAGGTATTGATTGATTGACGCATAAAAGAAAAAAACGATTGCACAAAGTCTTCGTTGTCATTATAATTAAATCTCTCAAAGCTTCTGAGCCTTCAAACGTATTAACTTCAAGTGAAAACACAAATCTCCACAAACAATCGGCATCCATTCAATCACGAATGAAAGAATTTGAATATAAAACACGTTACAAAAACAAAATACAAAACGAGAAATTATTTTTTCATGAAAAACAGCCGAAACATTTCGCAGCGGCCATAATGCGGGGAAAAATAACGAATCATCACTCCCCCCCACATACCTTTAGGTAAAGAGAGAAAAACTTTGCGGAATGGAGAGGTTTGCATTGTGCTCGTCGTCAACGCCGCCTTTTTATTCTAACTCCACTTAAAAATTTAACAGAGTCGTTTGAAAAGGTCGCCGTCAAGTGGCGCAACAGTGGCGACACTGAAAGCCTCCGAGCCCTGTAGTCTGTAGTGTAAAGGGAAATAAAAAATTACATATTGAATTCAATTTGTGTTGCTCAGTGTCAATGGAGCGGGTATGTCGGTGTACTGTGAAGTGGAAACATTTTGTTTTATGATAAAATGGTGGCAACAACGACACGCATTCACAAAGTTTGCTGTGGTTAATTGTGTCGGCCACACAATAACTACATTATTACAATTGTATGAAAATAATTTAATTATTTGCAATACAGTTTGTACAGTGAATATGAGCGCTCTACATTTCATTTAAGGTTTTCTTTCAAAGATAGTAGTAATTTGAATTGAAAAGCGAAATATGGAATTTCTCTAATTGTGAACACTTTTCTAACATCTCTAAGATACCACAAGTTATCTACAATCAATAGAGTAAGTGAATTTGTTTGTAGGGTAGGTAGGTTTGTAATCTCTGGCATAATTGAACTGATTTTGAAAATTCTTTCAACACTAGAAAGTTACATAATTCTTGAGTGCTATAACCTAAATGGTATTTTGAAAATGGCCATGAGCGCCAGGGCGGATTTCTAGAGTTTATATTTATTGTTTATATAATAGAGGTATTCTAGTTTGAATTTAACTTTATCAAGCACACAACATTCCGCACTGGCACCCTGCAGCCAATAACCAGATTAGCATCTGCACGCGTCTGTAATCCTGGTACAAAGGACAAGGCTCGTCTTATGCTGATTGATCGCAGCCTGCGGGTGGCGGTGTATGTACATACTGCCATTATAGCCACTGAAGTAATGTGAGGATTTGCATTGTAGGTAGATTTTTTTTGTATGATATTCTAGTAGTTGTTCCCAGACTGCGTGTTTGTGTATTTAAGTCGTAATGTTAATGTAAATACACCAAAGATAAAGGAGAAATTCTTAGTAAGGGGCACATAAATAAATAGGCTTCAAAGGGCATTTTTTTTAAATCATCAAATGAGTCCTCTCACCCCGGGCAGGGCGGAAGGGACTGTCAGACTCGTACTGACTAAAATCCACGGTGTCCTTCGATAGCCCTTTATGTTCCGGGGTCACGGTGATGGAATAAGTCCCGCGACCCCGGCAGGCTTTGGCCCTCTGAGAGGGGGTCCCGTCATTATGCTGATAACGCTCTTTGAGGCGCGCGTGGGACCCGGGGAGGCTTCAAAAGGGCATAAAATAAAACTGAAGTTCAAATAAACTTTAACTTATTTGACATGTTCAGTAGTCAAATATATTACGACGTAATTCGACAAAGATGACATCTTTACAAGAAGCAGAGAAAAACATTAATATTCACAAATCATAAGAACGCAAAACTGAGGCTCAGTTACAATCTAAAAAAGATCGTCACGTCATCCGTCAGATTTACGAAAGATTCAGTCTAAAAGAGATTATGTCCTGGCCTAGCAATAAAACTGTCTGGCTAAGTAACGCAGGCTAGATGTGACCCGTCGCTGAGGAGGACAGGCGGTGACTAATCCCTCGGTGTCTGGGGAGGATCGCCCTGCCCTTCAAACTTCAAATAGATTCGCACTTGAGAAGTTTTCGACTTGTTTGCGATAGCATTTTATTTTTATTGAGAGACGTTGGATATTGGATTAAGCTGATAATGCTCCATTAGTTGAGAAGATATTGATCAAGTCTGAGGTTTTTGCTCATGAAATAGAATGTATTTATTTTATAGAAAAGGCAGACGCCACATTATCGAATAATGTACTTATCGTGAGTTGGTATTTATAGATTTACGATGCCTATGACACAGTACAATAAGACTATAATCAGCCAGAAGAAAAAACTATTACTTTGGTAGCAGTTTTGATGTTTTATAAGTTGTAGACAAATATTGACCCCAAAAAAACTTTCCAGTATCTTTGACCACAATAACCGCCACCTCACAATAATATTATTAAAGCACACTAAAACCTTTTACTATCTCATCAATTAGGGCGCCATAAAAGGCTACACCCATACATTTTCCATGTAGAACAGGCACAATAACAAATACGAGTGTTAATTTACGAGTGTGGGCCACGCAGGGCCACGGTGTACGACACGCCATAAACCATGGTGAGCCAGTCTCTTGTGAGGGGACGTTATGACGATGTGAGGTAATCGACGGTTGTGGTGGAATGGGGGCGCGGAACTGATGATGGTGTGAAAATGAGGAAATTGTTCTATTTGTTTGAGGAAGAATTTTCTAAGTTTTACGTGTGAGATGAGTTTTGATATCAAAATGAAGAAAAGATTTATCTTTGGTTTGAGAGAAGACTACTAAAACACTACAGAAAATGCACACAATGGGAACTAAAATCTTTAATGGATGGAGAGTAATATAGAAAGCACATGTTCATATTTAATTAAACGATGTACAGACGCCAGCACATCAAGCTACCACAATCTGTCAGATTTCTTTAATAAAATTTCAACCTTATCACAAGAGTACAAGGTTAAGGTTTGAATGGTAAAATCTGACAGTTTCGGGTAGGTTGACCTGCTGGCGTCTGTACAAACAGTAGTCAATATTTTACTTGCTACAAACTGCAGCATAAGACTGCGAACCACATCTTAAGAAAATTCGATAGGACCTGATTAACATACAGCTGGTGGATAGAAAAATTGTCTATGCTATTCTATATAAGATAATATTTCTAGGATTTAAGCTACAACGAGCTCATCATCGGGATTAGCCAGAAGCTGGGGCAGCGTTGCACACAAGGCATCCTTAGAGTGTTGCGGGACATACGTATACCGCGACTCCGGCACACAAAGGGCTACCGAAGGACACCGTGGATTTTAGTTTAGACATTCCCTCCCGCCCTGCCCGGGGTGGGAAGACTCATTTGATGATTTTGCCATTTAAAAAAACAAAAGCCATCCTTAGATCAGCACTGCTGAACTGCTGATCCCTCAACATTTCTCTAGACACAAAAATGCCACCTTCATCCAACAAATTACTCACAATCATGACCCATCTCTATGAGCAATTAATTTCCCATCGCCTTAATCCCGCGCCCCGGGATTACGGCGCACGCGTCCCGGCGCTAATCCCGCGGGATCGCATCTGCGCGGGATCCCGGCCTGTTTACAGTGCATATTGAGCGCTGGGAGCGCGCACAGCCGGCGGCGCGAGCCGTGATTAAGTTCTGAGTGGCAGCAGACGGCGGGCGTTTTTAGAGGTCATGCGAGATTGTAGGGTTAGAAGGTAATCCTGTTAGGGGTTGTTCTTGTGTCGCTCATCTTTAATGTATTGAGACATCGAGCTTAGTACTTTATTACTGTATGTATTGAGCACCTGCACGGTTGACGGCATTGTTGGGGCAGTGGATGAGTGATTGACTGCTCTGTTGCGTGTCGTAGGTTTGATTCCCATTTCCGGAACAATGTTTTGATATTTGTATGTTACTTAAAATGTTGGTAATTGCACTCACGGTGCAAGAGAAATTCGTAAGTGCATGTTTTCCCTCTTTTCCGTTTTAAAAATATACTTAACTAACTTGTTGCCACGACTAAATTAAAACTACAAAACGTCACAATATGCTTACGATCCATACATACTCAACTCGCCTCGACCACAACCTAAGTATATATCTGGAATACTTACATATTGGTACCTTTATCACAAGTTTTCACTATTTTACTTCACATTGTTTTTCCAGTATTAACAGCGTTTCTTGTATGAAAAAATGGAACAGCGCCTCTGGTGTACGAAGAAGGAACTAATTTTTTCCTTGGAATTTATCAATTTGAAAATGTCAAAGTTACAGTTTACTTTACGTGAGAATAACTGAAAACTCATGGTACCTAAGGCATCTGACCTTTCTGAAGAGCCTCACTAAAAAGAGGCTAACACTTTCTACTTACCAACAAATTGATCGTCACTTAATTTTAGCAACAAGATAGTAGGTAAACCACTATCTTAAACCGAACGTCACAGAAACGTGACATCACTAAACATCACTTGATTAAACTCGTTTGAAACTCTTATCGTGTTTGAAAGCATTCATCAAGTTTGCTGTATCAATTTCTCTCACTGCTCATCCCTTCCGACTCACTTACGCGTGAAGATAACTAAACAATTCAATCATTTACTATTAACTAACAGTACACACGACTACACATCAGGTATATAGAACCAGTATAAGCTGACCTTTGAATGTGCAGAAAAATCATGCAAACGAAGACCACGATAAACTGGTTAGTTGTGCTTGATGTGTAAGCCGTGTGTACATCTTTCTGCAAAGCTATTATTATGCAGCACGTTGTTATCAAGCGTACGCGGTTTCCGTCCGGCAGCCGGCGCTTATCTATCGTATCCGAACCGTATCCGACGGCTAAGCCGTATGGCAGCGGCTAGTGAACGGCAAATCATAATACTGTAGGTAGGTGGTATGTAAAGTTAGATATTAATGAGTTTTGTAAAATTTAATAAAGTGCAGATGACCGCGTCTACCTACCCTAATGAATCAAATTTCATTTTTCACAAGGATTTGAAAGATTGGGGTATATTGAAGAAGTTATTGGTCAAGTTTTCAACGTGCCTCAAGCACTTTTCCAAAATTTCAGATCGCTGTAAGGCTAATAGGTTGATGTGCTGGCAAGTACTGGCAACTGTACCGGTTTCATATAAAAATCCTACATCCTACTTTTGGATGGATGGATGTTTGTTTCTCTTTAACGCAAAAACAACTGAACGGATGGGTTATGGAACATCTCGCCCACGAAAAAACTGGCCCACAGGCCAAATGTCACCTTTTTAAAATGTGCATGGGTATATTCGCCCGGACCAATTTAGTAGAACGGGCCAGATGTCTTCTATTAAATTTGGTTTATAACCTGGATTAACGCATAGGATATTTTTTAACCCGATTTTATTTTCCCGTGGTATCATTTTATAGTTGTAGCATGTGAAACCGCTGGGAACTGCTACTAATAAATGAATGAATCTAATCGGTTAAAAAATGACGCATTACAATAACCTACTTATCAGTTAATTCGGTACCGTTATCAATAATACCTACTAAAATGTCTTTGTACGTTGAGTATCATCTGCTATTTGAATAATCACGTATAAGCATCGATGGTTCAGTGGTAGAATGCTCGCCTGCCACGCGGGCGGCCCGGGTTCGATTCCCGGTCGATGCAATATTCTTTTTGCATTTTGTTTTACTTTTTAGTATTGAGTAGTGTTTTTTTTTCATAAAAATTACTTGGAAAATGTATTAATCCGTTATTTTGCTTTTTATGAGAATATTATGTGTCATTAACAATACTTCCAGTAGTAATTATTTTGGTTTTGATAAAGATGAAGGACAAAGGACAGCAAAAATAATTAAAAGTATTTTTATCATTTAGCTTCATTCACAAAACACCATGCACCGCGAAAACACTACCCCCATTAAACATTAATTAAAATAAATAACCAACAAAATAACGAACGCCTACCGTTTTAACAATAGCAACATAATCCTCTCTGCCGCCACACAAATTGTAAGCGGAACAAATACAAAGGCGCCACACATCACATAAAGGTGCAGCCACATTATCATAACGGCTAAGGCTACAATGGATCGCGCGGGATTTGCCGCGCGTCCTAAGTGGCGTTTAATTAAAAATATGTCACGGGGCGCGACATGAGGGGAGGGGAGCGACGGAGGGGGGCGCTGTGCGGACGTCTTATTGTTGCAGGGGAAGATATTGCTTTTGTATGGGTTATTTTGTAATTAATTAGACCACTAAAGTTTAGTAGATGTGTCATCGTTTATCCTTTTAAAATAATTTATTTGTAGACTATCCAATTTTGTACCTAAGTTTTTTTATGGCTTTGATTTAAGAAGCGTTTCTTTTGCATAAAATAGTTTTCGCAAAATTTAAAAAAAAACAGGATCACCGTCAATTAATAGGGTCTTTAGTCATTTACTCGTAGCACCATTCGTAAATTAAGTTCATGTTTAGCTTCACAAATTAATGATAACGCTAAGTTAGGCACAGGACACAATGGCGGAAGCGAATGGAGAAGACTGTCTATTATTTATCTACGTAGCTAGAAGCACAACTGCCTGTCCTGTGGGGAGGATACTGTGGCTTCAACAAGATTCTGCATGCTTCTAGAAAAGACACAAACAAAAATATGTTATTCTCCTTCAAATAAACTATAAACCAAAATGTTGTCAACATAATGGATTAATTTCAAATTCAGGTCGTCATAATGGCTTCATTTAATCTGAATCAGTTAGCAATATTGTAATAAGTAACAACATTACAAGCAATGTCATTTACAACAATAATGACTACGAACCCACATCCAGCTCCTAGCATTATTTCACAAGCCACAAGCTGTCAAGTGGCAAACGCATCGCAAAGGTCCTCTAAAGAGAAACAAGACTATCCCGCGGCATCGCTCGCACTGTTACACCCGACCACTGGCTAGTCTAGCACTTGTTCAACTTTGTGCTACTGTCACAACTACGTGGATTGTTTGCTCAAGTGCGTTTAGTCTAGGACATGTATTGTGATCGTTGGGAACTTCTCTTGTGGTGCTTATACTAACTTTCCTTATACCCCGTAGGATGCACAGTGCATACTAAGGAGAGTAAGGCATGTCGCGAGTTAGTGGTAACACTTTGAAATTATGTGTGGAATAGAATTGTGTTTCAATGGAATAAGAGTTGTTCCGCTTGTATTAGCTCCTGCCAGAGTCGCAGGCATGTTGTGTCTTGGAATGCAATGGGCAAATTAAGAATAATGGAGGGTTTTAGTTAGTAAAAGACTGGCGATCCCTTACACTCCATCTCTCTTCTTCTTCTTCAACCTTTAGTCACCCAATGCTGAGTGTATGTAGGTCTCTTCCAAATCTTTTCACTTCTGCACGCTCCATTAATAATATTAATATACTGGTAGTTTAAAAAAAAGCTTGATGAGCTACATAATTTAGTAATCTCTGAGTTGCGATGACGGTGACGATTGCGCATTGAGAAAGTGCTTTTTTTTTAGGGTTCCGTAGTCAACAAGGAACCCTTATAGTTTCGCCATGTCCGTCCGTCCGTCCGTCCGTCCGTCCGTCTGTCCGCAGTTTAGCTCAGAGACGCACAGTACTAGAGAGCTGTAATTTGGTGTAAATATACGGATTAGTTGTGCCAAAAAAGTGGTAAAATAAAATCTCGTAAAATATATTTTTTTAGGGTACCTCCAGTACTTACACGTAAAGTGAGGATTTTTTTTTTCTCGCGTACCCCTTAGTGTGGGGTATCATTAAATAGGTCTTTAAAAAATAATGATAGTTTCCATTAACAATTTTTTGATAAAAAAATTCGTTTGTGAAATATTAAGCTTTAAAATGCTAAATTTTGCTCGATTCGAGTGTCCCCCCCCCCTCTACCAGCTAAACGGTTATGTTTGGGGGTGTGAAAAAATTCACAATAGTAGTATATATAACGAAGTTTAAAAGAAAATTATCAGGACTAAGTAGGCTTTACAACTTTACGAGTAATAGTCGACCAACTTATGAAATGTACTTGCACATCATATTTTGTAAACAAAATGTATCGGAGACAACTGCAAATGTAAGTTTGTCAACTTTTTTTTTACAGCTTTTATAGGTATGTTTTTTGGGGATAGGTAGGTTTTTATCGTCAACAATTTTTAACTAAATTAAAAAAAAGGAGGAGGTTCTAAATTCGTCGTAATCTTTATTCTTATGTATTTTCCCCGATTTCTCAAAGACTCCTGGACCGATTTTGAAAATTCTTCTTTTTAAAATTAAATTCAGCGAATCAGTTTAGTTAGTTCGCATAAGTATTTTGATGGGCAACTACGGAACCCTACACTGTGCGTGGCCCGACACGCACTTGGCCGGTTTTTTTAAAGAAATCTTAGCGGAAAATGCACGGACGAATTACACAAAGATATTGGAAAATGCCAAAATTTTAACTCTGATGCTCATTTATTAGCACTGACTACTGATCTACACATGACTTCCATTGCCGTAACAAAAACAGGGCCAGTTTCTTCATCTTCCCACTAAACTCGGACTTCAATCCAATAAAAACTAACACGTACCTAACTACCTACTGAGTCTCAGTCAACAGACGATACGTATCGATTCGAAGGTTCGAGATCGACACACACCGCACACGGTAGAAATGTACACAGTCATTGAAAAAGCACTTTTACATCGGACACTTCAATTCTAACTGCAATCACGCCGCCTAGTGTGTAAATAGTAAACCAATCACAGCGAACGACTGAGCTGTAGGGTTGCCACCACGAGGAAGAATATCGATACAATATCTTGTTTTATTTGATAGCATAAATACTAACAGTTACATAACTTCGTAAGAGAGATCGGAAATTGAAAAGACCATCACAAATTGTGGCAACAAAGTGATTCTTTACCAAAGAGTAAGGATATCACCAATTTAACTAAAGCCTTATTTATTTCCTATTGGAATCCTCACTAAAGCTTTATTTTTTATTTCCAGTTTGGAAAGATTTATAGTTATTTACTATAACGCTATGTTATAAAGGGCCATTTAGACGGGGAGAGTTTCACGACTCGAACATACGATAATCGAAGGAATATTAAATATTGTCTTCGTCTAAACATCGCCCGTTGACTTGGGCGATAATCGCCTCGAATAGGAAGATTCCTCGTGTCCATCTAAACAGAACGTCAAAGCAATAATCGCATTTCGAGTTTTTATGACAGACTGTCACTCATAATCATAACAAAACAAAACGGTTGAAACTAGAGATGGGTAACTAGCCGGATGCTTTGAGTTATTATCAATTTTAATCCATTAACAGCTATTAATAGCCATCCAATGGCTAATAACCCTGCTATTAATGTATTGTCAAAGAAATAAATGTTTTTTTTGTTTTTTTTTAAATCTGTGGGTGTGAATATAAATTGGGTGCGTGTACGCAGTGTGATTCAATGTATTACATTATTCTTTTTATTTATTTTCACCTTTTTGTATGTGAAAAAGTGTTAATAATAGAATGAATACACATTTTTTGGGAAATCTAAAAAAATATAAAACAATACAATATATTTATAAACTCGAATTCATTTCCTCGTGTGAAAAGCAGAGTACGCTCCTCGGGAGTAAAGCTGCCTTGTCTTGGGCTAACTTGAATCCCTCGCTCACTAAGGATTCTTTATAATATTAAAGTAGGGATTACAGGTGAATGTTCGCGGTGAGAAACGAATCGCTGCAAACCAGTCTTGGTAGGTGGTAATCAGCAACTTGACTGAGGATGTGAGAGCGAGCGAAGTGAGCTCATGACTTGGGGCACCCGGACACGGAACTTTGCAAACAGAAATAGGAGCCACGCGAAGCGGGGCCCCGTCGAGCCACCTTAGTAGGTGGTAATCAGCAACTTGACTAAGGATGCAAGAGCGAGCGAAGTGAGCTCAGGACTTGGGGCACCCGGACTCGGAATCTTGCAAACAGAAATAGGAGACACGCGAAGCGGGCCTCCGTCGAGCCACCTTAGTAGGTGGTAATCAGCAACTCAACTAAGGATGCAAGAGCGAGCGAAGTGAGCTCAGGACTTGGGGCACCCGGACTCGGAATCTTGCAAACAGAAATAGGAGACACGCGAAGCGGGCCTCTGTCGAGCCACCTTAGTAGGTGGTAATCAGCAACTTGACTAAGGATGCAAGAGTGAGCGAAGTGAGCTCAGGACTTGGGGCACCCGGACTCGGAATCTTGCAAACAGAAATAGGAGACACGCGAAGCGGGCCTCCGTCGAGCCACCTTAGTAGGTGGTTATCAGCAACTTGACTAAGGATGCAAGAGTGAGCGAAGTGAGCTCAGGACTTGGGGCACCCGGACTCGGAACCTTGCAAACAGAAATAGGAGCCACGCGAAGCGGGGCTCCGTCGAGCCACCTTAGCAGGTGGTATTCAGCAACTCAACTAAGGATGCAAGAGCGAGCGAAGTGAGCTCAGGACTTGGGGCACCCGGACTCGGAATCTTGCAAACAGAAATAGGAGCCACGCGAAGCGGGGCTCCGTCGAGCCACCTTAGCAGGTGGTAATCAGCAACTCAACTAAGGATGCAAGAGCGAGCGAAGTGAGCTCAGGACTTGGGGCACCCGGACTCGGAACCTTGCAAACAGAAATAGGAGACACGCGAAGCGGGCCTCCGTCGAGCCACCTTAGTAGGTGGTAATCAGCAACTTGACTAAGGATGCAAGAGTGAGCGAAGCGAGCTCAGGACTTGGGGCACCCGGACTCGGAACCTTGCAAACAGAAATAGGAGCCACGCGAAGCGGGGCTCCGTCGAGCCACCTTAGCAGGTGGTAATCAGCAACTCAACTAAGGATACAAGAGCGAGCGAAGTGAGCTCAGGACTTGGTATTAGGATGTTTGAACCATTCGGAATTATGAAAATCGGTATTTTGAAATTCATGTTATCTTAGTGTACCCGTAAATAGCTGATTATTTTTTTTTTAAAGGGCCAGATTATTTCTAAATTGCACATTTATTTACTACAAAGAAATATGATGAAAATGAAGTTTAATCTGACAGGCCTAAACCTGAAAGCCATGGGTTCAATCACTAAAAATATTAAAAAACATTAATAGCAGGGTTATCATCCATAATTGCTATTAACTGGCTACTAACTGCTATTAATTGCTATTAATCGATTAATAGCCAAATGATATTAACCGGATTGAAACTGATTTGTACGATACTCGTATGAACGAGAAAAAATGTCATACGAGATCGTGTTTAGACAAGTCGAGTTTCTCGTATGCGATAATCTTCTTACAATAATATCGCCGTGTAAACAAACAAAGACATTATCGCCTACGATAATGTCATATGCGAATCTCGTATGATATAATCGTATACGAGATTTTAGTTCTTGCCTGTGTGTAAACAGTTTGACACGATTATGTTATGGCGATTATTGCTTGCGATAATTGCTTAGACATTATCGAATGGAAACGTTCGAGAAACTCTCCCCATCTAAATGGCGCTTTATGGTGGCCTTTATCTCTGTACCGTCGAACATAATTATATGACTATTGCGGAAAGCTGGAGAACTTGTTTAGGTGCTGCCCACCCTGGGCGGAGAGAAAGAGAATAAGACTAAAATGCGTCAACCGCCTTTACGTTCCATTCCAGTGTCAAGCTTATCTGTTTAGAAAATCTCGCAACCAAATTCCAGTGCTTGAAAATTATACCAAGTATGTTGGTTAGCTTCAAGCTCGCACTCCCATGCATAAACAATAATAAACATATATATCCCGTTTTCAGTTACTTGAAGATGCTAGTTACCATGACACTTCAAAAACTTGTATCTTATGACTTCTAAGTCATCCTTTCACTACAGGAAAGGTGCGACTGCGGAGCCCCAGCACAAACGATGGCCCACCTCCTCACTTGTGCTTTGAGCAATTCCACCTGCACTCTAAGGGACCTGTCCGAGGCCACCACCAACGCCGTAAATGTGGCAGAGTTTTGATCGAAGCACATTTAGACTTAAGGAATCATCGACACGACGAAGAAGTCATCCTTGCCACCCCTAGGTCTCGTTCACCACGTCGTCGCGACGGCCGCCACTGCGCTGCTGTAATTCCGACGTGACGGCATGGCAGATCCGTTCACTACGCTATTTATTACATAGTAGGATAACTTGACAGCTACTAGTAATATTGTTGGACTTCTATCTGATTACGCTGTATTGATAGTATTTGATTTTATAAAGTTTATTCGGACGATCGTCACCGCAATCTGTAGTTAAGATCGAAAATTTAAATAAATGAAAATTTTCCAAGGCGAGTGGGTTGATAAGTAGTTAAACTATTTAACTACTTATCAACCCTCTAAAACTTTAGGTTTAATCCTAAACAATTTTTAACCGTTAAATTTTAAAAAATATGTAAGAGATTTTAACAATAGTAAGTTGAATATTGATCAAACAACTGGCCCTGAATTCAATAGTAGGCGAAATATCAAAATAAAATATTCCGAACTCCAAAAACGTACGTACTTTCTTGGAATTACCACTCGAGTTAGTACGTTTTTCCGTAACTACACCAGTCTGAACACACCTACTACCTTTTTTTTTTTTTTTTTTTTTACGTGGTAAAATCATCAAATGAGTCCTCCAACCCCGGGCAGGGCGGGAGGGACTGTCAGACTTGTACTGACTAAAATCCACGGTGTCCTTCGGTAGCCCTTTGTGTGCCGGAGTCGCGGTATACGTGTGTCCCGCAACCCCGGCAGGACTGTGGCCCTCTATAGGGGGGCCCCGTCACTATGCTGACGCTCCTTGAGGCGCGCGTGGGACACAACGCGCCGTCGACCCGGGCATGGTCCTTGGTCGGGCAGCGAGTTGCCCTTTACTCGCCGCCCGCATGCCCGCGCCTACGGTGGCCGGAGATCGTCCCGCGACATCCGTCGCCGTGGGCGTCTACCACTGCGTCTCGGGCGGAGAGAGGACGGTATCCTCTGCCTCAAGCGGCCCGCCTCCTCCTTCGCGAGCATGACTGCTTCGCAGAAGGAGGCGACCGCCTCCCACTCCGTCTCGCCCCGCAGCATGGCCGCAACCAATGCCGGGCGCGAGAGGTCTCCGCCTATCGCCGCGGTGAGGACACGGCGGTGCTCCGCCCAAGCTGGGCATTCCTGCACCGTATGCTCCACCGTGTCCTCCGGGCGATCCTCGCAGTGGTGACACCCGGGCGTTTCCTCCTTTTTTATCATGCACAGGAACCTCCCGAAGCTGCCATGTCCGGTGAGGACCTGTGTCATGCGGTAGGTGAGGACGCCGTGGGACCTATCCAGCCACTCCTCAAAGAGGGGTCTTACAGCCGCGACTGCGGCTAGCCCGTACCTCGGTTGCGATAGTCGTTCTCTCCAGACTGCCCTGAGATCGCGCCGGAGCTCTTCCCGCCTCGTCTCGACTTCTCGAGGCATTAGGGATACGCCCCGACTCCGCGCCTCCACGCGCCACTCGTAGACGCGCAGGAGGGCAGTCGCCTCCAGATCCCAGGGCAGTGATCCGGCAAGGAGGTTGGCCGATTCGCCGGCGATCGTGCGGTATCCTCGGATCATTCGGATTGCCATGACCCTCTGGCATGCGACCAGCTTCTGTGGTCGCGTCCGAATGCTCAGGGCCCACACGGGGGCCCCGTAGAGGGCCATGGACCGCACGACGCCGGCGTGTAACCTCCGGCAGGGGGCGTTTGGCCCGCCGATATTGGGCAGGAGCCGCCCGAGGGCGGCTGATGCCCGGTTCAGCCTTGGGGCCAAACGCGAGAAATGCTCCCCGAAGTTCCATCGGCTGTCGAGGACGAGTCCCAGGTACTTCATCGTACCGCCGACGCCGATGCGAACCCCCCCCACCGTTATGTGGGACTCTGTCAGTGGCGCATTCAGATGGCCATGAAAACACATGGCCTCTGTCTTGTGCAGCGCCACTTCGAGTCCCAACTGCCGGATCCTCTCGACGACTATCGCAACCGCCCGCGTCGCCAAGTCGGCCGCCGCCTGGTGCGACACTCCCTCCGCCAGGACAAGCGTGTCGTCAGCGTAACATATTACGCTGACGTCTAGAGGGAGGTCGCCGCGCAGCACCCAGTCGAAACCGATGTCCCACAGGTGCGGTCCCAAGACCGATCCCTGTGGGACACCGCACGACATCTCTCGCCGGTTCCACTCTCCCCGGTGACCGGGGTAGATGACGGCTCTGTCCGTCAGGTAGTCCTCGACCGTGCGACGGAGGTAGGTCGGCACCCGGTGATACCGGAGTGCCTCCCTGATGCAACTCCAGGGCAGGGTGTTGAAGGCGTTGGAGATGTCCAAGGACACCGCCACGACGACCCTGCCCCGGGCTACTGCATCCCCCGTCGTGAGGGCTCTAACGCGCATGATGGCGTCCACCGTAGAGCGCCCCCTGCGGAAGCCATACTGGCTCTCCGACAGGTTCGGGCCCACGTGATTTAGGTGCCCGACGAGGCGGTCTGCAATTACTCTCTCAAGGAGCTTGCCCACCTCGTCGAGCAGCACGATGGGCCGGAATGCGGACGGAGAGTCCGCAGGGCGCCCAGGCTTCTGGATGAGGACCAGTTTCCCCGTCTTCCAACGAAGCGGGAACTGGCCCCTCGCCAAACACGCGCTAAAGAGCCCCCCCAGTCGAGGCCCGAGAGTCCCGAAGGCCAGGACCCAGGCTTTTCCTGGCAGGCCGTCGGGTCCTGGGGCGGTATTCTTGGCTTTGAGCCGTTGTACCGCCACTCTCAGGTCTACCTCGGTCACCTCTGGAGCATCGTAGACGTCGTCGTCGCTGTGGTCCGCGTTTGCGTCAGCTTCGCACTCGCTGTCAGACTCCGTCCGAGGCGGAGCTGCCATGGGCGGGGGAGCATGGTCCCCTCGCGGTGGGAACAGGGCGCTCACCACGTCCTCCACGAACTGTGGCTGGAGACTCTGCGTCAACGGGGGGGCCCAGGGGCGGAGCTTTCCTCGCACCCACCTGTACGGCCAGCCCCATGGGTCCCTGTCCAGAGTCTCCACCAACTCCTTGCGGGCCTGTTCCTTGGCCCGCAAGATTGCGTCGCGGAGGGCGGCCTTCGCTGCCCTGTAGCCCTCATGCAGCTCCGCCTCCAAGGCGGCCGCATCCGGAGGTCGGATGCGGCGCCTGCGGAGCCTGGAGTACCGGCGTCGCGCGGCAACGCACGCCTCGCGCAGCGATGCTAGCTCGCGCGACCACCAGTAGAGCTGACGCCGGGCGCGTCCTTGCCGGACCCGGGGCATGGCCACGTCGCAGATATCGGACATGGCCTCCCGGAACCACTCGGCCTCGTCGTTTATGTCAGCAGGCCTGTCCGGTGGTGACACCCAGGCCTGCACGATCGAGGCTTCCAGGAATAGCTCCCGGTCCAGCTGTTTCAGCGCCCATCGCGGACCACTTGGGTTCCGTCGGACCGGCGCGTCTGGGGTCTGGGCGGAGACGTCAAACCGGATATACCGGTGATCGGAGTAAGTCTCCGCCTCCTCCACAACGCGCCAGTCGGTGACGCGCGGCGACAGGGCGGCGCTGGCAAACGTTACGTCTACCACCGACTCGCCCGTCCACCGCACGCACGTGGGGACAGAACCCCGGTTCTCAATGACCAGGCCCTGCGCCAGGGCCCAGTGCTCGAGCAACCTGCCCCGCGCAACGTCCGTGTACCGGGAACCCCAAGCCACGTTCTTGGCGTTGAAGTCCCCGAGGACGAGCACGGAGAGGGAACCGAATGCGACGACGACGTCTCCCAGCTCCACAAGGGAGTCCTGGAACTCGGCGAGAGTTCGGCTCGGGGAGAAATACACGCCTACCACGACGATCTCCCCGAACCGGGCTGCGACGATCCCGCGCCCTCTCTCAACACGATCGAGGGGCGGGGTACCGGCGGCGGCCGACGAAATAATGGTCACCGAGCCGTCCAGGTCCGCAACCCAGTCGTTCCTGGGCTGGACAAAATACGGCTCGGCGACCACGGCGACGTTTATCAACCACTCCGCCATGCTCTGGAGCAAAAGGTCCTGAGCAGCGGCGCAGTGGTTGATGTTCGCCTGGAGGAAGCGCAATGGAGACATTATTCTGAATCCATTGCGGCCTCCTCCAGGGCCCCCTGCGAGGGCGCAGCCACGGCGGCGGCGGCGGCGGCAGCGGGAGCGGCGGCGGCGGCGGTGGCAGTGGCAGCGGTGACGGCGGCGGCAGAGGGCCTACCTCTGCGCCTGGCTTCGGTGGGTGGAGCGCAGGACTTTCCCCCAGCCCGGTGATCGGCCGGCTTGCCAGCCGCCTCACATGCGAAGCAGTGAGGCGGGGCGGAGCACGAGCCGGCCTTGTGACCGGGCTGACCGCAGCGGAAGCACCTATCGCTGCGGTCCACCTCCGAGGTGCAGACGCATGCCGCGTGGTTACCCACTTGGCAGCGGTAACACCTCAGGGGTCGGGGTTCCAGGATCTTACCTGCGCCGACACCCATCCCACCAGGAGCCTTCGGCCCTCCTGAATCTTCTTGGCCGCCGCAACGGGGCAGCTAACCGTGATGGTTTGCAGCCCCGCAAAGCCAGGACGCAGGGCGCCCGCCCTCACCTCGTCTGAGGAGCACCCCCCAGTCCTGGCAACGGCAGCCACCACGTCTTCCGCCGTCACGGAGTCATCCAGACCCAGTATGCGCATGTCTGCGCGCTTTGTGGGTCTGGAGACTCGGGCCTCCTCCGCATTTAGGGACGCTCTGAGCCGTTCGGCCAGAGCGTCAGCGGTGGGGCCGCTGGCCGCGCCGGGGAGCTCCAACATGCGGGCCCCCGTTGCGGTGACTCGCAAACGGAGGCCGCCGGCGATGCCGAGCTCCCCGAGGTCTATCGCCTCCCGCGCCTTCGCGAGCACGTCGCGGTACGACACACCCCTCTTGACCGCGTCCGGCTGCAGTGAAATGACCACAGCCGCGGTCTTAGGGGCGCGCAATCGCGCCGCGACGTCGCGCTCCTTGCGCTGTCGCCGCCTCTCCCTCCGCTTTTTCGATCGGGCCGCCTTGGCAGCCTTCTTCCTCTCCCCGGCCACTTGCCAATCGGCGCCGGCCGGAGGAGCCTCCGGAGTAGTGCTGCTGGGGCGGCCGGCGATCTGCCTGGGCCTTCCGTTTGGCCGCCAGCGTTTTTCGCGCTGGCCTATCAGGCGTCGCAGGCGTCGAGGTCGGAGTCGGCCGCGCCGACCCCGAAGGGCCCGGCCTAGCCTGGCTGGGCGCGGCTGGAGCCGTCCTCGCCCCCGCCGGGGCCGACCCCGCCCCCGCAGGGGCCGTCCGCACCGGGGCCGTCTGCGCAGGGGCGATCCGCGCCGGGGCCGCCCTCGCCTGAGGCGGCCTCGTCGTCGGGGGGGAGTTCGACGCGGCCGCGGCCGCGTACGAAGACGCCAGCGGGGGCCTCAGCACGCGGCTCTCCAGCACGGAGAACCGCCGCTCAAAGGCGGCCAGCTCCTGCCGCACCAGGGTGAGGACTGGGTTCTCCCCCGGCGCTGGCGCTGGCCGGCCTTTCTCCTTGGGGCTCTCCGGTGGTGCCCCCCGACGCCCGGCCGCCTGCATTCCGGCCAATTCGGCCCTCAGGGCGGCGTTCTCCTTTTGGAGAGCCCCCATGGCGGCGGTCAGGCGGGAACACACCTACTACCTAGGTATGAATTGCAGCACAAACTAAATTGACAAAAACTCCATCTACATACGTCTGTCTCTGGGTCCATGCTTCTTTCTCATCTCCCTGTGTTAATCAAAATATTTGTTGATACTCCAAGACATAATTTAGTGTAGTCTTGGCCAAGGTAGGTGCTACCTCGCCCTCCTACTAAGGATTCCTAAATCACAAGAGGCAAAACCCAGTTATTACGTGAATATTTCGCCGGTGCGTACTGTGTACATAGAGTATACGAGAAATTACGTCGGCAGCAAAACAGGTCCAATAACCTATTTACTTTGATAATAAAATGTTACAGGCAGTGTAACCCAACCGCGGCTGTACGTAATGAATTTCCTCAACACCTCGGTACACACAGGTCCCCCGGCTGTTTGCCCGTCATACCGTGTCCCCCGGGAGGACGGGAGGCCGGGAGTATCGGGACTATCCTCCTGCCGTGTAATTCTGTCTGCTTGCCGACTCTATTGGAACGGATGGTGGAAGATGATTGCATTTAACGCGGTCCTCGATTGGTGGTGGTATTTGCTTTCGTGTTGGAACGTTTCTAATGTTAAACTGATTGTTATGTGTTTGATGGATTTTTATAAGTTTTGCGAAGATATCTACGATCATGAGCAAGTGAATAGTCCTTCAAAAAAAAATTTTGTAAAATACGACTTCGGTGTATTTAAGGAGTTTTTTGCCTCTTGAATTTGTGTAGAATCAATCCCATCCCATTACATTTCCTTTAATTTTAATATTCGACGTTCAAAAGTACCTCTTAGATTGCCTAATTGAAATGAAAGCTTTGACTTTTAGATTCTATTTTTGTAGCTATTTCTTGCGTGAAAATCATGTTTATTTCCATTATTTCGAATCACCTCAAATAATACTAAAACAAAGTTTAAACAACAACTCTTCAGTTTCAAACTCTCGTGATTGACGAGCTCGACGTGACGATTGCAACTAAGCACTTTGTTGAAACATCATCACAACAGCAGAATATTGCGAACCGATGGAAATTATGATGCTACTACTGAACAATGGGCACATCAATATCAGCAGCCTGGCAGACTGTCGATGTGCCAATTACACTGATGATGGATGACGCGCTGCTGCCAGCGTGACGTTGATTGGCGGGGGAAATTGCGCGCTTACATTTTATAGCCATTATATTGCTCACCAATAACTGTGCCTACACCTCAACGGAATATCAAATAGCTACGTAGCTAAATAATTATAGCCACATAGACCGATATTCCGGGTTAAGCTGCGCTTGCCGATGTTGGTTTGTGTGTGGGTGACCATCTATCATAGCGAGTTTCCTCCGTGTCTCGGAAAACACGAAAAGCCGCCATTCCCGGATATCAATTACCGATATATAAGACTCGTTACTTTTAGTCATATGCTCAAAAGTCTGTCAACCAGTCTTATGAAAGGTAAGATGTAGACATATTACCCAGGTACTGCGCTGTGGAGGTCAGATAGGCAGTCGCTCCATGTAAAATTACTGATGTTCTGCTGCATCCGGTTAGACTAGAAGCCGCCCCAACAGAGTTGGCAACAGGCTAGGCAGATGATGAAATAGTCACCATTATTTTGGTCAATTATTATATGATGAAAAGAACATGAATTTTGGAAGATTGTACCAATATTAAGCAAAATTATGCAGATTAAGGAGCAGCAGGAGGAGCAGTGGTGGCCCAGTGGTATCGGCCCCGACTTACGAGTTGTAGGTCGTGGGTTCGAATCCAGGCAGGCGCATTACTTTGTGTAATTTGTTTCATCACCAGCTCTCAAAACGGTGAAGGAAAACATCGTGAGGAAACCGGCATGTCCTAGAACCAAAAATTCGAAGACATGTGACATCCACCAATCCGTCCTGGGCCCGCGTGGCGGATTATGGCCCACCCCCTCTCACAGAGAGGAGGCCTGTGTCCCAGCAGTGGGAACTTTAACAGGCTGATGATAATGATGATGCAGATTATGTGACCTGCTTAGTGTTTGTATCGGAGACATTACCGAGCCTGTTAATACAGTCACAATACAAGATAAATATTCCCATAATGATTCATTTATTTCTATAGAAAAATGATCAAATATTCTGTTTGTTAGCCATGTTCAAGTTGATCCAGATTGCAGCATACCAATCACAAAAGTTCGTCCATCGACGCTTCAACTAAGAAATAAATGGATTCCGTCTTCGACAGAGTATTGAAATCATACAGCGAGAGTGCATACCGTTCCGCGCCAGTAATAAAGTCACTGAGCTGCGGACTTGTGAACTATTGCTGAGTTGTGGGGGGTATAGAGCAACTCTATGGGTAAGGGGGAGGGCACAATCTGGTGCAAATAAAGTAAGGGTTTTTTTACCGGAGCTAGACGGAAAAAAATCTATTATGTTGGTATTGTGAAGTTTCAGAAAATAGTACTTGATGGTCTTTCTATTTGCATCTGCTCAAGATTACAGTTACCTACTTGACAGAGGTAGTCGGCAGCCAGTGAAACCCAGGACCCACAAGCATGCCTACTTACCGCGGACATATTGCTACAACACGCGTTTGTTCCCATCTGTGTTTAACCACTTTGAGGTTTTCATAAGATATATAGATTCGCATTAGGTTTGTAACCCGTAATAACAGTATAAGGATTTAAAATAAATAAATATAAAGTGAATGTGTTTTTTTCATGGCTGACAAACTTGGCCGATATTACCAAGAGCCATATACATTTCGAACATCAAGGAATAATTGTGAACTTTACCCAACTATTTTGTCTTGATTATTATCATGGATAGCCATACACACACAACTTTAATAATTTTAAGTAAACGTTGTTCAATAGAAACAACTTGGGATACAGTTGTTTGCAAATACAACGTTGAACAAACATTCTAGTAGTCTAGTAACTAGTACTCTCCAGGCAGCAATATGAAGGCAGCCTAGCTCGAAGGATTGAAAAGAGATCTGGGAAATAGCTAAGAGTTGTTGGAACACAATCGAGAATTTCTAGAAACTTCGCCCGCCGTAACACCGCGGACTAAGTTCTTGATAAAATTTCATTACCGCCGGAACCAGTCTAACGTGATTTTCACTTGAGAAAAATTAATAAGACTGTTATACCTATTCAAAGAGAAAGAAAGAAATAAGTTTAGTTTTTATTGGTTTTGGTTTTTGGTGTTTGGAACAGTTAAATTAGAGTTGCCCCACACTAGAAACTTTTCCTGTGTCGTGGCTGCGTTTACAAACATAGAAACTCACATACACAAACACCACGGTTAACTACTTGTAGGTCATACAAATATTTGTTCCACGCGGGAATCGAACCCGCGACACGCTGCGTAGCAGGGGGTGGACATCGGGAATCATCGGTTCAATCGCTTAGCCACTACGCTAACTGTGCTAACCGTGTAACTTGACCTGTCTATGAACTAAACAATTAATGACTTCTTTCTATTTAGACGTACATGCTTTCTTCTTGCTTTCCTACGATACTAAAGAACCTGAAATTAAAAAATAAAACATGAAAACCATTTGTATCACGCCTAGTACAACATAAGGTTCCGAATAGTAGACGCTCAAAGTGACCTTTGTTTACAAAGAAATCTTTTACATCGTCCAAAATCTATCTATCGACGCAAATACGATATCGGCCAAGCGAAATATCGGAAATGCTCAAAATCGGGAAAATATTTCAGCGGTAAAATAGTGTAAAATCCTTATAGGATCAAATCGGCGCGCTTCGGAGCGGACGCTCGCGTATCGCTACGATCGCCGGCGATTCGCGGCGATATTCGCTTTTATGAGGACTTTTATTCGTTCAGACGATTCACACTTTCCGGCCCAGTGGGCACAGATAATGAAATACAAGTTGGCACGCTTACTGCTACAGCACTTACCATAAATGAGTTACCTGCAGAAGGCAAGGAAGTCAGCTCTATTCACCGTGGGACAATGTAAACGAATACTGACGGGAAATATAAAATACATGTCCCTTATAAGTGCGTTTGCACTCACTGCTCATAGATACGTGGGGTGTGATCATTATTTTATACCAGTTGTACGTAGTGAATCTTCTGCTCTTATATTTTTAATACAGTAGCACAGTGCTACCTGCAGTTTTTACATTTCATTAAAGCTGAGAATTTTGTTAATTAATTTTGCGCAAGTTTTTCGTTCACTTTTATTGCGGGAAAGGATTTTATATCAAAAAGGAATTTGAAGTTTTAAAAATTAATTTAAAAAAATGTTCTCGTCAGCTTCTTAAAGCGGAGGACAGCTTCGTCAGCGTCACCTCATCATCATGACCTTACGTGAGTCCACCTCAGGACATGCTACAAATGTGACTCATTATCATCATCATCATCATCATCCTATATTGTTCCCACTGCTGGGACACAGGCGTCCTATCTGTGAGAGGGAAATGTGATTGGCAATCTATTTTCGTCTATTCTGAGCTGAGGCCCTTTTGGCATTAAACGATTTGTTTGTTTATTTCAATTTGAGATTGAGAAGTTTTTGTGTCAATAAATAAACTCAATTATCGTTATTTTTTTGTTTCCTTTTATTCTTACTTTTTAATACCATAATAAATATTACTTAATTTTTATCCAAAAAGAATACACCTATGAAGAGTACCCGTCAAGTCAAAACGTCACATAAGGGTGCCCCCACACCGCGCCGGTCGCAGTCGTCCGGCCGACGCAGTCATTAGACAAGACTCACAATTAGCTCCATCCGTCGATCGACACGACTCACGACACTCATTTACTTGTGTTCGAGTTTGTTATGTCTCACAGATTATGTGTAGTTAAGACAATCGTCGATCGAGCGCTCGTCCATACTGAAACAGAAAACGTTTTCCTGCCCCTAAATGTTATCCTATCTCAATGATTTTTTAGAATGCTTCTGACACAGTAAAAAACTAGGTTTATAGGTTTTCGGTTTAAGTTACTCTTAGGCGCCTGTAACTTTCAAACAATTAAAAATTTTGAAAAAAAGAAAACCTATAAACCTAGTTTTTTTACTGTGTCAGAAGCATTAAAAAAATCATTGAGATAGGATAACATTTAGAGGCAGGAAAACGTTTTCTCTTTTAGTTTGGACGAACGCTCGGTAGACGATTGTCTTGAGTAGACATATAGGTACTTAAAGGTGAATTAAAATGTAACGACATTCATGTTTGAGTCGAATGCCCAAAATATGGAACGCTAGATGTCCGTAAAAGAACCGGAGTAACCGACATAGCTTGCAGAGTAAACAAACTGAAGTGGTTGTGAGCTGTCTATTTTTGTGGAAGGTCCAATGGCCAGTGGAGCAGACGACTCCTGGAGTAGTTCAAGCTAGATGGTCCGACGACCTTAAGAAAGCGGCTGGGATAGACAAGATGCGCAAAGCGGAGGACAGGGTGATGTGGCGTGGGAGAGGACCGGTGCCCAGCAGTGGACTGCGATAGACTGATGGCTGAGTTGGTTCATTAAATGAATCATTCGGTCATTGTTTTCGTTCATTCATTTAAGAACGATTTAATCTAAAAAAAACCTTGATTTTATCTTAAGATAAAGTAATCTTCATAAAGAGCTACTAGATAAGATATTCTTATCATTTTGTTTGTTTTTACTCTAACATTATCTAATCTCTTCACTGTAGTGTAGGTCAGGGAAGCCGACCTCTACCTAACAACTGACTACAATGCCAGTAGGATACTTATTCTCGATATTTTCAAAAACCTATAAAAAATATCAAGTTAGTCGGGAAACCGAATTTCCCTTAGATTAGGTGACCCTCCCCAACTAAAAATTCCAATTACGAGCAACCCTCAATAATAACCGCATATCGAACCCAACTCACCGACCTATACCTACATGTAGGTACGCGATGAGTCGAGACGAGAAGTATACTTTTGATTTTTATTTACTTACTTTTTGAACTACTATGGAAGTTGAATTTTTCAGGTTTTTTTTTATTTATGTTTTTTAGGGTTCCGCAGTCAACAAGGAACCCTTATAGTTTCGCCATGTCCGTCCGTCCGTCCGTCTGTCCGCAGTTTAGCTCAGAGACGCACAGTACTAGAGAGCTGTAATTTGGTGTAGATATACGGATTTGTTGTGCCGAAAAAGTGGTACAATAAAATCTCGAAAAAATTTTTTTTTAGGGTACCTCCTGTACACGTAAAGTGGGAATGTTTTTTTTCTTTCTCGCGTACCCCTTAGTGTGGGGTATCATTAAATAGGTCTTTAAAAAGTAATGTGAGTTTCCATTAACAATTTTTTGATAAAAAAATTCGTTTGTGAAATATTAATCTTTAAAGTGCTAAATTTTGCTCGACTCGAGTGTCCCCCCCCTCTACCAGCTAAACTGTTATGTTTGGGGGTGTGAAAAAATTCACAATAGTAGTATATTTATCGAAGTTTAAAAGAAAATTATCATGACTAAGTAGGCTTTACAACTTTACGAGTAATAGTCGACCAACTTATAAAATGTACTTGGATATCATATTTTCTTAAACAAAATGTAATGTAAGTTTGACAACTTTATTTTTACAGCTTATATAGGTATGTTTTTACGGTATGTTTTTTGAGGATAGGTAGGTTTTTATCGTCAACTATTTTTAACTAACTTCAAAAAAAGGAGGAGGTTCTAAATTCGTCGTAATCTTTTTTTTATGTATTATCCCCGATTTCTCAAAGACTCCTGGACCGATTTTGAAAATTATTCTTTTTAAAATTAAATTCAGCGAATCAGTTTAGTTAGTTCGTCAGTAGTCGCTTAAGTATTTTGATGGGCAACTACGGAACCCAACACTGTGCGTGGCCCGACACGCACTTGGCCGGTTTTTTTTAATTGCTCATAGCTTTTTTATTGTGGTAAAATCATCAAATGAGTCCTTAGGACCGGCCGGGAGGGGGCTGCCAGTCTTATAGCAACTAAAATCCACGATGATCCTTCAATGGCCTTTTACGTTTCAGAGTCACCATTACAAACAGTCAGACCAGAGTTGTTCTTGAACTACCAAAGTCATAGAAATATTTATTTCGACCGTTAATCGAATTCGCGTCACCCAGCACAACAAACAATCTTTGTCACTGCTGCAACTGTGGTGACAAATGGACATATCAGAACAACTACTTTACTTTTGATTTTTCTTGAAATCAAAAGAAGTGAAGTATATTAGACATAATATGAAATTGTGTTTCTCCGATTTCGATTACAACACAGTCAGGTCAAAAAACGGTAACAAAAAATATTTCCAATATTTGGATTTCTTTTTCGTTCGCTACACTTTTTCACATTTTGTGTTGAACATATTTGTTCTGGTGTCCCCTTTTGATACAAACGACAGTACTTTGCGAACACTATCAAATATATAAAATTGGGTAGAAAGAGGGTAGCCGCGCAATATCTCGGGGTGCCGGGCGCGACACTCGCGTCAATATTTGAACTGCACACTCTTTAATACACCTACAACTTGAATTTGATATGGTGGCGAGGTGGCGGTGGTGGTGGTGCGGTGGCGTGCAGTCTGGGGAATTTACTTACCTAGAGATATTTCGTGAAAATCCTCTTCGTATTCATAGGGTGAGGTGATGTCTCTAAAAACTGTACGTTTAGCACGAGTTTTCAGTATTTGAGACGTAAATAAACCTTGACATTTTCAAAGAAAAAAATAGTTCCTTCTTCGCACACCAGACGCTGTTCCATTTTTTCATTCAAGAAACGCTGTAAATACTGGAAAGACGATGTAAAGTAAAGGGTACTGGTTATCTGTGCAGTGCGTTAGCATAGAAATTAATAACTGCGCAAGTGTGCGTAACATTGTTAAAGAAGAACCCCATAATTTTCCACGTACGAATATAATCAGTGCGCCTTAAATTTTCAAGTACATATTACCGGAATTAAATCTGATACGCGAAGGTTTCAGTTTAAAAGGGTTCAAGTACTTTGTTAATTTAACATTACATAGGCCTCGGGTCAGCGCGTTTATAATTAAGTCACTTCCAACCTTCTAGATAGAGACAGACATATAATTATGCTTTGTGTGTAACAGAGATGGCATTCCATGCCAAAGTTTTTTGCGGGGTGTAATAGGTTATGCCAGAAATAAGGTTTCCAAAAATAATTGAGGGCCAGGAATTTCCTTTTTGGAGAAGATCCGTATTATAGAACCTACATGTATCGTACCTAATACCTATAATACTGACGCCTATTTAATTCGACGCCTTTCGAATGAGACGCCTACTGAAATCGACGCGTATTGATTCCGACGTCTGTTGAATCCAACGCCTTTAGAATCCGACCACTTTTGAATCCGACGATTTAGAATACGACGCCTTTTGGATCTAAGGCCTATTGAATCCGACGCTTATTGAATCCGAAGGCTGTTGGATCCGACGCCTATTGAATCCGACGTCTTTTAAATCTGACGTTTGTTGAATCCGATGCCTATTGAATCCGACGCCTTTAGAATACGATGCCTTTGGTATCCGACGCCTTTTAAATCCGATGATTTTGGAATCCGATGCCTTTGAATCCGACGCCTATTGAATCCGAAGCCAATGAAAGACGACGCGTTTTGGATCTGACGCCTTTGTTAGTCGACTACTACCGACGCCAATTCTTTTTAAGGCTGCCGCATTTTGTCACCTTTTGAAACCGACGCCTTTCGAATCCGACACCTTTTGAATTCAACGCATTCTGACTGAATTCGACAACTTTTGAATCCAACGCCTTTCGAATCTAACACCTCCTGAATTCGATGCCTTTCGAATCCAAAACCTTTTGAATTCGACGCCTATTGAATCCGACGCCTTCTGAATCCGACGCCTTTTGAATCCGACGCATTTTCTATCCAACGCCGACGCTTTTTTAAGTAGACGCCTTGCTAGCCGACGCCTATTGGTATGTAACAAGTTAAGGTATGAACTGTGAACAAACGTACCGCATCCAGGTTTCCCACTTGGATAAAAAAACCTCACCACTCGAAGGTCCAACCGCCCGAACTATCCAATTTTTACAGAAGTCACTTATTGCGAATTCACTTACAATTAACAGCGTTGCATTAAGTGCATGTCCCCTCGGGGTAAGAGGGGGCCAAGGGGGTGAAGACAGGAGGGGGCGGGGCTAACTCGCTTATGCACCCGGAACGTACTGGTGATTCAATTTGAACCGTTTTATTGACTGAAAATTGCTCTAAAGTGTAGAAGGGCCGGTGCGACAGTGCGATTGCGACTGTGCGACAAAGGTGTCGCAGATGGAGTCTACTTAGGCGGCAGAGGATTCGTTATGTAAATTCCTTTTAATTTATTCCTTTCTAGATAAGACTGGGATTGTGTGCTAGGTTTTTCTGATTGGTATGTGCGACGGCGACGGAGGGATTTAAGAGTTTGTTAGTGCTGAAACGTGAACATAAAGTTCATTCATATTTCAATGTTTCGATTTTTCTGTATCATTTATTACACATTATGCTGACAAAAATTTTAAGGCACTGGTCATAATTAATCAAAAAAGCTTTAAAAGAAAGCTTAACAAAAAATATCTCTAGTTAAAACATTACATCTTTAAAACTAATCAAAATCATGCTCCTGTACTAGTTCCCTGCTCACTTCACCTCTATCACGTAGTAAACCAGAGCTTAATGCAGCAAAGATTGCTTCTCGATATTAAATTGAGCAGACAGACACCAACATGTTAACTAAACGCTTGGCGGATACCACGTTTAAGACACTCTGTGGTTTTGGCAATGGATTGGTATTGAGCATTTTGTAGATTAGGTACTCCAATAGGTTCGTGATGAAATAAGCAAAAACTATAGATTGAATTGAAAGTTTGAAAGCCGAGAAGCTTATAAGAAATCCGTTTAGTTTTCAATTTAGAGGCCTTACCACGAGCTCTTAACGCGATCCAGTTTAGGCTGTGGGAAAGAGATGGCGCTAGACGAATTGTATAGCTCTGTCTCTTTCCCACAGCCTAAACTGAATCGCGTTAAGAGCTCGTGATAAGGCCCCAGGTTATAACGAAATTGTATGTGGAGTTTTGGATTTTTTTGGCGAATCGTGTTTAATCTTTATGATTTTTTACCACTTCGCTGCAAAATCATTGTTTTGTGTGAACGTAACAGCGTTAGCAATGACACCAGATAAAAAAAGTTCTATTTTCGTTCACTGCTCGTTTCGAAAATAATTAATTTACAGCGAGCTCCTGCTCAGCTCCTGTCCATGACTACACTTGCGGTACAAATGACCGGCCGCGCTTTACAAAACTGTGTCTCCCATAGAACGGGAATTGAAAGAAATCAGTGCATTTCATCGCAGCACCGCCAGTGTAATATTGCTACTTGCTGAATAGAGCCGACACCGGTCTACCGCAGTGTCAGATATTTGCGACACCACTCGGGTTTGAAGGTGTTGTACTGAGCACAGCGGGCTTGCTGAAATACTTTTAGAAAGAAAAAGAAAAGAAATAGAATAAGAACTTGTGGAAAATAAAATATGAAGTCAATATTTATGTCAGAAATTGAACAAATCTATTGGCAACATGTTAACCTACAAATTGCTTTATATATCTATATATATAAAATTCAAAACTGACTGACTGATCTGACAACGCACAGCCCAAACCGCTGGGCCTAGAAACTTGAAATTTGGCATAAGCCCTCCTTATACTATGTAGGTGAGCACTAAGAACGGATTTTGCGAAATTCGGCCCCTAAGGGGTTGTTTTTGGGGTTGATAGTTTGTATGAAACTTCGTTATTACAGGTGCTGGGAATTTCAAGGTTTGCATGAAGTTTCCTTATAGGACGTAGATGGTCACCATGACGGGATTTTGCGAAATTCGACCCCTAAGGGGTTTGTTTTTGGGGTTGATAGTTTGTATGAAACTTTTTTAGTACAAGTGCTAGGCGTCTCAAATCTTGCATGGTGGTACTTTTGAAGATGTGAATGCTCACCGAGGTGGAAATTTTGAGAAATTCGACCCCTAAGGGGTTGTTTTTGGGGTTGATAGTTTTGATATTCAAATTTTTACATAGGGGTTCTTTTATGGAAGTAAATGGTCACCATGACGGGATTTTACGAAATTCGACCCCTAAATGGTTTGTTTTCGGGGTTGATAGTTTGTATGAAACTTTTTTAGTACAAGTGCTAGGCGTCTCAAATCTTGCATGGTGGTAATTTTTAAGATGTTAATGCTCACCAGTGTGGAAATTTTTGGCGAAATTCGATCCCTAAGAGGTTGTTTTTGGTTTTGACAGTTTGTATGAAACTCTGTTACAAAACTGCGAGGAGTCTCAAATTATGCACCGGGTTCCTTTATAGGACTTAGATGAGCACTAAGAGAGGATGATACGAAATTCGACCCCTAAAAGTTTGTATTGGTGTTGATAGTTAGCATTCTTTTTGCAATGGGATTATTTTAAAGACCTAGGTGTTACATAAGGCGGAATATGCGGGTCGATAGAATTTTTGTTGAATATTGATTTAGTTTTTCCAACAGTATCCCATATAGAGGGTGGCAGGGACTAGAAATTCACAAAAGCAACGTTCGATAATCACGCGGACGAAGTCGCGGGCGTAGTGCTAGTAGTCTATATAATTATAAAATTGCTTTTTATATAGTTTATATATTTTTTTGGAACTGTATCAAGACATTTCATTTTTTCCTACATATATCGCGTAGCATAAAAATAATTTAAAAGCAGAAAGAAAAATTCGACCGCAATCAGTATTTGAACCTGCGACCTCTGAATTCAGCACATTAGTCCGACGCTCTTATCAACCGAGCCACCGAGTTCCTGCTTGCTTTGAAATTTTCAATTCATTTCTTTCTTTCCAAGTCAAATCCTGCTTGCGAATATTTCTTTCCCCAAAAAAAAAATTAAGTCATTTCATTCTGTGAGTGTATGCCAATCCAACAATTTAAACTTTCAAAGAAAATCTGCTCACACTCCAAACAGCTTATCATAAAAGCAAACACAAGCTTCGTATTCCCGTGTGCAACCACCTCAACTAAGTCAAGGAAACCGCGTCTGCGAAGTGTATTGGTATGTAAAAGTTGTGCGGCACGGGCGCCGACACGAACGCTTTGCTATTAGCCGTCCGGCACTGCTCCGGTAAATAAATACATGAAAATATTGCCGCCGCACGCCTCAATCGGTTCACAAGCGGTTGTATAGCTTTTATAGCCTGCTTTACATGTACTAAGGATGCTATTTGGCTTGACATAATTCTGTCACCGTTTTTATAGAAAAGTGAATAAATGTGAATGAATAGTGAACGAAGAGTGAATAAAGAGTAAAACAGGGATGAATGCAGTCATAACCTTAACTTACTGAATATTCTTAGCGAGATTGTATCTGTCTATCAAGTAATACACTTCTGCCTTGTTCTGCCAAACACGCAAGTGATAAATTGCTTCTAGTGCTTTGTGTTAAATGTCATCCTTCTTAGAAGTCCAATTTAATCAATCCAAGAAGGATTAATAATATGAATATAATTCTCAAGGCTTCTAATCTAAAGGTGGTGATATACTTGAGCAATTACTTGTAACACAACAGAAAAGCTAAACATAGAGCAATAAACATTTATCATTACAAACATTTTCACGCGAATCTTTCCAGCGAACGCTCTAGTCGATGGTCGTCAAAAAATCTTTCTTCGTAAAGATGTCAGACTTGACAGTCGGCTCGGTAAAAAGCTCGACAAAAGCTCGTTAGAATGCTCGCTAAAACGCTCTCGTTTGTATTTCTATAATGTCACATTCGCAAAAATGCATAATACAGTGTGTTCAAGTTAATCAGTACCTTAAAAGTATTTTAGCCAATCCATACCCACCAGTAGTCAGGCAATAAATAATAAAGAAGACAACTCTATTAATGCAACTTTTATTTACTTCTGAAACTCATCTAAACTTGTGTCCAAACAGCGCATCGCCTTTCCAGGTACCAGGCGAGCAGAAGCGGGCAATAGTGTCGGTGTCGCGGTTCTTATACAGCGGCGACGGCGTGCAAATACAGCGCAATATGAGAGCGCCCCGGGCACCCATCAATTGTGTCTCATATCAAATATACCGGTGGCCTGTGATACACCGATATATTGCTGACGATATTTTCTGTCATATGAGTAAGAATTGTGGGTTGCTTTTGTTTAGATGCTTTGTGGATTTAGCTCGAGGCGAGGCTATGAATAGTTGTGTATATTTTTTGAATGACACACTAGACTAGAATAAGATATGTAGAAAAAAATACATAAAAGTAAAAGGTAAATATAATTATAGTGTGCGCCACACTTTCTATGAAAAATAGACTACAGTAGAGCAATTAGCTCAAAATCTCTCAAAATCTTTGTAATAATCGAGCGTCACAAGCATCTATAAAATAAGTTTACAACATAATATAGGATGTGTTTGAAACCAATGATCAACATCTATACAAACAAGACAATACTTCCAAACAGAAACACACTCAAGCTGGCAAGGATCTCCCTAAGAGCTGTCCAAGTAAGTCTGGGTGTTCGGCGACACTACAAACAGTAAACACTATCCACTATACTTTCCGGTCGGTACGTAAATAAGGCGTGTGTAAGGATGGGTTGGAACCCAGTGCGGTATCGACCTCTTTGGAGCTCGAGTGTGGTTGATAGCAGGATTTGAATGTGTCTGTCGTGAAGGAGGACTGTTGTGAATCTTCATGGGGGATAAAGTAACTTAAAAGGTAAGTAAGTATTATGTGCGTAAAATATGTTTTTACGTAAATCGTTTTATAAGGAAAATCTTTAAAAACTTTACAACAATGTAGAAGTACTCGTATTCTGTCATGGGTATTAATAACGTAGGTACATATTATTTAATGAATTTTTGACTGTTTCCTGTGAAATAGGTTAATTTTGCTTGAAAATAAACGCCAAAATTACAACAAAAGGCTTAATTAATCTATAAAGCCTGAAAGCCCGAAAACTTCCCCACACGTTTTCACGAAAAGAAAAACTTTAAAAAACTATATCACAGTCCGGTGGCGAGAGAGAGATAATTATAAAGAATCTCAGCTCAGGAACGCGGCACAATCGGGTTATCGCAGCGAGCAGGTACACTGATTCGATTAGCCGCTCACTCCGCTCACTCCGCTCTAGTCGCTCCGTCCGCTCGCACAGCTCTCACACTATAAGGAACACTTTTTTGCGCTCAACGGAACCTTATTAATGGGGTTATTATTTATCCTTTGTTGTAGAAAGAAAAGGTTTGGAAGGAAATGGTCGCGTTACGTACATGTTATTAAATTAGGTCGCACTCGAGTGCTCCGGGTAATCTGCTAGTGTCTTATAGCTGTGGTGATGAAAGACAGACATATTTGTGAGGAAATTAAATTATTCAGTACATCTGCATTTGCATTCGAAATCGTGTCTTTTTGAGCAATCAATGAATTTTATCGACGCAAAGAAAATTACTGAAAATAAATTGAGCAATTTAAACATCGTACAAAAATGAGAATATTTGAACAACTCTCACGCAACACAATTAATCCAGTATTACCTTAATTAAAACAAAAACACGTACGCTATTTAAACAATTTAAAATTAATCAAGCAGACCGCCGAATTAAAATGCTTTCCCACCTGAATACACTGGAATAAAGACAAAGCCTCCAGTCGCGGTCTGCATAATAAGCCGCATTATATCCTGATCAAAATTTCAGCTCAACTGGAGTCTGACCGGAAGTCGGCGCCCGGATACGAAAGCGGCCGGCAGATGGCGCCGTTTCCTCTTATTGCTGACCGCGGGACAAAGCCTGTCGCTTTATACCAAACACCACACCTACCAACGGCCCTGCTGATAAAAATCTACCTTATTGCCATAACCATAAGAATTAAGGTAACAACAATCAAAACTTTGTACGCATTTTGAAATATGCAACTAGTTTACCATGCCATTTTATCAGCACCCCCAAATTATATTAAAATGAGCTTTATTCCGTTGGTTTAAATATGAGTGTGGGTGTATAATGTAGTTGGTGGCTGTTAAAATATGCAGTAGTTGTGCCTCGGGGGGAGTAATTCGTACTTCTTGTTGATTTAATAGCGTTCTGACGGCAGATCACTGAAACTTCCTGAAGTTTGTCGCTCATGTAACGCTTCGTAAATATTGATAAGGGAAAAGCATTTCGTCAGTGAGTGTCTTACAGGACGGGAAAAGTAGGTAGTAATAAGCAATTTCTTAAAAAAAAACATCCTTATAATAAACAAAAATAATACCAATAAACTCCTAATCCAAAAAGCAATAGAGATCAATTTAGATAAATCCCCCCATTATCACATCGACCTACAAAGTTCAGCATTAAAATAAACCAGATCGTAAGCAAACCCGTATTAATAACAACATCAGCTTAATTCACCAAAATAGACATTTATATTCGAAAGGTCGAAGGTTGAATACAATGGGCGAAAAATTTGGCCAATAAATAACCAAGTTGTATAAATAATGTTGAACGTTTGTATCTGTTTTGGTCCATAATTGTGACCGTAACTTTATGCCAACCATTACTCTATACAATACACGTAGAATAAATTACGCGACGGTATTCAAAAGAGTATTTAGTGCGTGGCGAATGGAATAAACTCGTAGACGCCGTGTCTACGGCGCGCTACGCGGCTACGGCGTAGGCCCGGTGGTAAAAGATTTTCCGTAACGTCGTCGTATTTTCTGTACTAATGGATCTATTGTACTAATTATTTCTGTTACTCAAGTATAATTAATGGAAGAACTTACTTAGCGGTATTAGTAAAGCTTGTTGGCTTAGACATTTTCATAGAAATGTATTTACTTTCATTAGAACTAGATAGAATTTATCAACAATTAGATTTTATTTTCTGCTTGTTCAAATTAAGTATTTTAGCGATACCTTCTATATCCCTTTATTTTCCGGGGTCACGGTAATGAGATAAGTCCTGCGACCCCGGCAGGCTTTGGTCTTCTAGAGGGGGGCCTTTAGGGGCCCTGTCATAACGCTGACACTTTTTGAGGCGCGCGTGGAACACAACGCGCCTACGGTGGCCGGAGTTCGTCTGCTGACGCCCGACGCCGACGCCCTGCCACTGCGGCTGGGGTGGAGGGAGGACGCTAAAGTTGAATACTTAGTAGAAAATTCTTTAAGCCTATTTATTTATCAATATAAAAATCGTCTTAAATGACCGACTATCTTCTAATGCTAATAATAATTTATCGAGTACCAATTAATTCCTCTAATTAGTTGCTTTTATAGCAATCTATAATATTCTTGTATTTCAAAAACATCAATAGATGTTTAAAACATCTAAAACTTACTTTTATCAAATAATCATAGATGCTGATCTCTTTATAATGCCGTGATACGGCTGACATCAAACAGTGTCTTTAGTTACAAGACGGTACACATCAAAGCCGGGCCGCGCTGCAGATGTGTAGATTAGTCACGATCACAACCGACGGACTGAAGGTCTAAAACAAGATTACATAATTATTGCAGCACTATCTTTTACACGTGACTATGCCTGTACGAAGGTTGGAAGTCTGTCTACTACAGGTACAAAGCATATTATCATTATCGAATGCAATAAAGTATTGAGTACCTATTAAAGTAAAGTATCCTGCAGAGAGCCCATACTACCTCAAATGGCTTAGCAGAAACCTGTGATACGTCGAAAATACTACGGCATTAATTTTGAAATAAATATATGGTAAAGTTGAGGATTAATGTTAGGTCTTATGTTTGGCGAAAACATGATTCCATAAAATTTTCTCGATAGAAAAAAATCCCAAAGTTACCTCTAAATTTAACAATAAAACGCTGGCAATCAGACAATACTTAAAATTAGATCATGAAACTTTTTATACTAACTGAACTAACTATAAAGCAGGTCTTATGTTATTTACTTTTTTGAATTTCCTTTTTTTTCGCCGTAAAATAAATAGATTTGCGTGTAGACAGCTAAAAGAAAGAGCAAGCAATAGTGCGTGGTACGTGCAAGTGCGAGCGAGTAAAAGTATACTGAGGTACTATAGACCCTTATGATCATGCAATCTGATCAGCTATTATGAATTTAAAAGGTCATTGGCACACATGAAACCATGATTATTTATGCCATTAGGTCTTTTAAAATGTTTTCGACGTTTTTTGAAACCAGATGAAACGATTAAACGTCACTTTATATTTTAACCGGGGTAGCGGAACTCCGTGATCCCGGTACGTAAAGGGCTATTGTGTAGGACATCGTGGATTTTGGTCAGTACAAGTCTGACAGTCCCTCCTGCTCTGCCATGAGTAGGAGGACTCATTTGATGATTTTACAACGTTAAAATACAGTTTTACTATACTTTATAGTAGTAGCATTATAAAACGAAGGAACTATGTATACACCGTGACTTTTTAGTCGTCTTACAAAAGTGGTTCCACTTAATGTATCCGACCTAAAATACTTCTAGGCGAGTTTACTTTTTTTTAATCGTATAAAATAATTTTAATTTTAAATAAATAGGTACACCAAAAATATTAAACACCCTGTTAAAATGTTTACGTATCAAGCTGTAGAGTATACCGACCCAGCGCAATAATCGGGTAGATTATTCCATCTCCATTTTCTATGAGACAAGGGTGTTTCTAACTACGCCTTGCGTCATAATAAAGAATTAAATTTTTATTATTGAATTTTTCAAATCTCTTAAATACCTATTTTTTTATTACAAACATGCTCTAGTCATTGGATACATGAACTGGGCTGCTTTTGTAAGACGACTTAAAAGTCACGGTGTATAGTTCCTTCGTTTTATAATGCTACTACTATAAAGTTGTTATATATTTACTTTACTACTTAGGACCGAGGTAATGGGGCAGAAGTGCGCAAGTTGTTGGTACCTAAGTAACTGTGAGGGTAACCTAGATTGTAACTAGAACAATTTTATTATTATTGTACTCACGCCAGCGTCGAGATAAGACAAATTAAGAGACGACGGTTTTATCACAGTTGGATTAATTTTCCTAGCGTTTTCACTGTAGGATATACAAGCAACAGAATTTTAATGTAGAAGTTTTGTATCATTCTGTTTTAACGTAAAGAAAGGGCTGTGTACTAGACATACTTTTTGATAAAAATGTTTTTTTCTTTTTATGCCGAAAGGAGTTTGGTTTTCGGAACGGGGCCAATAGGACAAAAAGCCTGCTGGGGTCGCGGGATAGACTTTAAAAGCCACTGTGGTCTTGCAACGAACAGTTCAAGAATACCTACACCTAAAAAAATAATAATGTAAGGTTTATAGCAGTTGGGTTTTGTAATGGGGATGGCAACTCAAAGCTAATCGTAGATGGCGCTGCGATAGTTGGTCCCCACGTCAGATTACTGTCTACCTTGTACAAAAAACAAACAAGATTATTTGTTATAAAAATTGAGTATAAATACAAAACAAATATGGAAAATTATTCGTCCATGCAAGTACTAAAAGAAGAATTAAGACGCCGCGGTGCATCTACAAGAGGAAAAAAAGTTTGATTTTACCGTGATAAATCCACAATTACTTGTAGTTGAGGTTTCAATTTTTGAGTTTAGATATGTTTTACCTGTCCTCTCCTATAACAAGAATATAATGCTGCTTCTAACTTTCTATTTTGATAAAATATCATAATGTTTTAAGTCAGTAATTTTAACCTTTTTTTCTATTTAGATTCGAGAAATATCACAATATATTTAATTTCTTAAGGGGCAGGTCTTGTAAAATTCACGCTCGCCGAATTATTTGCGTAACTTTGTTTGTGATTTTTGAACAAAATAGTGCAATAGCTTAAAATATTATTATTGCACATAAATAACCATAATGTAAGTAACAGCTAGTTATTTTTTTAAAGTTGATTTAAGTAGAATATATTAGGTAAATCAAGCGTTCAAAACAGCTCTTTCCTGCCCAACGTCATTTCGAGTTACGTTGGTGCACTCAATCTGAGACAATGAAGAATTCATTTAAAAATCTGATCAGCGCATAATGTCCGCAATATCCTCGTCTTCAAACTGCGCTGATTAGTTTTTTTATATTTATCTTCCATTTTCTTAATTAAGATGGCAGAACATCATCAAAATTCTCGAATTTCATCTCTTAATAAATGGTTTTTTTTCATAGGAACTATACATCGTAGGTATGTAATATTACATTATCTTGATGTCAACAGATCAATAAAGCAAATTCAAAAAAAAAATTGTACCTAAAGCGCTTTTTTTTAACAATAAAAAATATCTCAAATAACCTCTCAAAAAGTGTTTATAAACGAGAATTGCAAGAGAAATTCCTTAGTGGCCGGTGGACGGCCGGAGCGATTGGACGTGAGGTCCACGACGAATTTTTGTTGGTCCCTCTCGCTCGCACCTTCTCTCGCTCTAACGGTGATGACGCGCAGTTACGCATCTCAGGTTGCTCTACTTTATTATGTTAAAATATATTTTTTAACCGACGGAAAAAAAGGAGGAGGTTCTCAATTCGACATGTATATATTTTTTATATTTTTTTATTTATGACCATTCTTTACTTTCTCTAAGGTGGTCCAATATCAAAAAATCTTTTTTTTTGTCGGACAGAGTTTATCAGAAAGTTGGTCCCATTTAAATATCAAAATTAAACTCGGCCTATAGGGGTAGAAAAAGAGGAATTAATTGTCAAATTTCCTACAGAATTTTCAGTTGTGAACCGATTATTATTGTTAAAAGATATGGAGAAGTAACTAAACAAGTTGGAGCGAATTCCGACCTTATTGACATTTAAAATTTAGTTTGTTTTTTCTCACTTTCACTATCGCTAACATTGCTCCTTCATTAAAATCCGGTGTTTGCATAAATGTCAGTAAGGTCGAAAATAGTTTGAACATGTTTTTTAAATTGCTTAACGATAGCAAGTTAAAAAACAGCTTCAAGCGATTTTCGCCCTTATTGACATTTAAAATTTAGTTTGTTTTTTCTCACTTTCACGTTCGCTAACATTGCTCCTTCATTAAAATCCGGTTTTCGCATAAATGTCAATAAGGTCGAAAATCGCTTGAAGCTGTTTTTTTAACTTGCTATCGTTAAGCAATTTAAAAAAACATGTTCAAACTATTTTCGACCTTATTGACATTTAAAATTTAGTTGGTTTTTCTCACTTTCACGTTCGCTAACATTGCTCCCTCATTAAAATCCGGTTTTTGCATAAATGTCAATAAGGTCGAAAATCGCTTGAAGCTGTTTTTTTAACTTGCTATCGTTAAGCAATTTAAAAAACATGTTCAAACTATTTTCGACCTTATTGACATTTAAATTTAGTTTGTTTTTTCTCACTTTCACGTTCGCTAACATTGCTCCTTCATTAAAATCCGGTTTTTGCATAAATGTCAATAAGGTCGAAAATCGCTTGAAGCTGTTTTTTTAACTTGCTATCGTTAAGCAATTTAAAAAACATGTTCAAACTATTTTCGACCTTATTGACATTTAAAATTTAGTTTGTTTTTTCTCACTTTCACGTTCGCTAACATTGCTCCTTCATTAAAATCCAGCAAGTAACAAAACCGTTGGTTTCTCTGTCTCCCGGTGGTAATGGACTGTGCCTATGACAAGGAGTGCAGTCCTTGGATGGGACTGTCAGATTTGTACTGACTAAAATCCACGGTGTCCTTCAAATAGCCCTTAATGTTCCGGGGTCACGGTAATGAGTACCGCGACGACAGCAGGCTTTAGCCCTCTAGAGGGGGACCCCGTCATCATGCTGACGCTATTTGAGGCGCTCGTAGGACACAATGCGCTGTCGACCCGGGCATGGCCCATGACTTTTTTTTCATAAAATCATCAAATGAGTCCTCCTCATGCCAAGCGGGAGATACTGTCAGACTTGTACTGACTTAAATTCACGGCGTTCTTTAATAGCCTTTTATGTTCTGGGTTTACCACTGCGGCTGGGATGTAAGGTTTACGCTGTCCTCTCTCTCACGCGTCCCGTCTCTTCCTTTGCCAACATAACTGCTGCACTGACCTTTTTTTAGGTTTAATTAGTTAAACACGATTGTGTTTAACAAATTAAACCTAACAGAATTTAACCTATGAGAATATTTAAATAGTATTAAAACACTTGTGTGATACTCGTATATTACAAACCAAACAGGGTTGGCATGATGAAAACAAGTTGTTTTAAAACACCTGTTTAAAACAGTTTGAAATTAAACAGTGTTTTTTATTACCCGTTTCAACTACTTTTTAAGGCAGATGAATGCATATAAAATGAAAACAAATTAATATTCAGGAGTCTAAATAGTTTGACATAAAACCTTTTGAGTTTAATGCCATTGTTATGTCATATTTTTAACTTTTATTGACACTGTAATGAAATAATGCTTAAAATTTTTAGAAAAAAAACATCACATGTTTTTATTCCATTGATCATTTTTCGTAAAAAATTCATTACAAAGGGTTAATTTGAAAACATCTTTTCAAATTAACCCTTTGTAATGAATTTTTTATATATTCAGGAGTCTAGAAATGAAACATAATTGATATAATAATATATACGTTTCGACATCAACAAACAAGGTGGAATTAATTTTAAAAAAGAACCAGAAACTAAAAAAAAAAACACTTTTTTAAAACATTTTGAATTGTTACAGTTTGTTTTATATCTTAAAAAAAAAAACTGTTTATTTTTCCAACCCTGAAACCAAGTCATATTAAAACTCCTTATTAAGCAAAAATTCTATAACTCCTTTTAAATAATCCTTAGTAGAGCAATGTTCATACCGCATCAAAATTGTTTTATAATAATTCAGTGGGCAGGATGTATGCGGGGGATTGCGGGAAGGGAGCCCGAAATTTGACGTACGATCGACTGGCCGAACGCGATTCAATTTTTTGCAAAAGAAGACGGCAGCCTTAACACCACAACTATCACGAAACTCGTTCCAGGTGATAATTCTCCCGCCAGACGAACCATTTCATGATTTATAGAGCGATGCAATACTGATACTTAACCTCCAATAGAAAAGTAGATATTATTTTGAAAAGTGTATTCGATTGTTTAGTTATGGTATAATTATAGAATTTCATTAATAAACTCAACTAACGGCCTGTCTCGGCTTCGCAAGGCTGGATATTTGTTTATTATATAGCTTTTCCTTAGTGACAATACAATTTTTGTTCTCACAGCAGTCACAGCAGCTACCCATAATTTCTTGATAGTGTAAATTGTCGGAAATTTGTATGTTCCATCATTTTTACAGCTTATTACATCTAGATCACACATCTAGTCATTTTACATCAATAAATCTTTTTTTTTTCTGAAAATTCCTTGTATTTGACAGTTCTTTGGGGACCAAACTGTCACTTGTCACTTTGACACTTGCCTTCCCCATTGGAATGTATCTTCAATGACAAAATGATCTAAAACTTGTCACATTAATTGCCATTTTAGACAAAAGTTATCATTATCTCATAAGATTGTACGTGAAACAATAACTCGATCAGCTCTCTGCCACAGGCACTGATATGCTGATACGTATCGTGATTAAAACTCACTCGCAGTAGGTAATAGAATCACGCACGAAGTTAGCGCAGTTAACATACTCGAGAATCTGCGCTGTTGGCAAATTAGGCAAATTGGGAGAATTATACCGAGAGGCTCTTTGATGTACTTTAATGTTTTACCGATCATTAGGCAAATCTTGCGCTGATTTTGCTTTGCTAATATTGTGAATTTTAATGAGACAGCCGGTGATTTTAAGTAGATGTGGGTTCAGATAAATGATTTAACATACAATACGCACAGATGGTACGTCTTATGTAAAATATTTGGCCTTGGGTAGGTCTAAACCCTTTTTTTAGGAGTGCAAGGGGCGGTCAGTCTGACAGTCATTGAATTCATCTGATAATTTTACCACCTAAAAACAGGATAATGGTTGTAAAGCTTCGAAGCATCAATAAAAAATACTTGGTAAAAAGATCTAACTGAATTTAGCAATATTTTATTACTGGTCGTCAGTGCGCTATTTGACCCACTTCAAAAAAAAAACTAGAACTAATATAATATTAATTTTGTATGTTACTACAGTAATGAAGGTGCGAGTTTTAAACTACGAATTTACACGAGAATTTTCAATATGAGCAGAGTGTGCGGTCCCATGGCGATATAACTGCACTGCTACGCCGCTACGCCGTAGACGTGCTACGAGACACGATTCTACGATTTTCAATGCTTTGTTATAGTTACTTGAAGGATTTGTTTAATTGTAAATTAGTGCTTCAATGAACTATTTAAACTAAAACCTGTTCCAAACTTCTTAATTATAATTTGATTTTACTAATTATTATGTTCTATCAAAGTCTTGATGTTGTTTTTGTAATTATACGTTGATGGTGTATAAGTATGGTCAAAGCTCAGTTACTGCATTGATAAATATTGAGAATGCTCTATATTAAAGTAAAAGTGCGGATATGCGGTGACAAAAGTCCAACAATTGGTGTGTTTTCTTACATGTGTCGCTCACTTGCTCAGGTGCGCGGGGAGACGCCTCAATATCGCTGATGGAATACTTGTTACGCGTACACTCGAGTACAACATGCGTACGAAGTGACTTTGCAGGTTCTGGCGATTGTCAGTTCTTCAAATATATTTTTTAGTTATATGTACTTGAAAATTCCAGAAATCTATTATGTTTCTGGGTTTAAAAAAAACTTGAACGTTTCCTCTTATGCATATTCTAGATAATAGAGATATCACTTCATAAAGATTTCTCTGGAAGAATTTGAGTGCTAGCAACACTCGAACCTGCGTCATCATCATCATCAGCCTATTAATGTTCCCACTGCTGGGACACAGGCCTCCTCTCTGTGAGAGGGGGTGGGCCATAATCCACCACGCGGGCCCAGTGCGGATTGGTGGATGTCACATGTCTTCGAATTTTTGGTTCTAGGACATGCCGGTTTCCTCAAGATGTTTTCCTTCACCGTTTTGAGAGCAGTGGTGGCCCAGTGGTATCGGCCTCGACTTACGAGTTGTAGGTCGTGGGTTCGAATCCCGGCAGGCGCATTACTTTGTGTAATTTATTTCAACCTGCGTCACTCTCTGGATAAATAAGCTTAAATCTAAACGAATAACGACGCAGGCCTTATGGCATCTAAATATGCATATTTTTATTTCTTTAACTGTTGTGAACTACGATGCGTATTTTATTAGGTACTAAAAAAAATGGTAAACATAAAAATCTTAACTCGACATATTTCTCAACCAAAAATGCAGCACTTATTTCCCCACCTGTACAAAATATAGGCAGGCTCTTACGGGCGAGGTGTCGGGGCATATGACACTCTCTCACGACACCATCGCACCACCGCGCGGCCGCCATTGTTGGCCTGATGGATTGTGTGCGCACGCACTTAGCTATCACTTGGAGCGCCCGGCACCCGAGAATGTGTCGAACATTACTCCAAGTAATGTGCAGTAATAAAAAGGCTTAATGCGCCAGTATATTTGTTTGAGTGTATTTTGGATGTGTTGTGGAATAATGAATTTAATTGGAGCTTTTTGTGTACGAAAAATGGGTTGTGCAGGGTGAATTATGTTGTGATATGAAAAGAATCCTTTGGTAGTAACAGAACTAAATGAATGGTGATTAGCCATTCAATTTATCATGGTCTCGTCTGGGACCGTTGATGCTTCTTTGTATAAGTTGAGAACTAAAGGTTTTCTGAGAGATATGGCTAGACTGGTATTGAAACCTTGCCATTAACAGTATTTTGAAATAAATAGTTTTGTAACCATTTTGATGTACAACAATGATTATTCGTGGGCGTGGATGGCTAAATCCGACACTATGAGGAAAATCGAAAAACATTCAAAGGAGTCTCGAGGCCGATTTTGACGAAAACTTAACTGCATCATTGGATTTTAAAAATAATAATAATCCTGGCCAGGAATCGCACACCTGATTTTGGAAAAAAAAAACACACTCTGTATTATTGCACCATTCGATAGTGTTGCACCCCGCAATGTACCTGAAATCAACTAGTAAAATGAGCGAGTAAAGAACAATGTGGGACAGTGTTACATGCTATACGAATGGTTTATGCAATCATTGGCTTATTACTAAAATATGTTTCACTGATTAAGGCTCTTCTATTTTTCATATTTTATCTATGGTCACATTTTTTTTGTGGCCAAAGATTTTAATGCCTTTCTTAGTGATTTGGGACCATAACCAAGATGTTTTTGACAAACATAAGCATATATCTTGACAATTGTGTGGCGTATTATGAATAGATGTCGTATATTATGAGGTTGCCTCCTACGGGAGGTATAAGTGATAACAATGTGATGACGTCACGGGCTCTGTATATTACAGAACAACCTTCACAACTTTCTGTTTGCTTAGGATAAGAGGAAAACGATTGACTGTTATAGTAGTTTGGAAGTACATACATTTATTATTATACCGTTACCTACGTCATCGATATTTTAGCTGTTGTATTGGCTTTATTTGTAAGTTATATATCCACAAATAATATACAGTCAATCGACATATTATTATTATCTCCAGTGATAATTTGACCCACAGGGCCAATCAGCAACAAAGCATGCATGTAAAAGAATTAGTTTAATAAAATGAAAATATCGGAATTAAATTATTGGTCGGCTCAGTTGTCACTCAGCTATCGTATCTTAGGTTCGATTTCTGCACAGAACAAATATTTGAGAGACCTATAAATAGTTGTTCCAAGTCTAGGTGTTCGTTTAGGAGAAATTCATTGTTTGTAAAGCTCCCACGGCACAGGAGAAATTCGTAGGACAAAGTACTCTAAAAAAAAGAATAATTTAGAGTGGAGTAGATCTCGATAGGACATTTAGTACAGTGAGAAACTGGCCTCAAAGCAAGCATGTAAAAGCGGTCGAAAGATTGAGCATAAACAAACTCAAACAACAGGAATATTCATTTAGAAAATTAACTTGATGAAAAGACGTGACTTAGTTTGATATTATACTATCAGATTTGATTCTACATAAGACATCTTCACTATAAGCCCTGATACACAAAATACATTATGTCCCCACAACACGAACTTAAAGTAAGCTTAAAACTTGTACAAACGCTAGAATTCTAACGAGCATATAATGCCTGGTCCGCACTGTATGAGCATGTTTCGCGGCTATTTAACATTTTTATGGCTCATTCTCGAGCTCTCACACAAGTGTGTTGCTGGCTTTATTTACCAAGTTCACGGAGCTAGGGAATTTAGATCGTAGTACTTACTTCAGTTGCCTAGTACATAATGTATGTGAGAGTGGTACTTATCAAAAGAAAAAGAGCCAAACAAGTTTCTAGTATGATACTTTTTTTTTGTTCTAGATGACGTATGGTTGTAGAAAGTATAAATGAACCAGCTAGTCTTTGTTTCACTTGCTGCTCGGTTTCTTTTGGTCGTAGCGTAGTATGAAATGGCCTGTCTCGATAAATGAATTATAAACACAATGTTTTTGAAGTGAAAACTTCTTTAGCGGCGTTGTACACTTTTTCTGTAATGGGTAAAAAATTTAAAACTCGCGTCTAGGGTCACGTGAGCAAAACTGCGTCAGGGTCACGTGACCCTGACTCGGAACCCTAATGAGTAAGACGTCATTCAAATTAAAAATAAAACATAGTAACAAAAAAGTTTTCACTTCTACCGGCACTCCTGGAGTGCAACCTTTTTTTTTTTTCATTTCGCTCCTGAGATTAGCGCGTTCAACCAATAAAGCAAACTTCTTAAACTTTATAAAGTACAGATGTAACTTAACAAGAAATTATACTGTAAGGGTACTTGTATACGGCGCATGTAACCCGCGCAAGTGCCTCAACATGCTCAAGCTACATGCGCCGTGTACAAGCACCCCGCGGGTAGCTTGATCAAGTAGCTTGCGCATGTTACTCGTGCGGGTAAATCGCAAACCTGTACCTTTACTTGCGCGAGTTGCATGCGCCGTGTACAAGTACCCCGCGGCTAACTTGATCAAGTAGCTTGCGCATGTTACTTGCGCGGGTAAACCGCACCTTTACTTAAGCGGGTTACATGCGCCGTGTACAGGCACCCTTAATAAGGATGACTAGGATTAACACTGCTCACGACAAATGTAACTACTTGAAGTAAAACGAGCTCAATTGTCATCATCATTACAAGCCGCCACTCAGCAACACAAAATCCGAGCACTTTCACCTAAATAGCAGCTTCACGTTACAAAAACCGATCTTATCTCAGTTTAAATATCAAGAAAATTTCAGCTAAAGTGCTTCAAGCGCTTTTCAGCACTCGACTTGGCGCCCAACAGTCTTTTCAGCGCTGAAGAGACATTTCAGTTACAAAGAAATATAAGTCGCCAGTGGAACCTCAAGGAATAAAGCATAAAAATGCTCAAATTATGCAAATCGTGGACGCTTGGTGAAAGTTGTGAATGCAGGGACGGAATGTACGAATTCATATAATTGGAACAGTAATTTACGCATAAGTAATTGAAACATGCCAGTTTCCTCACGATGTTTTCCTTCACCGTTTTGAGAGCAGTGGTGTCGAAATAATTGGGTACACGAAGTAATGCGTCTGGCGGGGTTCGAACCCACGACCTACAACTCCGTAAGTCGGGACCGATACCACTGGGCCACCACTGTTCTCAACCTGAAGCCTAAAGTTAAATATTGACAAAAGTGAGCTTGTTTGACCTGAAATCTAAGAAATTCTCTGGACTGCAATGTATACCGTCTTTCCAATACTTTCCTTCCGCATTGCATTATACATACACCAAACAAAATATTCAGTACAAATCTCCAGAGACGCAGCTACCTCAGGGATTCCCAATACATATATTCAAGCCCGAATGCGGCCAATCATGCCCCCTAAACCTGACCTGCCTGAGGGCTCAACCTCTGCGACCCTCACTCCGGCCCTGCTCATATCATCTACAAGAATTCATAAGAAGCGGCTACGACGCTCGAGCACCGTATTGCCAACACTTTTTGTTTTGTAATTTTAACTGGATATATTTGCCACTAGAGTGCACAACATTTCGGAGTTATTGCCCCTTTTTCACAAGAAATGAGCTCTCAAGTTCGTCGACATTGTGCTGTTTTTATCTTATTCTGTGCTAAAGAGGTCTGATATTGTCGTTTGTTCGTCTATTCGTGAAAATGTTTTATTTGTAAATTATATTATTGTTGTTTTTTCTTTATAGCAATATTCTTCGGTAAGTGAGTTATAGAATTTTATTGATATCTATTAATAGAAACCATCCAGTCAACAATAAAACTGTATGCTTATTTTAGTTTCTTACTTCTTCTATATAAATATCACGAGTATAAAATTCAATGAAGTCTATGCAAAGGTAGTTCGGGACAAGTCGTTAAAAAGGTTTATTTGTTAGAAAATTTTCGAAAAATCCACCCGAAAATAATATGAACACGTACGAAGCCAGGCAAGGTAATATAACATAATTAAGAAATCGAGTTTCACTCACAGAATTTTAATCCTATCAACATTCCTTAATAATTCCTACAAAGTCATAATAACATTTTCTACCTCTATATACTCGTATTTTGTCATTACAACTCTTCAAAGCGTTGACGAAAGAGATCACAATTTTATTTTAATTACTCGCCGAACAGCTGAAGACCAATTAAACGGATCGACTCAAAGGAAAATAAAAAGATTCCGCAAACAACGACACTGTAATTACATAACTAAGGAGGTACTGGAGGTAGACCTGCCGCTTTATCTGGGTTTTGTTTACGTTTCGAAGAGATTTTGGTAGCTTAGCTTCGTAAATCCTCATTGAGTTGTACTTTTAATCAATCGTTTTGGAAGCAAGAACGTGTTTTTTGCCTTTTCTTATACAAGCGGTTTGATTTTCGATTATGTGAGTGGAGTGGAGTGGAAATCAATTAGGACTCTAATAATGCCATGACGTATGGCAGTGGAGAATAGCAGAAGAAAATGTGTCGTGCGGATCCCAAGTATAATGGGATAAGGGCAGGAAGATGATGATGATGTGCAAATAAATTATGCCGAAGATGGGACTTTCATAACTGTCATTTGCTTACATCATACCTTCATCACCATATCTCATTCAAGGGCTTATTCAAATCGATACCACCTAATCACAATGTCATTACCGCAGACAATGGCTTACAGAATTAATTAAACAAATGGCTAAACAATAGGCCCCCGCTGATCCAGTTTACAACGTTTAATCCAGTTTTAGTAACTGCTAACAGTCATTAAAACTTACTGCTTTAGTTATACCGGAGATGAAGATAAGACGCTGCGGTAATCGCTTTTATTGTTCAATCTATGAGTTAAATGGCTTCTTGCCTAAGTGTTCGGTATGGATATTATGTTACATTGGATCTGGGTTACGACGAAACCAATCAAAACATCTCTCCACTTTGTGAAACTATATTATTGTTTATGGTGCATTAAGATGGTTGCCTACATTCGGGAATCAGCATGTTGGAGCTTTTCACATTATACAAGGAGCAGTATATGTGAGTTTTAAAAACTTTCGTCTATGTTCTTTTCCAAAAAACCTGCTGAATAAAAGATCATTTCCATTCCACGATCCTAAATGAAGGATCACACAGAATGTTGAATTAATTCACTCAGTAAAGCTTTCGGCCGCTGAACCAACCTTCAGAATCCCTCCAAATCCTTCATTGTACGTAATCCTAACATTTTTATACATTAGTAGGGGAATGAGAATATACGCGCGACCGAGATGCGTCCGTCGCAGCGACCGGGCGACCGGGCAGCCGGCGACCGGCTATATTTCACGGCGACGCGTCAATTTGTCGTCATTACTTCAGCGACCTCTGTGATATTGTCGTGTAATGCACTTTTAGGGTAAATGTCACGTACCCACTATAAAACTTAATTAGCAAAATTATCTAAATGTTCAATTAAAGCGAAACATCGCATTGCTTCTTTTATTCAGAGCTCTTTATTTTGAGAGAGTCAAAAATATTTCGATGTTTTAAATCTTATGCTTAATTTGTATTTAAAATACGATAGAATCCTACAATGAAACAAACAAAACCCATCCGCCATAATATTAATAATTTCTAAACCCATTTCAATTAAATAACCCCTCAACTGCTGACTGTGGGTCGAGTCGACCAAAACGCACTAAAAATTTTCCGAACACGTTTCACGCAATATTGTTCCCCTTCTGCCCGAGTATCTTGATACCTTGGAGGTGGGGGGGTGACGCTGGAGTGTCATGAGCCCGCGGAGCCAATCCTCGGTGGAAATCAACGGCGCTGTCACATCGCATGAGCGATCACTGATGAGTGAGCTGCTCACAAATTGACGATCGTAATTAAAGTTTAGATGGATTGATGTCGAAAACTAATCATGATTCAGGTAAGTGTTTATCATGGTTGTTATCGCGGTAACTGTACAGTGACGTAACTACTCACAAAAATACCGAACATTTATGCTTCGTAATTAATTTAAGTACAGACGACAACTCATCAAGCTACGACGTAAAAATGTGTCTACTCATTTTCATTTTAACCTTTATCACGATAGCAAATGGTTCATGATTGTTTGAAAAAAATTGACAGATTGAAGTAAGTTGATGGGCTTCGGCTGGCGCCTAAAAAATAAACGCCATGCACCAAAATAATCGACACAGAGCAAACGGTGAAGTTACTAGTAAGTCCATATTCTTTCCTACCGTCTCCAAAACTTACATTATAATAAAGCAGTAACATTACAATATTCCCAGTGTTCAGCGAGGACAAATTATGTAAATTGAGTATTAAGAATGAGTTCCGACTTGACCCAGATCTTACGCGGACTGGGTATAATGTACCATTAGCCGAGGTAAATGTTGCAATCTACGTATTTTAGTGTTTTACAATAGATTGGATAGATTTCTGATCCTTTGCAGGTAACCAAGTTACTGATGATCAGTGGTATTTAATAAAGAACATAACCTTTTGTTTTGATGCAAGTATGTAAAAAAAAATGAAGTTTGCAATCTTCAAAGCAAGTTGAAGTGGCAATGGGCACGTCACATCGCTTGTAGAACTGACAACCGATGGAAAAGAAAAGTTCTCGAGTGGCGACCACGGACTGGAAAACGCAGCGTAGGCAGGCCTCCCACTAGGTGGACCGACGACATCGTGAGGGTCGCGGACAACCGATGGATGCAAGTGGCGAATTGTCATTCGGCGTGTCGGTCTAAGGGGGAGGCCTATGTTCAGCAGTGGACACCTTCCGGCTGATGATGATGATGATGTACTTAATACTATGGTAGTCATACTTAATACCGTCTAGCTTATATCAACGACATAGGAAAATTAATAACAATGAACTGCGAAATTTGACACACTTTACCGATTGCAAATGTTCGTCAAAAATAGTTTCCTTTTTCTACGTCTGTGTCCCTGAACGAATACAACACATCTTATCAAAGTTAGAGTGAACATGCTGCTTCTGAGTTTACTCACTACATCGAAGATCACGGAAACAACAACAAAAAAAACTGATTCAATTTCAATCAAATCAAAATTCTCATATCATCAATAAAAGTGACGCCCTTCTGTTACACAGGCGTGTAAAGAAACGTGACGTGTTAAAACATTTGACTGCGCTCAAAAATTGCAAGTCAGTTATAATTTTAATAATTTCCGGACGGCACCCGACGTCAGTTTGTGTCAACAAGGGACCACGGTATGCAGACCTCTGGTATTTTGAGCATGTTCACTGTGCTGGTGCTCTTTGCTGACAGTGTAATGCGTAGTTTGGCTGAATAAAGGGTAAAGTAAACCGCGTTCTAACATTCGTAGCACTCGTAGGGTAATATTTTTAAAACAGACATAAATTGACCGAAAACAGTAGTCTTTGTAAAAGTTTTAGTAAAATATAAAGACATTTAAGTACAAAGTTTTAAACCTATCTGTAACGTAAATAACTAAAACTGAAAAATTGTCAAGATAAGTAATTCATATGAAAGTGTCTACACACTCTAGCTGAAAGATCCCTTGTGTGAAAATCTAGTGTGGATATCCACCCGACGATAAATTCGCACGGATCTCGGAAACCGTACTCGGAATGGTAACAAAATTAAAGCATCGCACCAGGGGAGGTCAACCTTCAGTGGATTACGATGAGCGACAGGGTACAGGGGTGTCCGTCCGTGTCGCGCACGCCACGCACGTGTGCCGCGATTTGAGGGGGCGTAATGAAGTAGGGCGACACCCCTAGTGTGTCGGCTAGTCCACGTCACATAGTACCACTGTGCGATGCGTTAGATATAATAGAGCGATAAAGTAAAATAAAATTTATGTAAATTGATACGGTGAAGGAATTGTAATTTTAATAAGGGTTGTTCAGAGGGGTGTTGAAGGTTTTCGTAGAAAAGTAATTTACCTTCCATTATAGTTGATAAGTAATTAATTTTAACGTGCATCTAACCTATTATTAACTTCACTTATCTAATAGAAATTAGTTCCAAACAAAAATAGTAACGTACCTTTTGTAGCGTATCAACCACTGGACAGGATCCTGGTACAATCTGCAACAAAAGTGCAATTTGTTATCATAGTATTGTGCGTGATTGTCCGCGCGTGATGGCGCAATAAATTGGTACAATCATAAACGTTCGTTTTATGGCGTGTGAGGTTGCTCTAGTGACAGACATACGAAATAGGAAGCTAGTTCAGGAAATAGACACCATGATTTATTAGTTTTAATCGTGAGACGTTACATCTTGTTTTAAGTTAGATTTAGACACGTCCGTTTACAAACAAACCTGTTACCAAAAGTAGTGATTATGAATACTAATTTTGTAAATCTGCACACTTTTTTACTTATTTTTCTTCTTGGTTTTAACTACAGAGCGCCGGGTACTTCCTTACAAATTCACTACCTATGCACTTGTATTCAAAACAAGTTTTACACACATTATAATAGCAAGATAAGAACAATAAAGTTCACATACGTATGCAAAGCTCTACACAAACATTACAAAAGAAAATTACAATACTAATTTCCTATATCATCGTCTGAATAAAATCCTCGGTTCCCAAGCCCAGGTTGGCCGCACAACTGCGACAAAAGGAAGCAAAGAACGTCGATAGCAGTGGGAAACAAAAGCGAATCAACTTATTTTGTAACTAGTGTTGACAAAATGTGAAATTGAAGTGGAAAATGAGCTGGCAGCGAGCCAAATGACGGGCTACGTGCGTTCCCGCCAGGATTATAGAAACGTGGGTATGATAGTTGTTATTTTCAATGTAGGCAAATTGTAGTGAAAACGACTATTGATAAAGGAGTATACGATAGTTATTACTACAGCTTGGCAAAAAACAGTAGAAAACCGGAAGTCGCTACTGTGCTCTCGCTACTAGCACTTAGAATGATTTTATTTTATTATTTTCACTTATTACGTTAGTTTTATGGCACAATAACAAATCTAACAAACCTGCGTTCTTGGTTTACATCAAATATCAAAGATTTTAAACGTTGTCAACAAACAAAAATATTAGTTCCGTTTCAATCCCTTCTGGCCAAGTTGTACTCACAAACGCAGATAAAGCAGATTTGAAACAACGACACGATTGGCGCTGTAGCTGAGCGATTGACTGCTATGCAGGGTGTCGCGGGTTCGATCCCCGCACGGAACAAATATTTGTATGATCTACAAATAGTTGTTTCGGGTTTTTGTGTATGTGTGTTTCTATGCTTGTAAACGCACCCACAAAACGGGAAGAAATTCCTAATGTCAACGTTTTTTTAACGGAAAAAAATAAAAACAATTGGGAGTTTCTGAACCGTACCGGCAAAAATTTTAAAATACTTTCTAGTAGTCAATACCACTTTTTGTTTCTCAACTACGAGTACTATAATGCAAAGGCTATAGAAAAGCTAATGAAAGATTTGAGGAAAATAATTTTTATTTACGAGTTACTCGTATTTAGGGAATACCAAACTGTATTATGTTTATAAAGGTTGCTATCATAAAGGTTCTTTACATTGTTGGCATATCCCACTTGCTTCATGGATCTGTAACCTGCAGTGGCATGTGACAACAAGCAGCATCGTTTTAATAAGATAATATGCCTGAAAACTACTGAAAACATTATGTGATGTGATAATATTTTTGATACAGATGGGATATATCCAAAAGAATGCTATACCACAAAAGATTGCAGACTTTTTTTAAGTGGTAAAGTGGTAAAACTTTTTAGGGGTAGGTTTTTTACCATAGTGCCAGTTCCCTGTGCTTCCCAGTAACAATGACAGTCCACAAGGCTTCTGCCCTTTGTGGGACGGGAGGGTACTGTCAGACTCATACTGACTAAAATCAACGTTGTTTCTTCAATAACCCTTTACGTTCCATATTCACAGTTGGCACCTAATATGACCGTGACCCCAGACGGTTCCTCGATCCCCCACTGTGTTCCTTCAATTGCCCTTTAAGTTTCAGGGTCACGGTATTATGTTAAGACAGCCGTGGCGTGGTATTTGTAATTACGATGATCCAAATGACTTGTAGGAAATTAAACGTTATTGCTATTATTACAACTTTCTGTAATATATCGACAATTCAACTGAAACTGTTTACAAGATCGTCTATGTAGGAGACCTGACAACTATCGGCTGTAAAACCATTCCGTTTCGTTGTTTACCCGCGAATGTTCAGTGTTCAACTACCCGCGTTTTATGAGCCAAATCGGCGGGAACTCATCAAACTTTTAGTTCATTTGCCTCGAAAATATAGAGCTCGTTCAAATGTTCAGCGGTGTTATGTAACGCTGTGAGTGTTTGTACTCGATTGTGTTTTTATGAAGTGGGAATTTTGAAATTCAACTTTCGAATTATGTTAATTTACAAAGTTTTATTAATGTGTGATGCCTAAAATATTTGATCCAGCACAACCTTAAATACACTGCACCAAATAATGATTTCACTTTGAGCTAAATAAACGAATAAGTATTTAGTTAATGATACTTAGATTTTGAAGTCAAATCTTCCTGGAAAATGAACATGGAAAACGATTGTAAAGTATTCAACATCCACGCGCACTATCAAAATAATAACGTTCTGAAATCTTCATGTCTGACGTTCAAGACTACACGAAAAGAAAATGAATGTGGCAGACAGTCGTAGCGGAATTTAAATAGTCAATTTGGCTTGAGAAAACTCTTAGTACCGAGCAAAATATATATTAAGTGAAAAACCCCGACCTTCCAAAAGAAATGGCATTAAGAGACATTCCTCCAAGCATTCACGAAACAGAATTACCCACTTAAACTAATAAATCACAAACCTAAACACGCTTACAAAAACACGAAAATAAGCAACTCAAAATGTGTATAAAGCGGTTAAATAAATAAACAGAACAATAAGAAAAATGGCCGTCTTCGAGCCTTTGGAGTACTAGGAGAGAATGAGCGAGCAAGAAAGTAAAAAGACGTTGTCGCCCGGGGTCAGTGGTAACAGCTTATTGTACCTACCCTCATTATGCCGGTTATTTGTTTAATTAACGGACGCCAGACCGGCGACGGACAAAAGGTTTTTCTTAATTTTTTTCAGACGATTCTCGTTGCCTTTTGGGGGTTCAGCTATCTTTTTAGCTGTTTTCTTTTATGAAGATATATACTTACCAATGAGTGTTTTGAGAAAAGTCACTGATTGATATTAGAATTAGATTAGAATTACAATGTGGTGGAAGCACCTTTCAAAAACTGGTGATTATTCAGGTACTTACATGCGGTGGCATGTTGCATACGTAAGTATTACAGACCCAATATTTTGACCTAGATACATCCCCAATGCACAAACACAAACAATGCTATAAATCTATACGAACAACTAGTTGATATTCGCAATGATGTTTATTGAGACAAACGGCCTCGTTAGCGTCACGACGGACTGACACCGGACTGATCGCCCGACGTTTGTAACTGTTAATGATACAGCGATGGAAGCATTCCGAATAAAAAATACATTCGTTTGTTTACTTTGGATAATTTGATCGAAAATACCTACCAGTTACATCACCCATAAGTTTCCATAATGAAGCACTAAAAGATCGTATATCCGTCTATTACTAACTGGTCTTCAGTTTAGCAAATTGGTGATCAACAGTTGATTGGCCAGAGTAATTTCGGTGAATAAGCTATGTAGCTACCATCATTTGTGTAAGTGTCGGCCTGCATTATAAAATAATTTGTTTTCAAAACAAACCAGGGACACCATTTTAATTTCTACTGGATTTACATTCTTTATTTTAAAGTTCTTTGCCAGGTTACCATAAATTTTAAAGTGTTTTCGGTAACTACGTCTCCGCGAACCACCCCGTACCTCCCTACCCCACTAAGTACATCCACAAACATTTGAGAAGCAAACGAACATTAAACGTTTACAACAAAACTCGTGCGGTACCCACAAATTTCTTAATTAAAACACTTTTTTTCACTAAAGGCTAGTTTAGATCGGCGGCGAGGCGAGGCGAGGCGAGGCGCTGCGGAATTCCGAAAGAAGCCTTTAATTAATGTCGTTGTAGATCCTTAATTGCGATCCGACGTCGCTTTGATACGCAACCGCGTCACGGCTCACGCCTCCGACCTGCTCCAGGAGCCAGATTAAAGGATAATAACTTCGCGATACTGATATTAAATTAGTATCATTATTTTTTTGGTGGGATCAGCTGTAATTTAGATGATAATAATTCTAAACGTGTTATTAGAAGTAATTTATTTGGATATTCTTTTCAGTTTTATTAACATGAGTTAGAGAAAGAGAGACACATTTTTTTGAGAAATGTCTCTTTTACTTAGGTAAGACGAGCTGTTGTAGAAATTTAGATCGACATGAGCGTAGAACCTACGCAACAAATTAATTCAAAACGAATGAGGCGAATTAAACCATCCTAATAAATGAATTAGTGGACCTAAGCTAGTTACTGAACCCACCTAACGATGTTTGTCTTTCCTTTAGCTAGCAAACATTTACTAAGAGATTCGTCAGGTACGCCGTAATACGGTTAAATATTCATTTAAACCCAACTAATTTTAAATTATTCTAGCTAAAATTTTTAGCTCAAAATAACCCCCAGCTCCTAGCCTCATTCGCGATGTATAAACTTTACCCTTGAAAAAGTTGTAAAGGGTTTTTTTGTGGCAAGTTTCACTTCACACCTCGTCGAGGCACGAGCGAGGCGTTGCAAGGCGAGGCGCAAATAAGCTCGTGTGTAATTAGGCTTACAAGAAAATTAACGCGACGCGTATGACGACGCTCTCTTATAAAACTTAAGCGCTGCTTTTAATGTGTGTGTGATTTTTTAATTTTTAAAAGGTTAAATTATTTTATTTAGAATGTGTTAGGGAGGGAAGGCGACTGTGAAGGTGGGGTTTAATTTTAGTTAATGTAAGAAATTTGGTTTGAGGTAATTAAAGGAGACTATTAGTGGTTACAAGCTAACACGTACGTAATCAACATTGAAGAAAATTATTATCGCTTCAAAGACATTTATTTAAAGCTTGCGCATAGTCTAGTGGACACGCAATGATATAGTAGATCATAATCTGCCTAGCCTTTTCCCAACTATATTGAGATCGGCTTCTAATCTAACTAGATGTAGCTGAATATCAATATTTCACATGGAGCGACTTCCTATCGGGCATCCACAACCCAGTAACTAGGTAATACGATACACCAACAATGAAACTGGGCAATACTGGACATTAAAGGATTTCGATGGTTTTCACGAAATGCTGGATGACACGTAATAGTCAGTTTTAGAAAATCCGTAAAAATGGTTACAAAACTACACTTGAGCCTTTTCTGTGTACTCAAGCTGACCGCAGACATTCCCTCCCATTCAGACATACGTTCCTCATCTCATAAAAGTGCACTTAAAACAAAAGACAAGCGTCACCGGCCGAGGGCGGCCGAGTGCCGCCGACATCGTCCGGAATACAAATGTACACCACTTGTTCCATCGCACTCCATGAATATTAAATTTATAATCTCTGGTCGCAGCCCTGATTTATTAAAGCCCGCCATTCTGCACACAATGGCCCACACCGGCACTTTACTATCCATTGCTCATTTTGTTAGCGAAGTGTGCAATAAAGTACTTAGCAATCCATCAATGTAGGTAATACTATGGAAATAGGTACTGTACCAATATTGGACATCGTACTCCCCGTACAATATGAATATTAATTTGATATAATTTGCGGTGGGAACACTGATTTATGAAAGTGCCACAGACTGGAAATTGAACGGATAATGAAAAGGAAACAGCTTCAAATATTTGCTGAAATAACCGCAAGCAATCAGTCAGTCGGTTTACTTAAGTGGCTATTAACTGGAGACCGTTAACGTGAGCTTAGGATACCTGTAAACAGATTTACTTTTAAGAAAATTAAGAGTTCATTGGAATAAGCCTTGTTTTGACAAATGAGTCAGGTACACCTGAAGTTTTCCGAGCAAACCAACATTGCGAATACTATTTAAAATAGTGTTAAAACTACGTACGATTATGCTGAAACGAACTTTTTAGTGTGAGTCTATATTGTACAATAAAAATGCTGTGTTGAATGAGGCAAAACTTATTTAATAATTAAAACACTGGGATCTTTGTGTGGATCGTACAATGGTGCCGAGCCAAGAGGGCAAAGTGGCGATGTTGCCAGTATAAAATTATAAACTAAATATTTTACCATAGGCAACATTGAAATCGACTATTAATTATATTACAAAATGTTTTATGTTTGATATTGAATCGAACATAGTTGCGCGGGCAAGAAGTTATACAAAGAAAGAGTCTTTATAACCCAGCAAACAAACTTTAAGAAAATACACAAGTACATAGTTACAAACTCTATAAAATTAATTTTACTTTAAATGAATTAACTACAAACTTAGAAAAATCTATAGTCTGAAGTAGCTCTATACAATCAAAACAATATAAGCAAAATGACTGAAAATGTTTATGCCTTACTCTATTAATCAAAGAATGATAGAGATGAAAACAATATAACAACTTAATTATTATAAAACTTATGTGATATTGCTTAGTAACTAACTTAGGTATAAAGGACCCATGAAGTAGTTGGGTACATGACCTACATAAATTATAGAAAAACACACTTACATCAATATGAAAGTTAGATACCTAAACACAATTTCAGTAAAACTAACTATTCAAACAAAAATAATACAGTAGGTTTTAAGCATAAGTAAATAAGAACAATTTTACACAATAGGAAGAGGGCACAACTTTGATATAGACCTTACAAAGGTTTTGTTCTTACATTTAACTTCAGCAACCCTTACATTTTTATCATTGCCAGGAAACACTTTTACAATGCGAGCCAGTGGCCACTCTAGTGAAGATGAATTTACATTTTTTATCAAAACAATATCACCTTCTTTCAAATTAGGAACACTATATTTCCACTTGGGACGGTTCTGCAACTGAGTTAGGTAATCTGAAACCCAAGCTTTCCAAAAGTCTTGCTTTAATTTTGTAACCAGCTTCCAAAATTTTAAACGATGAGACGGAATTTCCGTCAGATCTACTTCGGAGTAAGTAGTCAGAGCAGTCCCAATAAGGAAGTGTCCAGGCGTTAAATACGTTCCTTCCTTAGGGTCTAGGGAAAGCAGGGGCCGGGAGTTCAACACACCTTCTATCTGAACTGCAACCGTATTGAATTCTTCGTAAGTCAAGCACAAGATACCAACAACTCTTTTAAGGTGGTGCTTGACGCTCTTAACACCTGCCTCCCATAGCCCTCCAAATTGAGGTGAATAGCTAGGTATAAACATAAACTGAATATAATTATCTTTACAAAATTTATAGACAGATTCCTTATGAGTCTTTGAATTATTCAATTTGTAAAGCTCATTTAATTGATTTTGTGCTCCTTTAAATGTTTTTGCATTATCGCAAAAAACTTTTGTGGGCATGCCTCTTCTAGAAATAAAGCGGTTAAAACATGCCAAGAAATTTTCAGTAGTTAAATCGGATACTACTTCTAAATGTATTGCCTTAGTGGCAAAACAAACATACAGTGCAATATACCCTTTAGTTACTAACGGTTTTCGAATCCTAGCAATTTTCATGCTAAATGGACCGCAAAAATCAATGCCAACATGCTGAAAAGGCCTGTTAGCGGTGACTCTATCTGTAGGTAGAGAACCCATAAGTTGCTTTGCAGTTTCAGCCTTCAAACGAATGCATTTTAAACAACGATGTACTACCTTTTTAACCTCCCTAATGCCACTTATAATCCAAAACCTCTGTGAGAGCGAACTGAGTACTAATCTAGCGCCAGCATGCAACAATCTGTGGTGCTCCCTTTCAATTATCAAGGAAGTGATATGACAACTCTTAGGGAGAATAGCAGGGTGCATCTTATCTTGTGGAATGTTTGCATTCTGCAACCTACCGCCAACACGAAGAATACCGAAGCCATCAATAAAGGGAGACAAACTAGCTATGTTTGACTTTACTTTTTTACCAGATAATAATTGCTTAATTTCTTCCGCAAAATAACGCTTTTGAACACAGCGAATTATTACTAATAATGCATAATGCCATTCATTAGTGCTCAATGCAGAGTCTTTAACTTTATTCTTTTTGGAAATATTATTATAAAATCTATAGATGTACCCAATTACGGCTTGAAGTTTATTAATATTAGAAAATTTATTAAATAATTCAAAATCCACTGGCTCTACACTATGTGCGAAGCAAGGGATTGCCCCTTGGTCCAGAAATTCTGGTTCCTCGAAATTTTCGAGAACATGGATTCCATGCTGGTAAGTTGGATCCGCTAACCCTGGCGCACCATGCCACCATAGAGCTCTATTCTGCAAGTTTTGTGGGTCTACACCACGCGAGAGCAGGTCAGCGGGATTATCAGCCGACTTCACATGAAACCAAGAGGATTTATTAGTCAATGACACAATTTGTTTAACTCTATTATTTACATAGGTGTTAGCCTTTATTTTTTGAGATGCTATCCAGGCCAACACAATCTGTGAATCAGTGTACAAGAAAACCACGTGAGGGAATCTAGAGGTAAGTACCTTGCTCACTCTATGTACCAGCTGTGCCAGCAATAAAGCGCTGTTCAGCTCTAGCTGAGGTATTGTCAGCTTTCGCGATAGAGGAGCTACACGGGATTTCGAGCATAAAAGATTACTATTTACGGTGCCATCTTTTTTAACAACTCTAAGGTAGAGGCAGCAACCAAATGCTTTCATTGAAGCGTCAGCATAGCCTACTAATTCTATTATGCAAGAATCATGGCACTGTATGTATCTAGGGACTGAAATTTTGCCCATTAATTTTAAATCAGTAATAAACTTTGTCCACAGCTGTAAGTAGGTGTGTGGTAGAATGGTATCCCAATCAATCTTTGCAGACCAAATTTTCTGCATTATTAATTTGGCCCCTACAATAATTGGACCTATTAGACCCAAGGGGTCAAAAATCTTACCAATGTAACTAAGTACCTTTCTTTTGGTATTTAAATTGTCCTCACAATGTGGGGTTTGAAAATGAAAATTATCTAAATTAACATCATATTTAAGTCCTAGCGTTTTGACAACATTATCATTATTGAGATCTACATCATCAAAGAATCTACGCTCTACAGGAATACTCTCCAGAACAGAAGGTAAGTTTGAGCACCACTTATGCAATCTAAAATTACCTAACTTAAGTAGCTCTACCAATTGGTCTCTCAAAACGGAGAGCTGCTGTAAATCATCACACCCAGATAGTACGTCATCGACATACGTATTTTTAAACATAGCATTAGCGGCAAGAGGATACTTATCACCATACCTATTTGCTAACTCTATCAAACATCGGGTGGCCAAAAAGGTAGAGGCTTTCATACCATAAGTTACGGTTTGCAACTGCAAGCAAGCTATAGGCTTACCTGGGTCATCCCTCCACAAGATGTTCTGAAGACTTCTATGGTCTGAATTGATAAAAACACATCGAAACATTTTTTCAATGTCACATATTAAAATGTAAAGGTATGATCGAAATAAAAGGAGGATATCAAATAGTTCACCCTGCACCACCGGCCCTTTCAGCATTACATCGTTCAATGAGATCTTGTTTTTACTTTGCATACCACCATCGAAAACCGTCCGTAACTTCGTGGTTTTGCTCTCTTCATTGAATACAGCATGATGGGCTAGAAAGTAAACAGAGCCACAATTAATATCATATGAATTGATATCTACCTCCTTAGCATGTCCCATCGCGACATACAGGTCAATGAACTCCTTATACTGTACAAATAATGCAGGATTTTGTTTAAATTTCCTTTCCAAAGATAAAAAACGTTGCCAAGCAACTGAGAACGAATCTCCAAGTTGTAGCTCATTTTTTGGGGTGACTAGAGGTAAATCAACATAAAAAGTTTTATCCTTCAACTGTACAGACTGTATAAAACTAGCTTCTGCCTTTTGAGACTCATCTGACACTTTGGCTACAGAGTACTGAGCCATAATCTATATTTTCTGCCTTGACGATTGAGAAGTTTAAATATATTTTATTATTACATGAATATACAAGATTTACTCTTGGCAGTAAACTCGAAAACATAACCTCAACTCACGATTAAATGAACGGTGGCGAACTGTGCCGGGCCCCGCGGTCAAGCAAGCACGGGTTGGCTACGAATGTGACCGAACGACGCACGAAAATGCACGAACACTTGAGTTTCGTCAGGTTTCGGTTTCGGTAAAGTTTCGGCTATAATTTGGCCGAAACAGAAACTAAGGCCGAAACTAGATTTTTTGGCCGAAACCGAAACCGAAACCGAAATTTCGGTCGGTCACTAAAAAATACAGCCAGCAGCAATTTTTTATGTTAATTTGGTTTTCTTTTTTTTAGTTTATGTTGCCAGTTCAATTTGTCTCGTCAAAATTATAATAAATCTTTAATTATACTTACGTGAAACATTGTGCTACTTCTTCTCTTAAATTAATTAATTATAGTAGCTAAATAAAAGTCACGCCGCGCCGCCGACGCCGCCGCCGCCGGCTCCAAAAAGTCGGCGCGCCGCCGCCGACTGATTGACCATCGGCGCTCATATCTACTCAGTAGAAGTTAAATAACATAGAAAAATAGCAATTTCTTAGAAACCTATTTGTTCCATAAGTTTGCCGTATAACATTAATTTCCAGAATTTGATCCTTATTAGCAACACTATCGAATGGTGTAAGAAAGTGTTCTTTTTTCAAAAAAAGACATTAAAAACACATCGAAAAAAAATCGAAAATTTAAATGTTTTAATAAGTTTCGGTTTCGGTTTCGGCCGAAACTGAGAACTAGGCCGAAAGTTCGGTTTCGGTTTCGGCTGAAAAATCTGTTTCGGTCAGACACTAATATTTTTACTGTAAGCTTTGATGAGTATGCCAGAGGGCTGTCAATATGATTCGGGGATACCGCACGATCGCCGGCGAATCGGTGAATCTCCGGATCTGCCCGATTGCTGCCCTGGGATCTGGAGGCGACTACCTTCCAGCGCGTTTAGAATGGCGCCTGGTGGCGCAGCGCCGGGTCGTATCCTAGCTGCCTCGAGAAGTCGAGGCGCGGAGGGAAGAGCTCCGGCGCGATCTCAGGGCAGTATGGAGGGACGACTGTCGGAACCGACGTCCGGGCACGCCGCAATCGTGGCAGTAAGACCCCTCTTGGGAGAGTGGCTGGATAGGCGTCACGGGGTCCTGACCTACCGCAGATGCAGGTCCTCACCGGAAACGGAAGTTTCGGGAGGAACCTGTGTCTGCTGAGGAAGGAGGAAACGCCTGGGTGTCACCGCTGCGAGGATCGCCCGGAGGACACTGTAGAGCATACGGTGCAAAACTATCTCGCTTGGGCAGAGTACCAACGTGTCCTCACGGCGGCGATAGGCGGAGACCTCCCGCACCCGTTGGTCGCGGCTATGCTGCATCTGCGAGACAGTCATGCTCGTGAAAGCGGAGGCGGGCCGCGTGAGGGAGAGGACAGCGTCCTCTCCGTCCCAGCCGCAGTGGTGGACGCCCACGGCAACGGACATCGCAAGACGATCTTCGGCCACCGTAGGTGAGGGCGGCGAGTACAGGGCAACTCGCTGTCCGACCACGGACCATGCCCGGGTCGTCGGCGCGTTGTGTTCCACGCGCGTCTCAAAGAGCATCAGTATGATGACGGGGCTCCCCTCTAGAAGGCCAAAGCCTGCCGGGATATAAAGGGCTATTGAAGGACACCGTGGAAATCAGTATGAGTCTGAGAGTCCCTCCCACCCTGCCCGGGGTGGGAAGACTCATTTGATGATTTTACCACGCTAAAAAAAAGAAGCCTTGATGAGTATTTGATAATGTAATGTATGTAAAAGTACTTGATAATATTAACAACCAACTGACCAAAATAGGTCCTACAAAAACTGTGTTTGTTTGCTGATAACTTGGACAACACAGAAATTGTAATGTCAAAGAGTATCGTTTTATAAACGTCTACGTCTAGTGCCGCCATTTTGCCAGCATTTATTATCGTGCGTTCGGTTTGATCAGCGTGTTAGATTAAACTGAACGCCGCCCGCTCGGGTTCGGCGCGCCGACGCCTGTCGACGGCGGCGGCGGCGCGGGGAAAATCACGGCGGCGGCGGCGCGCCGGCGCGGCGCTCATATCTACTACAGGCTCAGGAAAACTTTCAGATAACCAAAACTTTTCCATCACATTTTCTAACTTGTTTTCATCACAGATAGCAGTATTAGATACTATATTGTAACAGAAAGACTGATTACAAACATTCACCCTGCCGGCGACAACATAACCAAATACAGTATTCTGCAATGTAGGACCATCTAAAATTCTAAAACAATTATTCAACAATGAATTAAAATAAATGTCTGCACCCAACAATATTGATATTTCCAATGGAATTTGAAATTATTATCTGACAACTGAATTTCCTTTGGAATATTTAATTTAGTAACATCAATAAATTGCTGCGGCAGAGGTGTAGTTATTTTTTCAACAATATGGCACTTAATATTGAATTTAATATTTTCATGTTGACATGAATTAATGCAGAAACTTACTACTTTATTTAATTTGGTGGCCTTGTTGCCTACTCCAATAATATTGGTACCCTGCAAGGTGGGTGTCAACCCTAATTTGTTTACTAAAGAGCTTGTCACAAATGAGGCTTGGCTGCCACTATCGAGCAATGCCCTAACTTGAAAGTCTCGACCATATTTGTCAGAGACTTGTACCATAACAGTAGGTAATAAAACATTGCATGGTGAAGCATTATTATTATTGGAAAATAATGATACAGGAGCCTCCTCCTTTTTATCTTCCCTATGCAACAATGAATTATGTGAGCTTTTACACACTTTACATTTAAATTTATACTTGCATATTTTGTCTCCATGTGCTCGCAAACAAGTGGAGCATAATTTATTATCCTTTACAAAGGACAGACGAGTCTCTATAGGGACCATCTTAAATTTGGGACATTTAAAAATAACATGATCATTTTTATCACAAAACTTGCACAAACTTTGTGCCTGTGAAGAGACATTTGCAACCTGCATTGCAGATTTAGAATTAATTTTAAATGGAACTGTATCCTCCAGCGCCATAGCACGCTTCTCGAGGAAGTTAATAAATTCTTTAAGAGTCGGAATCTTACTAACATCCCGCTCCAAATTAAATGCCCTTTTAGTATAAGGGTCTATTTTCTTATAAAGTACACAAATTATTATATGATCCCAGTGTTCAACAGGTTCCTCTAAATTTTTTAATGCATGTAATTGCTGATTTAAATTAGAAACCAAGGTCTGGAGACCCGATGCAGTACATTTCTGCATTGACGGCATGTCCAAAACTATGTCTAAATGACCAAAAATCAACCGGGTTGGATCATGATACCGTTTCTCTAATAATAGTAAAGCTTCTTTATATGATTTATTGATGAGTGGCAAGTTTATTATAACTGCCAATGCTTCATCTAGAAGGTATTTTCTTAAATAGAATAGTTTTTGGACATCCGTCAAAGAATTATTATTTCCAATCACCGCTATAAAAAGGTCATGGAATGGTTTAAACTTGGTAAAATCTTTGCCATCAAATGTAGGGATTTCAACAGTGGGTAATTTAGAACTAGAAACACAAGTTGTCTGTAATGATTCCGTTTTGGAAATTACCTTTATAGTCTCATTGATCTTCGCCAATGTTGTGAAATACCTGTCTTCAAATTGTCCCACATCTTCCGTATCTTTGTCATCCCCACTTAGAATATCCAGTTGGACACTCTCGTACTGCGTTAACGCCGACATTAGCTTCTCCTTCCGTGCCGCAAGGAGATCTACCGTAGCAGAGGCTAAATTTATGGGATCGTTCACATAGTTCTCGATCCGAGTTAGTGTAGCCTTACACTGGGTGCGTATTAACTTTAGCTTTTTTAAATCCGCCATTTGGATAGCTGAAAACCCTAAACAATAGCACTATCACTTCACTATTTAGCAGAAATATCGCTGTATAACTAAAACACTAACTTTTTAGCACTTTTAAAAACTTTGTTTCTTCGGATCACAACAAACAACAACAGGTGAAACGTCAGCTGTCAACGTTGAAGTGTCAAACTCAATTGACATTAGTGATGTCAAAGTCGAGTGACGTATCGACACCAGCCCGTAGGGTCAATCTTCAATTTTCACAATTTCGGTATAGTGGGTACTTTTGCATCCATATACCAAATTCAGCAAATCCACCGAATTTCTTCGTTTTCTCTTCTTTGGAATGCTGATGATGCTCAATAAACGCAAACTGAGCGTTTTCCTTCGCTGCAATAGACTGATATCACCCAATTTGGGTGAAATTCCGCCGCGCAACCGACACTGTCGGCGCACAACCTCGCCGGCCAAACTTGCCGAATCAGTGCAAATTTTGCAAAATAAAAACTCACTGAATGTTCGAAGGACCACAAACAGCATGTACAATAAAAATGCTGTGTTGAATGAGGCAAAACTTATTTAATAATTAAAACACTGGGATCTTTGTGTGGATCGTACAATGGTGCCGAGCCAAGAGGGCAAAGTGGCGATGTTGCCAGTATAAAATTATAAACTAAATATTTTACCATAGGCAACATTGAAATCGACTATTAATTATATTACAAAATGTTTTATGTTTGATATTGAATCGAACATATATTCGTTAAAAAATATATTGAGAAAGGTGTGAGAGAGTGACTGAGTGTGGGAGAGTGCAAAATTCTCATTTTGACCAATATATAAAAAGCTATTTCGAAATATAAAACTAATGAAGATTCTAGAATCTTCCTATGAATGGCGTTAGTCCTATGCGTGGCCATTAACTTTACAGTTACCATCTATTACGTTGAATGATTTTACAAAAGAAAATGGGAGCTCAACAGGAATGTCTTACAGTTCAATGTATTGCCAATAAAACGCACATCGAGCACCGTTACGTGCTCATGTCACGAGGCTATCACTTGACCACACAACCATGTCGGAGGACCCTCGCCGCCATTACGGTGTCGGGTTACAAACCCACCGACGACGTCGGACGACCGTGACCGACGACTGTCGGTCACACTACCGCAAGGATAAGATGCCGCGACTAATATGTGAAGAATTTTGCAAGATATTTCATATTTTACTTACAGATGAGTAATAAGAACCTCTTACACTGCTCAGACTTCTGTTTCCTTACACAATTGTTTACTAATGGGCCTGCCACACGCACGAGCATCACCACAGTTCTGCCTGCTCAAGCTTCTCGTTTCTTCACAGTTTTACCAACTGCATGCACGCGCGGTGTTCCGTGTGCGCAAACCGACTTGCGCAGGCAGAAGTGTGGTGAAGCTTATGCGTGTGGTAGGTAATTTATGATCTACAGCTTCTGGTATGTTTTTGGTCTCAATTTGGCCAAGAGACAAAGATGAATCCTAAAAGAGGGAGCTCATGCAGTAGGAACTGGAATTGCTGCGCACCGACGTACTACAGTAAAACCTGTTTTGTGCCGGACTATGCCCTGGTCAGGCCTACCGCCGCCAGTGGGATCGCTCAGTCATGACCACAGGGTATATGTAGCCTGTGGTACCGATGCCCAGAGTTCACCGCTAGAAGATGGACCCGACCTTCCCCAAAAACTAATTTCCAATAAAGTTGCCCGCCATGACCGAAATTTTGCTACACAGGACAGACTTTATTACCTAAACAATGCAAAAACATACAAAGAGCAGTCCATAACGCCTCTGGACATGATCTACACCGCGGTTTGTCGCTCAGCCTATCACGCTGGCCGCTCCATTACTCGCATCCGTCGGGTCACACGCGTCGTTTAACCGCACACGCAATAACGTAATTAGATATATTGTTTAGTTCAATTATCTGCTAAACTGTGAATGAGCTAATACTAACTACTATTATATATTAGGAACTCGCATGACTTGATACGGGATGTCCTATTATGCGTAGAGCACGGCTGATTGGATCTTCTTCCTAGCGTGTGCTATAAATACAGAATTAATAAACTACATAAATCCCAAAAAAACCTGAAATCATGGCTTCTTAAAAATACTTTTTACTCAATAAAAGAATGAACACGTGCAATAATTATAATGTACTTAACATGTAAATATTCGTATGCCACTTTGTGCGGTGGATATGCTGCTGCTGATCCAATGATCCAAATAATTTTAACATCTTTGTAACACCATATTCAACGAATAAATGTCTTAGTCTGTATTACTGTTAGTTGGACTTAGTCTGTTTAATTGTCGGGGCTTCTTTCTTCACACCCTTAAAAACGGCTGTGCAAGGTGGGCATCGCGTAAACAATATAGGATTGCAGGCTATGGCTCTACTCGGTTACCATTTTCCATAAGACGGGCCGTATGATTGTTTGGACTTGGTCGGTTTTTTTTGTTATACTCGTAGATACAATCTTAAAAAAAACACGTAGCTATTGTAACCGCAAAATAACTGAATAGGAAAACCCTCTGCCTGCCAAATGTGATTGTAAAACCAACTTCCACCCCCTGGGAACATACAGAAGTGTCGTGTAAACTCGTATGACTGTGTGTTTATTTGTTCCACTCTCATGATTTCTTTGTTCCAGAGTATACCATGGTATACATACACTCAAGCTTTGTTCCCATGGGAATATATAGACAGACTAGTATTTGCGCGTTGCGCGAGCTGCAAGCAGCTCGCGGGGTCGTGTTTTGAAACGTATTTCTTACTTAGAATTTTTTGCAGTCGCCATTTTAGATTTTGATTTTGACCTTACTATCGGCTTTAGCATCCTCGAAAACTATTAATACGACTCCCATGATGAACAATTCAAAAATGATCGCAGCCGCCATCTTAGATTCTGATTTAGACTTCACTATCGGCTTTAGCACCCTCGAAAGTCGAAAACCATGAAAACGGCATCCAATATAAAAAAAATGATTTTTTGAAGTCGTCATCCTAGGATTTTGATTTTGACCTCACTACCGGCTTTAGCATCCTCGAAAACCATGAAAACGACTCCCATGCTGAACAATTCAAAAATTATCGCAGCCGCCATCTTGGATTTTGATTTTAACCGGCTTTAGCATCCTCGAAAACCATGAAAACGACTCCCAGGATGATTATTTCGAAAATATCGCAGCCACCATCTTGGATTTTGATTTTGACCTCGCTATCAGCTTTATATCATCATCAGACAATTGCCGTCCACTACTGTACGTAAGCCTCCCCTAAAGAGCGCCAACCATCCCGGTTTTGGGCAGGCCGCATCCATCCACTGCCAGCCACCTTCCTTAAATCATCGACCCATCTTGCAGCAGGGCGTCCTACACTACGTTTGCCCATTCGCGGTCTCCACTCAAGCACATGTTTGCTCCATCTGCCGTTTGTCCGTCTACAGACGTGGCATTTGGTTCTACATTTGGTTCTCATGCGAATGACTTCATTACGAATTCTATCCACCAGAGAAACCCCGAGCATTGCTCTCTCCATTGCACGCTGAGCAACCTTAAATTTGTGGACCCGGCCGATGGTAAGTGTTCACGTTTCCTCTCCGTAAGTCATTACGGGTAGGACACGCTGGTTGTAAACCTTGGTTTTAAGGGATTGTGGGATCGATGATTCAAAGATATGACGCAGCTTCCCGAACACCGCCCAGCCCAAGCGTATTCTTCTAGCTGCCTCCTTCTCAAAGTCGTGCCTGCCCAGTTGTACATTTTGGCCTAAATAAATGTATTCTTGCACAACCTCGAGGGCAGCATCATTCACGATTACAGGTCTCGGGGTGACGTGACCATTAAACATGACTTTGGTTTTGTTCAGCCAGATTCATTCCGAGACCCACACGCCTTGAAGAATCGCTCAAGCTGTTCAGCATTTTTTCCAGCTCCTGCAGAGACTCTGCTATGATGACAATGTCATCCGCAAATCGGAGGTGTGAGATGTACTGACCGTTGATATTAACACCCCGTCCTTTCCAATCAATCGTCTTGAAAACGTCCTCCAACGCGTTTGTAAACAGTTGGATTGGTTTAGTGCTCTGTTCTTGTACTTAGACGGTCACTGTTGCGGCCTTATACAGACATCTCATCACCTCAACGTAGCGACAGTCGATGAGGCATCTCTGCATGGACTCCAGAACAGCCCAGGTCTCGACGGTATCGAAAGCCTTCTCGTAGTCCACATACGCTAGGCACAGAGGCTGGTTATACTCCTCGGTCTTTTAAATCACTTGCCTAAGGGTGTGTATGTGGTCTATGGTGCGGTAACCTTTTTGAAACCCGGCCTGCTCCGGTGGCTGAAAATCATCGAACTTTAGGGCGAGATGATTTAGAATGACCCTCGAGAACAGCTTATAGATATGGCTCAGAAGTGAGATGGGGCGGTAGTTTTTAAGGAGCGCTTTATCGCCCTTTTTGAAGAATAATACTACCACACTCCCATGCCATGCCTCCGGTGTTATGCAAGTGTGGATGACGGAATTGAAGAGTTTATAAGCTCTGTCAAGATAGGTATTCCTCTTGCCTTGAGCAGCTCAATGGTTATTCTGTCATCCTCCGGGGCTTTGTTGTGGTGAAGCTGCCTGAGTGCCATTCCAATCTCACCCATGTCAATGTCGGGAAGCTCGTCTGTGAGATGGCGTGTCAGTTTGGCCCGTTGGTCATCCGCGCCGTGGGCCTGAGGTGGGCAAGGTTTTTGAGCATATAAGTCTCCGTAGAACTTTTCGACTTCAGCTAGAATCTTTGGCTTTGAGGTGACGGTGGTGCCTTGTGACGTTCTAAGCTTTGTCCGGCAACAGCGGGAGGTATTGGGCTTGGCAAATACCTTCGAGCCTTTATTCCGAGATAAAGCTTGCTCTATAATTCGGTTATTTGCACTCCGAGTATCGCGTATGAACTGCTTTTTGACCTCCCCTTTAAGAACCTGAGTCTCAGCCTGTGTGGCTTTGTGAGTTCTCGTCGTTTCCTCATCAGTGCCAGAGTTTCGCTGGTGATTAAGTTCCGACTTACGTCCATTCCTGATCGGTCGAAAAAGTTTACAGCCCACCTCGCAGACGACACGCAGCAGGCCTTCGGTGACGTCGTTTATGCCCTCCTGGATTTTAAACCTCACTATCGGCTTTAGCATCCTCAAAAACCATGAAAACGACTCCCATGATGAAAAATTCGAAAATTATCGCAGCCGCCATCTTGCATTCCCGTCTTGACCTCGCCATCAGTTTAACATCCTCGAAAACCATGAAAACGACACCCATGATGAAAACACAAAAACTATCCAAGACAAAAAGAATTTTTCGATTCCAAAACAATATGCGATCACAGGATTTGGATTTTAAGCTCACTATCGGCTTAAGCATCCTCGAAAACCATGAAAACGACTACCGAAATGAACACTTCGAAAATTATCGCAGCCGCCATCTTCGATTTTGATTTTGAACTCACTATCGGCTTTAACATAGGTATTCGAAAACCACGAAACCGACATCCATGATGAAAAATTCGAAAATTGTCGCAGCCGCCATCTTGGACTTTGATTTTGACCTCACTATTGGCTTTTAGCATCCTTGAAATCATTAAAGTAACTCCCATGATGAACATTTCAAAATTTATCGCAGCCGCCATCTTGGGTTTTAATATTGACCACACTTTCGGCTTTGGCATACCCGAAAACCATGAAAACGACATCCATGATGATATCTTTGAATTTTTTGCTGTAGCCATCTTGGATTTTGATTTTGACCTCACTATCGGCTTTAGCATCCTCGAAAACCATGAAAACGACTCCCATGATGAACAATTCGAAAATGATCGCAGCCGCCATCTTGGATTTTGATTTTGACTTCACTATCATCTTTATTACCCTCGAAAACCATGAAAACGACATCCATGATGATATCTTTGAATTTTTTGATGTCGCCATCTTGGATTTTGATTTTGACCACGCTATCGGCTTAAGCATCCTCGCAAACCATGAAAACGACTCCCATGATAAACATTTTGAAAATTATCGCAGCCGCCATCTTAGATTTTGATTCTGACCCCACCATCGGCTTTAGCATACCCGAAAACCATGAAAACGACATCCATGATGAAAAATTCGAAAATTGTCGCAGCCGCCATCTTGGATTTGGATTTTGATCACGCTATCGGCTTAAGCATCCTCGAAAACCATGAAAACGACTCCCATGATGAACATTTTGAAAATTATCGCATCCGCCATCTTAGATTTTGATTTTAACTTCACTATCATCTTTATTACCCTCGAAAACCATGAAAACGACATCCATGACGATATCTTTGAATTTTTTGCTGTCGCCATCTTTGATTTTGATTTTGACCTCACTGTCGGCTTTAGCATCCTCGAAAACCATGAAAACGACTCCCATGATGAACATTTCGAAAATTATCGCAGCCGCCATCTTGGATTTTGATTTTGACTTCACTATCATCTTTATTACCCTCGAAAACCATGAAAACGACATCCATGACGATATCTTTGAATTTTTTGCTGTCGCCATCTTTGATTTTGATTTTGACCTCACTGTCGGCTTTAGCATCCTCGAAAACCATGAAAACGACTCCCATGATGAACAATTCGAAAATGATCGCAGCCGCCATCTTGGATTTTGATTTTGACTTCACTATCATCTTTATTACCCTCGAAAACCATGAAAACGACATCCATGATGATATCTTTGAATTTTTTGCTGTCGCCATCTTGGATTTTGATTTTGACCACGCTATTGGCTTAAGCATCCTCGCAAACCATGAAAACGACTCCCATGATAAACATTTTGAAAATTATCGCAGCCGCCATCTTAGATTTTGATTTTGACCCCACCATCGGCTTTAGCATACCCGAAAACCATGAAAACGACATCCATGATGAAAAATTCGAAAATTGTCGCAGCCGCCATCTTGGATTTGGATTTTGATCACGCTATCGGCTTAAGCATCCTCGAAAACCGTGAAAACGACTCCCATGATGAACATTTTGAAAATTATCGCATCCGCCATCTTAGATTTTGATTTTAACTTCACTATCATCTTTATTACCCTCGAAAACCATGAAAACGACATCCATGATGATATCTTTGAAGTTTTTGCTGTCGCCATCTTGGATTTTGATTTTGACCTCACTATCGGCTTTAGCATCCTCGAAAACCATGAAAACGACTCCCATGATGAACAATTCGAAAATGATCGCAGTCGCCATCTTGGATTTTGATTTTGACTTCACTATCAGTTTTATTACCCTCGAAAACCATGAAAACGACATCCATGATGATATCTTTGAATTTTTTGCTGTCGCCATCTTGGATTTTGATTTTGACTTCACTATCATCTTTATTACCCTCGAAAACCATGAAAACGACATCCATGATGATATCTTTGAATTTTTGCTATCGCCATCTTTGATTTTGATTTTGACCTCACTATCGGCTTTAGCATCCTCGAAAACCATGAAAACGACTCCCATGACAAAATTGATGAACAATTCGAAAATTATAGCAGCCGCCATCTTGGATTCTCATTTTGATTTTGACATACTCTGGGCCCCAAGAGAAAATGTTCCAAGTTTCTTCTGAGATCCACTTAAAGGGGGGAGAAGGGGGTGAAGAGGGGAAATTTTGAAAAAAAATGTTTTTTTTTTTTCCGATCCTCCTCCATACGAATCCGTAAAAAAACACCAAACACGGGTCTCCTAGTTTCTGAGATACGATAGGGAGGGGGGGGGAGGCCAAAAAGCGGAGGCTTGGTACTTTTGCCCTACTTATGAGAGTTATTTGGAAGTTTGCTTGTCGTCACCCGCGAGTTACGCTTCACCCGCTCAACCATCGTTACGCTACGGAGGTCGCCAGCTCGCTTCGCTCGCCACCTCCCCCCTTCGCTCAACTCGGTCTCGCAGGTTCGCTCCACTCAGGACCTACCTACCACCGGAAAGCTACCGTGACCTCATTCCTACGCTTCGCTTTACCGCTACATAGTTTTTCCGATATACGATGGGGGGATGGGTGAAGAGGGGGAAATGGGGGAGTTTAGAAAATCATTTTGACTAATTCCGGGTACCTAGATGTGAATCTGAAAAAAAAAAATGTTCCAAGTCTCTTCTGAGATCCGCCTTAAGGGGGGAGGGGGGGCAAGGGTCAAGGGGGCAACTTTGAAAAAATGGGTTTTTTTTTCCGAGCCTTCTCTATAAGAATCCGTAAAAAAATAAAACCTGGGTTTCTTAGTTTCTGAGATACGATTGGGAGGGGGGGGGAGACGCCAAAAAGGGGAAGCTTGGTACTTTTGCCCTACTCATGAGAGTTACTTGTAAGTTTGCTTGTCGTCACCCCTGAGTTACGCTTCACCCACTCAACCTTCGTTACGCTACGGAGGTCGCCGGCTCGCTTCGCTCGCCACCTCCCCCCTTCGTTCCACTCGGTCTCGCAGGTTCGCTCCACTCAGAACCTACCTACCACCGGAAAGGTATCGTGACCTTATCCCTACGCTACCTAGTTTCCGAGATACGATGGAGGGAGGGGTGAAGGGGGAGAGGGGGGAGTTTTGTAAAATTATTTTGAAATACTCTGGGCCCCTTGATATGAATCTGAAAAAAAAAATGTTCCAACTCTCTTCTGAGATCCGCCTAAAGGGGGGAGAACGGGGTCAAGAGGGGGGGACTTTGAAAAATGGTTTTTACTTTTCCGAGCCTCCTCTATACCAATCCATAAAAAAACAAAACACGGGTCTCATAGTTTCTGAGATACGATTGGGAAGGGGGGGGGAGCAAAAAGGGGAGGCTTGGTACTTTTGCCCTACTAATCAAATCAAAATCAAATATATTTTATTAAAATAAATCGCTCCACTCAGGACCTACCTACCACCGGAAAGCTATCGTGACCTTATCCCTACGCTACGCTGCGCTTCGCTTTACCGCTATGGGGGGAGGGGTGAAGAGGGGGAGAGGGCCAGTTTTGAAAAATTTTTGACTAACTCTGCGTTCCTTGATATGAATCTGAAAAAAAAAATGTTGCAAGTCTGTTAACTTACGAGATCCGCCTAAAGGGGGGAGAAGGGGGTCAAGAGGGGGAACTTTGAAAAATGGGTTTTTCTTTTCCAAGCCTCCTCTATACGAATCCGTAAAGAAACAAAACACGGGTCTCTTAGTTTCCGAGATACGATGGGGGGAGGGGTGAAGAGGGGGAGAGGGGGGAGTTTTGAAAAAGGATTTTGACCAACTCTGAGCCCCTTGATATGAATCCGGAAAAAAAAATGTTCCAAGTCTGTTAACTTCCGAGATCCTCCTAAAGGGGGGAGAAGGGGAAAAGGGGAGGGGGGACTCTAAAAAATGATTTTTACGTTTCCGAGCCTCCTCTATACTAATCCGTAAAGAAACAAAACACGGGTCTCTTAGTTTCCGAGATACGATGGGGAGGGGGGAGAGGGGGGGCGAAAAGGGGAGGTTTGGGATTTTTCCCATACTCACCAGAGTCACTTGTTTACGAATCTGTCAAAATATACCCACCTTCCCCTTCACCATCTGGGAGAACAATTATGTCAATCAGTCAGTGAGTCAGTGGTAATCGAGCTTTATATAGTATAATACAGAATGCCACATGTTCTACATATTGTATGGGATGGCAATCTTTAGAATCCCTTTTTGTTTTATCAAGGTGTAATATTTGACAAGCTGTTCCCTCATTTGACTAGTACTTACATCACTGCTGCTTGGATCCTATTGTTCGTTATAATGCAACATATTAATAAAAGGTCTAAGCCAATTCATTTATTTCAAAAAGGCCATCTAAGAGGCACTTTTGAACGTGTGATATTAAAATTAATTGATGGGATGGCAGACGCAAAATGTCCCTTACGCAAAATGTACACCAAAGCCTAAAGGCATCCTCGACAAATAGACTATGCAGTACAGAAATATTTTTTCAATTCGAGCCTGTCGTTCCTGAAATAAGCGCGTTCAACTAAATAAAAAAACTCTTCAACTTACAATATTAGAATAAATCAGCAAATATGCGACATTTCTATCTAGAATTTTCAATTTTAATATATACAACACATTTTCTTTACCCAAAACATTCAAATAAACATTGACATACAACTCGATTACAACGAAATCGATTTCAATTAGTCAGGTATCGAATTATAGCGATCGGTTTATCCGCTCCCGTTGAACCGGATCACCCGTTTAACTAGATTATTTACACGATAATTTACAAAGAGAAACTGTTACAAACCTATGATTTGGTAACGCAAATATATTAACGGGTTATTGGTTGATGGTGGTTAGTTAACCGACGGTAACGAGCCGTTCGGCTTGTGTTTATATGATTATGATGGAGTAATCTCGTTGAGTGGTATCCGCCGGACATAAGGGACATCCCGTCCGTGACAAATATATTTGATGGAGCTTTTTGTTGACAACACTAAGATTCTCGCTGATAAGACAATTTCCTACAGATCGTACTACGCTGCCTTTCCCCTATGTTTATATTTGATATATTTTCCTTTCGTGGCATAATACGGAAAGGAATAAAATAAATAGGATTATTTGTACAACAATGCTATTTGATAGTTTAAAAGTTTTGGTCTGATATCTACATAATTATCCTAATTTAACAGTTAAAATTATAAAGCTGAACAGTTTGTTTGTTTGGTTGAACGCTCAGAAACTACTGATTCGAATTGAAAGACTATTTTTTGTAATGGATAGTCTATTTATCGAGGAAGGCTACATCACATCACGACTAATAGGAACCAAGCAGCAGGATTTAAACCGTCATTCCAGCGATACAAAAAAGAGAAATTAACCATCCATATTTATTACTATGTTGTCGAATCATAATCATGAAAAACCCCATATTTTTCTATGTCGTGTGATTGATATTTAATTGTGATTTTATTATAAAGATATTATGATTTAATTTGATCTTATGACTTTTTATTGTAATTATCTAATTATGTTCACTTTGATTTTAATTCTTTTGATTTTAATTTAAAGTTGATGATTTTTAATAGTCATTTCTATGCCATGTGATTGTTATTTAATTTTGGTTTTATTTCAAACATATTATTATGACTTTTAATTTTAATAATGTAATTGTTCATGTTGTTTTTAATTCTTTTGGTTTTTATTTAAAGTTTGATTTATAAAATAGTTCTCTTTTATTTAAATTTTGATTTTCGTGATTTATACTAAAATAGTTTTTAAAGAATGTATTACTAACACCTTAAGGGCCACGATGCCTGAAAATAAATTATTTTTCACACCACCTGCTCGAAAATGTCTAATTATATGTCAAGCAACCTTAACCTAAAGTGAGTCATTAGTGGCCGAGGGCACAGCCGGTCAATAATGTTGTACTGGATTTCATTATTACCCGCTGGTCAATAATGTGATTTGAATTTGGAATATGTTTATAAACAACAAACACCCTTTGGTGCCAGAAAGATTTTTTTTTTTTAATTTTCTTTTCCCTTTTGGGAAGACAAAGGGATCTATCTAGCCCATGCAGCCTAGATTTTTTTTTTTTGGTTCTTTTCGTCCCTCTTTGGGGCAGGCAAAGGGAGCTGAGCCCATACAGCCAAGTCTGATTTAGTGTGCCAGAAAGAGGAAAGCTATTCTCGAAACCCTTACTACGCGTGGATGATATTCTCGATTTCCTAAAAAATCATAACGATTGCTTCTTCATATCGTTGCCATGTTAGTCTATATAACTTGTTCTAAATGTTATTCTTACTGTTTTTTTATTTAATAAATACTTTGTTTTTCGTACTATGGCTATTATTTTCTCACAGTAGGTGTAAAAAGTAGAGTATCCTCCTCTGGGCTAAAGGTGTCTTTGCCTTGGGCTAGCTTGAATCCCTCGCTGCATTCAGGATTCTTGTATTAACTCCCTCGCTTCGCTCGTGAGTTAAACTCTTAACTCCCTCGCTACGCTCGGGAGTTAAATCCCGAATCCTTCATTGCGCTCGAGATTCAATATGACGCCCGTGACATAAGACACAACTTTAGCCCCTCGGTGCATAATCTACTATTAAAATTATTATTTTTACTTTATTTTATTTAATAAATTAATTATGTTTGTGGTTATTAAATGCAAGTTGATCTATACAGAAACTAATAACTACTGCACAAAGCCCTGTCGCATGCATTAAGTTTTGATAGTTAAGCAACATCCTCTAGTACCAATTTCAACAAAGCGTGAACACTGAACATGGTAAAGTTTACGTAGTATCAACTGTCCGTGAGTGCATTGTTAACACTAACACTCGTTTAGTGTAACCAGCGTCAACAGTGTACAGTGACACTTGAGGTAACATCTGCCGAGGAGTGAGGGACTGACTGGAGAGGACGGAGATTGGTGTGTAAGTCTTCTTGTGGAAGAAGGTAAAAATTTCTAAGTCGTGTATTTGATAATCAAAAGAGCCGATATGTCAACCAAGCTAGTTTTTAACCGACGAAAAGAAAAGGAGGAGGTTCTCAATTCGACATGTATATTTTTTAACATACTAATTGGCTTTTTACGAAAACTGTTAGCATATTATCACGATAACAGACTTTAAATGTTCGTATAAGCCTCCGTTTTTGGGATAATTAACAGCATTGTGTGCCCCCAGAATTAGAAAGTTAAGAATATGGCAATAATTATTAAAAACCTTTCCTGATTGTATTTTGTGGTGACACCAACAGCTATCTGAAAGTACTGCTGACCTAAGAGATCTTGGTAGATCCACAAAACTGGGATCATAGATTACCTACTGAAAGTTGTATCATCATCAGCCTATAAATGTTCTCAGTGCTGGGACACAGGCCTGCTCTCTGTAAGAGGGAGTGGGCATTAATCCACCACGCGGGCCCTGTGCGTGTTGGTAGATGTCACGCAAGTCTTCGAAGTTTTGGTTCTAGGACACCGTTTTCAGAGTAGAGGTGATGACGCCTGTCTGGTTTCGATCCCACGACCTACAACTCGTAAGTCGGAGCCTATACCACTGGGCCACCTCAAGTTGTATGGTTTTTTTTTTAAACATCTCGTTGCGGTGGTAACGAGCAAACATCAGCACTTTATAGTAGAGATTAAACGGAGCTTTTGTTTACGACGCCATTTTGTTTTTATTTATGAGCGGCTCGCGTGCCGCCAGAACTACTGAACCAACGATAAATGTATCGTACTTCTGTGCTCTATCGCGCTCTGCGCTATCTCCTGGAGAACTATCTAAAGCTAACTCGTGCGGATAAGAGGAGACCCGGCTATCGTTAAATACTGGGTAAACTAACACAATATATATTTTTGTATAAAGTACAACTAAACAGGAACATTAAACGATTACAATACAACATGCACAACAATGGAACACACAATGCTGTCTACAAGAAGACACAGAATAAAAGTGTGAGAATATTAATCAAGAGAAATGTTTGCTCAGTCGTAATCTAATGTTAATTTTGCTTTCATTTAGTATTTGAGGTTTAAAGAATATTTAAAGTTGGTGGAGAAGCGACTATTTCAGTTATGGAAACCAGCAGTTCATTTAGTAAATTCACTCAGAACTTATACAAATTTGACAAAGACCAAAAATGGAAGAAAGAATCTTGAAGATTAAAGTAAACAAAGAAAACCACACGATATTCCAAAGCCAGTTCCTACAAAACCAGGCACAGTGTATATATACACTAAAACGATATATTTTACAATTCCACTCCCTTATGAAGCTGTTGTGTATTCCACATGATTGTACAAGTGCTCAGGTATCACGTATGTTAGTGTCGTGAGTGTGCGCTGGTTTTAATGTGGACACGTGCTGTACTATACCCGGGTTTAGTGGTTTATTGTAACACTACAGTGCACATTACACGATGCTGAATTACATTATGCTATGGTACGGACAGTAACGTTTGTTTTGGAATTAAGAAAAGTTGTTTCGGAAAAGAATTTTTTTATTCGTGCGATATAAGGGCTAAATAGCTTATTGGCAAACTTCCAGTTTGAACTTCTGGATATTAGTCCAACTAAAACAGATTAAGAAGTTAGCGGAGTCGTAGCAGGCCACGAAGCAGATGGCGGAATGAACTGGATATTTCATTCCTAACTGGAAGGACGCATACCGCACAGTGTCGTGGTAGAAGGAATGGATACTGGCCTTTTCCCACGAGTGGGAAACAGGGCCAAGCAGGCTAGAAAATGAACCATAAAAGAGTGATCAATCAAAACATTTTCTTGAAAAGTTTTCCGTTAAGTTACGAGTATGTCAATCATTGAAAATTGTTGAAAGGTTACTAATTCTTTGAAAGCCATTACTACTTCGGGCATGCGGGCAGCGAGTAAAGGGCAACTCGCTGCCCGACCAAGGACCATGCCCGGGTCGACGGCGCGTTGTGTCCCACGCGCGCCTCAAAGAGCGTCAGCATAATGACGGGGCCCCCCTCTCAGAGGGCCAAAGCCTGCCGGGGTCGCGGGATTATTCCCTTACCGTAACCCCGGAACTTAACAGGCTATGAAGGACACCGTGGATTTTAGTCAGTAGAAGTCTGACAGTCCCTCCCGCCCTGCCCGGGGTTGGAGGACTCATTTGATGATTTTACCACGCTAAAAAAAAAAAAAAAAAGCCATTACTACTTATCTAAGTTCCGAGCTTTTTCAATGTGTGTTTTAAGGAAAACTTTAGTTTTCTGATTTTAACGTCTTATATAATTATTTAACAATGATATGTAAACAAAACTACACCACCCCTAATCCGACCTCATTAAACAGAACACAAAAACTTGCAAATTTCCCAGTAAAGGTAAGTCTACACCTACGCCAGTAAAACTGTCAACTTACTTGCCATCTGCCGTCACCCGACACCGCACTGCCGAGGTGTGAACCGATAACGTGAAGTCACAGGAGGGTTGCTCCCAGTTGCCCCACAAAGGGGACTCTGGGAGAGTGACACGGAAACAAAAGAACAAAATATGTTGTCACTGTACTTTTTACAGATATTTTCCCGTGTTTCAGGGACCCTTGAACGATTTTTACGTATTTGACCTTACTTCGAACTTGAAGAACGAAGTAAATTGTATAAAACACTAGCACTTTGCCCGCGACTTCGTCTGCGCGTGTTTTTAATTTCGAACTCAGTGAATTTAATTTCCGCTCACCCTCCTTATAAGAAAATCTAAAAACTCAATACAAACAAACAATCGATCGTAGTAGACAAACGGATTTTTTGATTTACACCCCGTTAGGGGTTGATTTATGAAATGTAAATAAAAATACGCATCCTTTATTCGATTGAGAGATAATTTATGCCCAGTTTAGAATTTATCGAAGCAAGCAGTAAATCCTTCCCTTAAAACTTAATCAACCCTTTTCAAAATTTAGGGAGTGATTTTTGAAAAACCCTAAAATGGAGGGTAGTTTTGAAAAAAGAATAGTGTCCATCTTTTTTATTTACTTAAACTCACATTCGTACCAAGTTTCAAGTTTATCAACCCAAAGAAGAAGTTTTTGCATACAAAGGTTTTAACCCCTTTTCACCCCTTTAGAGGTAGATTTTCGCAAAATCCTTTCTTAATGCTTACTTATATTATAAACTGCAAGTATCATCCAAAATTCAGGTTTCTACGTCTAGTGGTTTAATATCCTCCCCTTAAAACTTGAATACCCCTTTTCACCAACTTGGGGGGTGATTTTCGAAAAATCCAAAAACACGTGTTTGATTAATTCTTATCTAGTATATAAATACTGATTTTCAAATTCTTCAGCTCACGCGTTATGATTTTTCCATACAAACTTTAACAACCCCTAGATTACCAATGGAGGGTAGTTTAAAAAAAATAATGGTGCTAATCTTATTTATTCACATGTGTTCTCATTCGTGGTAAGTTTCAAGTTTATAAACCCAAGGAATAAGATTTTTCATACAAAAGTTTTCACCCCTTTTCACCCCCTTAGAGGAGGATTTTCGCAAAATCCCGTCTTATTGCCAATCTACATGGTAGACTGCAAATGCTGTCCAAAATTCAAGTTTCTGCGTTTAGCGGTTTCGGCTGTAGTCGTGTCAAAAGAAAAACCCCTGTTCTTTTATATATATAGATTAAAAAGCGCCTCAAATGTCCAATCGCGCCTATAATCCCAATGTCACAAAACGTGAAAACTCGTGCTCGTAAAAGCTAAACGTTATTATTAAACAGTTCATTGAGAGAGCATGTTAGTAATTGCTAGCAGCTTCATTGTTTGTTTAAAAAATAATGTTTTAAAAACACCTCTTGTAAAGCACAATAGCGAACCCAAAATATCATTTTAGCAAGAACTATGTCTTATGTTGCCTTAAAATTGTGACGCCTCGCGTGTCTTATGTTGCCTTTTAATGAAGTTTAGGCAAAAAATTTATAAAGTAGAAGATGGATTAACAAACACAACACGGATTTGCATGAGTAAAACCATAACAAAAGACATACAAATAGAAATGTGTAAACTGGTAACGAGCCACGACAGGCCCAGGACTCGATGGAGGTGTGAAGCATATAATGTGACACATTACAGTTGTCACACCTCCCCTCCCAAGCAGGTCGGGTGTCGGTGTCATGCTGACGAGACACTTTACCGACATACGCATATTGTTAACAGGGACTTATTTTTATATTTTTGGCAGAATAAAAAGGTGCCTTTCTTTTAACATTTTACGTTACGTTACTGAAAGCAACAGAATATCAGCTCGTCAGGTTTTTACCTCGTCAAAGAAGCAGCTCGACAGAAAGGCAACTTGATAGATGCTCCTCTTTATAGATACGCAACTTGAGCGACACTTAATAAAGGACTACAAGTTCCCAAAACCTGAACTTTCTCTTAATTTGAAAATATGTTTGGTACTTTGTCTTGAAACAAATATGTGTATAGCTTGATAACACAATTTAAAGTTTAATCATCATCATCAGCCTATAATGTTTCTGCTGCTGGGACACAGGCCTCCTCTCTGTGAGAGGAGAGTGGAATTCGCCAAGCGGGCCCAGTGCGGATTGCCGGTATGATGTCACATGTCCTCGAATTTTGGTTCTAGGACATGCCGGTTTCTTTAAGATGTTTTCCTTCACCGTTTTGAGAGCAGTGATGATGAAATAAAATACACAAAGTAAGCGCCTGGCTGTCAATAAATAGTACTAAACTTGACTACTCTTAATGCTCTGAGTAGACATCAACAAAGAGATTTTTCTATAAACCTACTCCAAGGGAAGGTAGTAGCTATGTGTAAGAGAATGCAAATTGTTACGATATTGAATTTTGATGTCAGCATACAGTAAATAATTGGAAATATCATGTTGATATAGGGAAAGCGATTTTCGGTAAAATGATAAGCGTTTTTCTTTCATATTTGTCACGAACATCGTAGACGTGATATCAGATCTGGAAATAATCTTTGGGGAAGATAATTTAGACGGAGATATTTATAGAAGAAGAATAAAAAATGGTTTTGTTTTTGGCCGGATTTAAGTGACGCTAAAAGTGGCAATTTTCGACGATACCTAAGTTCCTACTTTTATATGAGACACATGACAATAATACAGCCATACAATTAAAGCTACAGAAAGAAAAATAATCTAACCCCTGTGATTTAAAGTTGGCAAAAAAGATCCTAATCAGTATAAATTAGGATTTGCCCCTCATAAAAAAACAAGGAGTGACTCAAATACAAATAGAATGTTAATAAGTATGACACACAACGTCGAGCAGACCCAGTCACTTAGACTTAGGGTGCTGCCCATCCCCTTTCAAGAACATCTACATAAAATAACAATCGGGTTGAAGACGAAAAGAAACGCATCCGAAAAGCCGCGGGCTGCGGCGTTTAATATAAAATTATAATAAGTAAAAGGGTGCGCGCAGTAGCATTAGCGAGCAGGCAGGTAGTGATGTGACTGATAAATTATTATCACGGGATTACAATTTTGCAATAAATCTCTAATAATATAAATACGGAAGTTTTGATGTTTAGTTGGATGGATGTTTGTTACTCATTCAGGTCAGAACGGCTAAACAGATTTTGGTAAAATTTGGCACAGAAGTAGATTATACTTTGTATTTCATCGTGGTAAAATCATCAAACGAGTCCTCCCACTCAAGGCGGGACGCTGTCAGACTCGTACAAAATTAAGCTCGCGGTGACCCTTCAATAGCTCTTTACGTTCCAGGGTGACGGAATCCTGATGAAACAGTTCCGCGACCCCGGTAGTCTGGACTAGATACACACAACACATAGAACACTTTTTATCTTGGTAGTATAATCGCCTGGGGCAAAACAAACCCCACGTGGACGTAGCCGCTGACATAAGCTAGTATTAAATAGTCTGTTGTATTTTCTTTCATTATGTTGGAAATCGGAATCTACAAATTTCATAAATATTGAACAAGCGAAATTAATATGTACCAAAATGCTAACCTGCCTTCTCAAAACTACATATTTTAGTGAAAACAACACACGAAAATATAATTTCAAACATCTAGTTTTACACGGCAGCCGCACAGACGTGGAAAATATTTCCCACCTCCTTTTTCCCGAAGTCTATGCTTCATTTACAGTCCGTTGAAATTCCAACTGCACATAAACCTCCGGGATTCCACATCCCGCTCGCATTAGACAGCACTAGTCAGGCGAGGGGAGAGCGGGGCGGATCGATCCCCGCGGGAATCCCTACACAGGTGGCGAGGTGTCCAAGTGTTGCAACCGTTCGCACCTCCTCGCCGCAGCGGGAAATGGGTAATGTTGTACTAGGGATATTAGTTTACGACATTTAGATTATGGCATAAAATGAAAACGAAGCTTTTCTAGTAATTTCATGATTGCGACTTTTATACACTTTTTTTCTTTTTGAATTTAACTACATTTTGGCCAAAATACAGCTTTGTAAAGGATTTAGCAATGGTTTTTGTTGAACTAATATAAATAATTTGGAAGGCTAGGTAGACTAGACATTTTAATGTATAAGTCTTGTTATGATTTCCAAGGAAAAGTAAGACAACTAAAAGTGGTCCAATATCTAAGTTTGGTGAGTTTGGAGCCAAATACAGCTAACACTACAGCCTCCTCTTATCTTGCAAAGTGCAAAACAAGAAAACACGAAGAAAAACGAACGATGAACGGCATGCGGCACTGCCCTCGCATTTTGAAATAAGATTTTCAAGATGAAGATATTTTTTTACCAAAAGCGGATTGGTCAAACTAAATACGCCATCAAAATAAACGATTCCTTCACAATGTAAGAATAATTATAATGAACAAAAGCCATTAATAATTACGTAAGCGTAAAGGAGCTTGATGTTTTTATGGCCTCTTTATCCTTTGTATAAAGCCGTCGGGGTCTGAATCGGAAAATGATTGTAAATCAGGGCTAAACGGTCGCGGCGCCGAACAATAAAACAATAAAAGGGTTACTGCCACCCCTAGACATGGAGTTAGACTGGCTGCTCACTACAAGCTATGGCTATGATGTTTCATTTAATTTACCATCTTGCTAAGTGACTTAGCAATGCTAAACTAAAAGGGATTGCGTTGCAATTTTTATTAAACAAATCTTGATCGTTAGATCGTGGACTGTGTAATCGGAAAACCGTGATCGGTTTTCCGATTACACAGTCCCACGATCTAACCTCGACGATTCTAACGATCACGGTCATCAGACCGTGAATTTAAGTTAGTGCGAGAGTGACAGTCCCTCTCGTCGCACCCTGGGCGGGAGGACTCATTTCATGATGTTACCACGATAAAAAAATCGATCAATAGGAATTGTAACTAATGCCACCATCTGGCTGTTTCTGTAACGATTTCAAAAATGTTTTCTATATCACTACACGTATCGTCTAGATATGAGATTTTTTAAATGGACCTCTATAATACCGCAATGAGGCTTTTTCAATTCGTAAATTATGTTTAGACGACTCTAGGATTTCTTGGCGGATTTCTTAGAGAATGGTCTCTTTTATGGGTCCTAGAAGAAATAATATTAAGACCTATAACCAGAATGAAACAGCCACACAAACTAAACTTAAACTACAATATTTTCTTCACAAATTCAAATCTTCAAGGTACGAGTTTGCAATAGTTACAGCAGTGAGGGTGTTTTACATAATCTCGTAACCCGACGTGCAATGTCCCGTGAGAGCGTGCCCGACCTACCATCTACCGCACATACATACGAGGATACCGCGGCTCCACTCGCCGTTTAAATCATATTTTTGCAGTGATTTATCGTTCCCTCGTTAAAATGTGAGACCTGTCAAATTTAGGCAAAAATGTCTTTAATAACGTGAAGATTTATCGACATTCTTCTGCTATTGGATTTTTTGGGTAGCAGAAGTTTTTATCCGACGATTTTAAATTTTAGAAATGTTGCTTTCCCAATCCTTTTGATTCAAAAATATTGGTTGGTAATTTAAAATACCAACCACTATTAATTATATTTATTACTATTAGGTGTCTTGAGCATCTTTCAAATTATTTCTTTTTGCACATTCTGAATACTTCTGGAAAGCTGAGATCGTATGTTTATATTTTATCTGCACGTGTATGCAAGCATAAGACAGAAGTTGACACTAAGCTTGCCTTGGACACTTTGCGGTACTACAACACAGATTCACGGAGCAGTTGATAATTTAATTGACACCAAGATTAATGATATTGTTTGGCATGATCAGGTGCTAAGTACTTGTTACTAGAGAGCGTATATGGTTAATATATGAACTTAAACGAAGCATATGCTGTACCTAGAGATCGTAGCAAGGAAAAAAGATTGAGTATTATTAAGAAGATGAAAATACGATCAAGACAAAACATGACTAGTTCACACTGGTCCCGGATTGCAAGAGCTGAAGGTCAATGAGAGAGGTCCACGTTCAGCAAGAGAATGACACAAACTAACAGTACCGACAAACGGGGTGAATAGGGAGGGAAGCACGGATGAATCGGGACGAAACTTTAACAGGGATTTTAATATTGAAATTATTATTAGATAAGATATATTTTATTTGCATAAAACACGGTATACAGGGTCTTATTAAACATTTTAGTTCAACATGTTTTGCTTAATTCTTAAGCATGCAAACTTACTTACAACTATAATAAAATTTGACATAGAATACAATTAAATTAATTAAATTACAAAAAGTCATTAATATTATAAAAAATATTATTATTGAGCCATTCATACATTTTTGTTTTAAATTGCTTGAAATTTAGTGCTTTTAATATATTTGGTAATTTATTATAAATTTTCACACACATAGCAGAATTATTTTTATTATATTTTATTATATTTATTATGATATTGTATATCATACATTATTTTGAGACCTAATTGGCAACATACACCATCATAATTTGTCGTTAAAATCGCTTTCAAACTTTTGTCCCGATTCAACCCTGCGTCGTATAATTATATTCACAGCACTATATATTCGCTTAGCCCGCAGTGGAGCACAGCCCGTAGCTTAGTTATCAGCGATCGAACAATACCCGGATTATTGCTTTACTGCTCAAAGTGTTCAACAGCCATAACTCTGCTACTTACAACTTTATACGCCGCTAACCGAGCTTACTTGTGTTTGTTCCTCTGAAATAATCAATTGCTGTACATACATACATGGGAACTGTGAGAAAGTTTTATATTATGCATGGCTTTACTGAGAAAAAGGAAAAGACTTACAAATGTCTTCAAAATTCATCAAAAACTCGTTTCTTTTTAGTTCAAAAACACTTTTTCAGATTTTTAAGTAGTATAAAACTCTTGGATTATGCTTGTTAACTGCTAAAAACAATGAATTATTTATTGGTGAAACTTATAAAATGCTTTTATCATTTGCTGCTAAAAGCCGCCAAAACCTTCGTTGTTTATCATAACAGTATCATAATAAACATCTGTTTTCCTTATAAGAAAAGTCTATTTTAAAATAAATATAAGTAAATATTGGTATTTTATGTTTGGCAAGGGCAAGCATCCCGTAGGCAATCGTAGCAATCAGTCGTAGCAATCAGTCGTAGCCGCGTAGCAACGTCGTAGCGTCGTAGCACCGCGCACATGGTGGCCGCCGTTGCCATGACAACCGAGGTCAACGACCCACGCAACCACTGCACAACCTGCAGTCTTTCTCAACTCTCACACTAAATTACCCTTGTCTGTATTTATAAATACAAAATTACACTAAACTATCTTAGCGTATTATGTTTTTTTTTTTCATATAAATAAATAAATAGATTAGCTAACTTAATAGTATATATAAGTAAACATTACCTTGTTTATTGTCGTTAATAACGATGAAATCACGATACACTGAATTTACTGAGCTTAAATAACTATTCAATTCATAAGTTAATCACTTATTAATACTATTTAACCTAAAAATCTTAATTTTACTTCGTATACAAATCTCAGGCCACCGACGTAACACAACCTCTTTGTTTACCTACAACTTTACGTTACATAACTACGACACTGGCTGTACACACAGTTTCCGAAGTCGAACGTCACATTTCGAATAAAAAATCAAATTTTAAAACACAGAAAATGGAACAAAAACGTTCGCGTGCCGGTACATGTCAACGAATGCGGCCGGCCGGCGTGTTCCGAACGCACAAAGCGGCAAAATTATTTTGCACTTGTCAAACACGAACACAGAACCACGTCCCTACGAAAACAACAACCTCGACGGTAAACTTAACTTGGCCGCTGTAAACTTTCCGATTCGAAATTTGCCGCGGAAAACTGGCTTTTCCACTGTCGAAGTAAATGCCAATTTCCTTTTCACGACCAAAATCCGATCCAATTTCGACCTTACCGCCCTCGCGTTTGAGTCAGAATTGAATACACATTTCCTTCGTAGACAATGCGCCACGCAATGACGTTTGCAGCGAAAGAGAAGGCAATTGATCTTTAAACAAGTATAAAAGAGAAACTAGATCCCGAGGGTAGGTAATGTTGGGGTGCATGTGAGCCCAAAAGGAACGTCAGGCTTACCATAAAGAATCGATCTTGAAGATGTTCGCTATTCCTTGTACTTTATTGAAAAGTGGCTGGGAGTATCTTTCAGTATCAATTCATGATGGTATTATGTTTGCCGAGCTAAGGAGGGAACCAGTAAATGGTAAAGGACTTAATCGATCCTGGGTGACACTGAGTTTTCTTTGATAACTTTCACAATTGTTAGATCTCGGGATTTAATACGATGAAAAACAGAACTTAAATTCTGCACAACTTCGTCAAACCGCAGATTTGCATAAAAAAGGTTGCACTCCAGGAGTGCCGGTAGAAGTGAAAACTTTTTTGTTACTATGTTTTATTTTTAATTTGAATGACGTCTTACTCATTTTCGATCAGGGTCACGTGACCCTGACGCGAGTTTTAAATTTTTTACCCATTACAGAAAAAGTGTACAACGCCGCTAAAGAAGTTTTCACTTCAAAAAAACAGTACTAACAAATTCATGGGCACGTAATTAAACTGAAACTTACACTAGCAATCTAAGAACATCCAAACAGTCCCGCTTACTTTTACTTAGCAATCGCAAGGATTTCTTTAGAGAGGGTCGAGGGTATGAGAGGGGGCTGAGCGGTCGCGCGGGGGGGAACAGCATCGGCAAAGAGAATCCGTGATGAGCGCGCGTCGGATCGGGCACACTCGCACCGCGAACTTACAACTATCTCGTTTTTATGAACTCCTGGTACTTTGGAAGGAGTTACGTTGTAGATTACGTCTTGGATTAGCTATGAGACTTGGGGCTACGCTCCTTTATTTCTATGAGTTCCTGGTAACGGAAGATAGGGTATGCAAATTTTGTTTCGTATTTGTGATCTTTTTTTTCCACAGATTGTTATTTAATATAAGGGGATGAGTTTGCATTGGAAATATGGTTTTTTGTTGTAATTGAACTTATAATTTGAATTGTTATAAAATTAATATAATAGTCAAAAATTGACAATTTCTATTTGAGGGCATGATGTTGTTGATGCAAAATATTGATTGTGTCAGCGACCACTTTAGTTCATTTATTTTCGTTGAGTGTCTTTACCTTTATTAAGATTTTTCATGTTCCAGTTGCTACTTGGAAAACTAATTGGTTATCTAGTCTGGTAATAAGACGTCACATTGGAGAATCCCAACAAAAAGCGAAATGATAATAAGTGATAGATTATTCTTCCAGATATCTGGCACAAAGAAAATATTTCTCAATATAGTCTCGTTACTCGTATCATTTCCAGACCGATATAGAAATACTAAACATAATGACAGGCTTCGATTACAAAAGAAATATTAGTAATACCGAAAAAATTAACTAAGACCAATATCTTTCGTGTAATACACAACATTATTAGAATATCCTAACAAGAACAATTTACTGTTTCATATATTGCTTTCACAAATTCCATAAAACATTGTCACAATAAATACAGTAACGGCAAGTCAATAAATTGGCCAAACAGTACATGATACGCAATTGGCACTTATTCAATGTTCACGGATGACTGGTAATACTGAGAAACTACGTATATCTGTTCAAAACGAGCAATGGATGCAATTTGTTGTACGTAGTAAAGGAAACATTCGACAATATTGATAGTACAAATACGAATAAATGACGTCAGTGCACACGACATACGAATACACATTTCCGAGTCAATGAATAAGTCGACGATTTGAGATCACACGGAGACGGCACAAAGAAACACGATGTTTTAAACCTCTTTTGATATTCAGAGGGACCTTGTGATAGTAAATATAATGTTTTACGATGGATGGTTACGGTTGATTAACTTGAAACGGATACCCATAAGACGTAAAAAGGTTTTGGTAAGAATCTTCCGATACATTTTCTATCTTGTATTTTCCTCGTGAAATCTAAGAATATTATGTTTCCTTCGTTTGTTTTGCACCTATTACTCATTTTCCCAAGTCTAATTGGTATTTCTTTAAAGCATTTCTCACGTGCACCTTAATTAGAACATCTGTAGACAGGTCTTCTATCAAAATGCCTCAGCAAGCAATTACAGAACGATGAAACATCGTACAGAGCATTATAAATAGATACCTCTTTGTTTGCAGCGAATGCTGAAATCTGTATCGCAATACAAAACTTGCAAAAAAAAAACATTTTACGCTACAATTACGTTGCATGAAGTTTTCCACCATTTTAAAAAAGATTCGTAAATCTGGTCACATTTCAAAGCCGAGCACTTTCTATCATAAGTAGATCTGTCACGAGAGCTAATTTGGAGCGACGTTACATGACGTCACATCACGACATATCTCGCTATCAAAGCTCCGGGCTAATTATCGCCGTATGCAGCACTCTACGTGAATATGAAGTGGTGAAGAATGGAGTCTTTTATCCCCAGTACGGTACGGTCGGTACCAGGGAATCATGTTTGTCTAGGAGGCTAATAGACAAGGATGAGGTTTCTGCTCTATGCTTTTGAAGCGGTAATGCATGACATTTTTGTAGTGTGTTGTAATTAATTTACGTGGTGTTTATTACCAGAAGCAACGATATTGAATAAAAATGCTAATTAATAAATGTCTCTTAGGTGAACAAAGAGTGTTCAATATATGGTTATTTACATAAGCATCTTTATGAGGAAGCTACAAATCTTTGAAATTTGTAGGCATACGGCCTAGCTCACCGGGAGCAATGGGTGGTTGTGTTCCACGCGCGTCTCAACGAACTGTCAGCATAATTGACGGGTCAAATGTCTGCAGAGTTAGAAATTTCTTAAAACGTTACGTAACGGAGAGGGCAATTGAAGGAGCAGGGTGGATTTTAGTCAGGATGTACCGGTCTGACAGTCTCTTCGTTCTACCCTGAGCGAGAGACTCGGAGGACATAATATTTGAAAGCGTGAGACATCTATCCCAAAATTGTTGTAATAATTTAATTTAACATATTTAGGATTGTCATTTCTAGATCTTTAAGCGCCGCAAAGACTTTCGTCTGTTATAAAATGTAGAGAAGATTTGCTTTCAAAACATAAAACATTAGTAACTTTGCTTGGTAATATTGCTCCAATGCACAATCCAATTAACTGGACAATTTAACTCTGAACTCTCCGCTAACTAACAAAATACTGTTAAAACAAAACTGAGTACCTCATTCCAAGCATCTCGCAAGTTTTTCCTGAAGACTACAGGCAATAGTTATAAGTGGCCAGTCGAAGCGGCGCGATCAAAGGCGGCGCGGCGCGGATCAAAGGCGCGGTAATGGCTTTTTAGTGGGGTGCACCAGAGGGGGGCGGCTTCAAGTAGTTAGGGCGAATTGGTGGACGACACGACGCGGTATAGAGGGTGCTAGGGATCTTGTAAAAAGTATTCCAGATGATTTTGTGACAGATAACGGTAAGTGTCACTAATTTAAATCTACTACTCAAGCAGATAACAAATTGAAACCACTCAAAAGTCCCAGTAGCAAATACCGCCACTTACGATACGGGGATGAAAAAAAAATGTGAAAAGATAGATACAAGATATCTTCTTATATTATACACAAGCGACTTGACCTGGCTTCGCTCAGGTGTATTTTTTTTTCACCCAACATCGGACATCGTAGCTTTTTAGGGTTCCGTAGTCAACAAGGAACCCTTATAGTTTCGCCATGTCCGTCCGTCCGTCCGTCCGTCTGTCCGCAGTTTAGCTCAAAGACGCACAGTACTAGAGAGCTGTAATTTGGTGTAAATATACGGATTTGTTGTGCCTAAAAAAAAAAAAAAAAAAAAAAAAATGAAAAAGTGGTAAAATAAAATCTCGTAAAATATTTTTTTTAGGGTACCTCCAGTACTTACACGTAAAGTGAGGATTTTTTTTTCTCGCGTACCCCTTAGTGTGGGATATCATTAAATAGGCCTTTAAAAAATAATGATAGTTTCCATTAACAATTTTTTGATAAAAAAATTCGTTTGTGAAATATTAAGCTTTAAAGTGCTAAATTTTGCTTGATTCGAGTGTCCCCCCCCCTCTACCAGCAAAACGGTTATGTTTGGGGGTGTGAAAAAATTCACAATAGTAGTATAAATAACGAAGTTTAAAAGAAAATTATCATGACTAAGTAGGCTTTACAACTTTACGAGTAATAGTCGACCAACTTATAAAATGTACTTGGATATCATATTTTCTTAAACAAAATGTATCGGAGACAACTGCAAATGTAAGTTTGTCAACTCTATTTTTACAGCTTTTATATGCATGTTTTTTGGGGATAGGTAGGTTTTTATCGTCAACTATTTTTAAATAATTCAAAAAAAGGAGGAGGTTCTAAATTCGTCGTAATATTTTTTCTTATGTATTTTCCCCGATTTCTCAAAGACTCCTGGACCGATTTTGAAAATTCTTCTTTTTAAAATTAAATTCAGCGAATCAGTTTAGTTAGTTCGCATAAGTATTTTGATGGGCAACTACGGAACCCTACACTGTGCGTGGCCCGACACGCACTTGGCCGGTTTTAATGTTAGTAATACCAGAGAATATTTCCTACAAACAAACTTTACCTCTTTATAAATTAACTAGCACTTTGCCCGCGACTTCGTCTGCGCGTGTTTCTAATTTCGAACTCAGTAAATTTAATTCCAGCTCACCCTCCTTATAGGATACTTTTGGAAAATCTCTAGTAGTTTCAGAGCCTATTCAATACAAACAAACAAAAATACTCAAAAATATTAAATACGTATAGTTTATTCGATTGAGAGATAATTTATGCCAAGTTTAGAATTTATCGAAGCAAGCAGTAAATCCTTCCCTTAAAACTTAATCAACCCTTTTCAAAATTTAGGGGGTGATTTCCGAAAAACCCAAGAATGGAGGGTAGTTTTGAAAAAAAATAGTGTCCATCTTTTTTAGGGTTCCGTAGTCAACAAGGAACCCTTATAGTTTCGCCATGTCCGTCCGTCCGTCCGTCCGTCCGTCCGTCCGTCCGTCCGTCCGTCCGTCCGTCCGTCCGTCTGTCCGCAGTTTAGCTCAGAGACGCACAGTACTAGAGAGCTGTAATTTGGTGTAAATATACGGATTTGTTGTGCCGAAAAAGTGGTAAAATAAAATCTCGTAAAATATTTTTTTTTAGGGTACCTCCAGTACTTACACGTAAAGTGAGGATTTTTTTTTCTCACGTACCCCTTAGTGTGGGGTATCATTAAATAGATCTTTAAAAAATAATGATAGTTTCCATTAACAATTTTTTGATAAAAAAATTCGTTTGTGAAATATTAAGCTTTAAAGTGCTAAATTTTGCTCGATTCGAGTGTCCCCCCCCTCTACCAGCTAAACGGTTATGTTTGGGGGTGTGAAAAAATTCACAATAGTAGTATATATAACGAAGTTTAAAAGAAAATTATCATGACTAAGTAGGCTTTACAACTTTACGAGTAATAGTCGACCAACTTATAAAATGTACTTGGATTATTATTTTCTTAAACAAAATGTATCGGAGACAACTGCAAATGTAAGTTTGTCAACTTTATTTTTACAGCTTTTTTATGTATGTTTTTTGGGGATAGGTAGGTTTTTATCGTCAACTATTTTTAACTAAATTTAAAAAAAGGAGGAGGTTCTAAATTCGTTGTAATCTTTTTTCTTATGTATTTTCCCCGATTTCTCAAAGACTCCTGGACCGATTTTGAAAATTCTTCTTTTTAAAATTAAATTCAGCGAATCAGTTAAGTTATTTCGCATAAGTATTTTGATGGGCAACTACGGAACCCTACAATGTGCGTGGCCCGACACGCACTTGGCCGGTTTTTTATTTACTAATACTCACATTCGTACCAAGTTTCAAGTTTATAAACCCAAAGAATACGATTTTGCATACAAAGGTTTTCACCCCTTTTCACCCCCTTAGAGGTAGATTTTCGCAAAATCCTTTCTTTATGCTTACTTACATTATAAACTGCAAGTATCATCCAAAATTCAGGTTTCTACATTTAGTGGTTTAATATCCTCCCCTTTAAACTTGAATACCCCTTTTCACCAACATGGGGGGTGATTTTCGAAAAATCCAAATACACGTGTTTGATTAATTCTTATCTAGTATATAAATACTGATTTTCAAATTCATCAGCTCACGCGTTATGATTTTTCCATACAAACTTTAACAACCCCTAGATTACCAATGGAGGGTAGTTTTAAAAAAATAATGGTGCTAATCTTATTTATTTACTTGTGTTCTCATTCGTGGTAAGTTTCAAGTTTTTAAACCCAAGGAATAAGACTTTTCATACAAACGTTTTCACCCCTTTTCATCCCCTTAGAGGAGGATTTTCGCAAAATCCCGTCTTATTGCCAATCTACATGGTAGACTGCAAATGCTGTCCAAAATTCAAGTTTCTGCGTTTAGCGGTTTCGGCTGTAGTCGTGTCAAAAGAAAAACCCCTGTTCTTTTATATATTATATAGATAACACGACTACACCGAAAAAACAGATTAACACGACTACACCGAAACATCCAAGTAGAATTTGACTTTCACATAGTGTAGTTAAGTTTAATCTTTTGCAAATTGTCTCTTCAGACATCTAAGACTGTTAAGCAATATTATTGATATTATTCTATTACTCTCAATCATTTTAAGATAATATATAATTCTGTCTTTTTCAGACAATAAAATGATGATAGTGATGAAAGAAGGTTCATAATTATGTAATTCCCAATCAATGTTAAATGTAACTTCTACGCTATGTCGTGGCGTGCGTTGTCGGTTGTCGCGCGCGTCCTTTAATGAGTGTCAGCGGTGTCTGACACAGCGGACACTTCAGCTTTGTTATTCATCGATCGTTAAAATATCAGTTTGCAATATCTATAAAATTATGTTTTTATTGTTTCTTCTCCAGAAGACGAATAGATTACAGAGTCACAGAAAGATGCCAAGCTTAAAAGTTTCGTTTAGTTTCATGATATTTTTTTTCGAGAGAAAATACATAAGGACAGTGCTGTAAAGTTAACTGAACTATTAGAACCTTATGAAAGGAAAATTCGGCAAATTATATTTCTTAAACTTTTCTCAATAGTGCATCAAATACCTGAACACTACGCCGACTTCTTAAGAGGAAACAGCAAGGGCTGGAGAATTGAAAAATAGGTATTTGTAAAATCTATTGCTGTCGCACAGTGCCCACAACAGAGTTACAGAGCGCGAAGGAGACAACTGCAGCTTGGACCGAAAATACCTTAAAAATGGCACAAAATCAATGATTCGTAGTCCCCTGATTACTCCTCCAAAACTTAACCGATTTCACTACTTTTTCCTTTAAAAAATAAAGAAAGGCATTGGCCGTGTTCCTATGTTTTCCTTTTTTTATATAATCTCGTTAAATTTGTTTACTGATTATTTGAACACAGCGGAAAATCTGGGCATTTTTTTAGGATTTTGAATGTCATATCTCTTTTCATAATTAATTTATGGGAAAAAGGAAAACATAGAGACATGCCAATAGTGGTCATAGATTTTTTGTAAAAAAATTATTGCTCTACTGGCATTATCCAGGGAGAAAACAGGGGACTACGTTTGTATGGAAAAACGGCCGTGCTGTTTCCTCTTAATCATCAAATAAATCTCCAAAGCACATTTTCCTAACCAGATTACCACTTGCATCATAAGAAACATCTTAGCAATAGCTACAGCATCACAAAGACGCTACCATATCCTTCTAGGTATACTGAGTGTAAGGCCGTGAGCACATTCATGAATAAACAGCGCAGTGGTCACAGACGGCGTGTTTACGTCTAGAGATTAGCGCGGCGCGTCTTACTGCATGCGTCCTCGGCCTTATTCTGGGAACTTTGGCTAATGATGCAGATGAAAATTAGCTAAGAGACTAAAGAGACTCTATATGTAGATGACAGCGCTTCTTTGTTACCACATTATTGCCAACTAGATATTTTAATAACACCTATTACGGCGAGGGCGCTATTTTGAATCCAGAGCGAAGTGAGGGATTCTACAGTAGAATCGTGAGCGTAGCGAGGGATTCTTTAGTAGAATCCTGAACGAAGCGAGGGATTCAAACTACGCCGCCACATCATTAAGGTGCATCTAAAACTTGACAACACTCCTAAAAAATCCCCAATTAGTTGACATTTCTGTCACATCGTGCGCTGCAATCAATTTGATAGACCCCAACCAAATTCGCAAATAGCGTATAAGAGAAAAACAGAAGTCCAATGAAGCCAATGAGAGAGCCATACACGCACAAGCTTTGAATGAACGAGATAAAAGACGGAGAGAGAGAATATAAGAGAAAGAGAAGAAAAGAAACAAGCATAAATCTAATCAGGCGTTCCTATTACGTCACAGCGATTTTCCACGCCATTAGCCATTTCTTTTATAAAATACCAACAACATAGTCATAATGCGATATCGTCAACATAAAGCTGAGATAACATAACATAACGGTGATTGTTATTCAGACATAACTGTTAGATAAATATGTAAACCAACGCGACGTCCTACAAACGTTAGCCTATTTCAATGTGGTTTATGGCTTAATGCGAGGAATGTGGCAGAATCGTATGAATATTTTGCAGTGATACAGTCGGTCACATGCCACAAATCAGTAGAAATATACCAGGTGGCCTACCATGAACGCTTAAAGGGTGAGTCTTTAGACTGTTGGAAAGAGATGACGCTAGACGAATGAAGTTGTATTAATCTGTCTCTTTCCCACTATATAAACTGGATCGCGTTAAGAGCTCGTGGTAAGGCCTCAGTAATATCTAGAGCTCGTGGCTAAGTAATACAGCCACACAGGCTGATCTTCCAGGTTAAGACGCACTTGCCGAGTTTAGTCTGTCGATGGGTGACCTTCTCTCATGGTTAATTTCCTCCGTGCCTCGGAAAGCACGTAAAACCGTGGGTACCGGCTGTCATTTGTAGATCTTTGATAGCTGTTACTGTTAGTCAGAAGTTACTGGGTGGAGATCCGATAGGCAGGCGATCCATTTAAAAGACTGGTATAAGTATCTGGTTTGACTTGAAGCCAACCTCAATTTAGTTGCGAAAAGGCAGATGATCTAGTTCCCTAATATTATCTATATTATTTCAGGCCACCGCAACTCTGTGAGAAGGCCCACCAGTTTCCACCTCCTAACAGACGACCCCCGGCAACGGCATCACAAACTTCATTTGTTATAACCTGCGGCGACAACCATGTACTTAATTTTACATGTTTATTCATGTAAAATTAAGTTTGTTTAATTGCCAATTCGACTGGCGGGGTAGGCGGGCTGGTAGGCCTCACTACAGCTTCCTTGCTCACCAACCGGTGCGAGGGTGACCTCGCTTCATGTAAGGTCTCATCTTTGATTCTTCTTCTTCTTCTTCATTGGGCTAGACTGAGATCAGCTAAGACATAATTGCAAAAAAAAAAAAACTGAAGAAGGTGACCGCAAGTATTGCAGAAGTACATTTGATCTAACAAAACAACAGTCATTTACCGCAGACGATCTGATGAGGACCACAGGACCGCGCTGGATACAAGCCGCCCTTACCGGTCCCATTGGAATTCTATAAGCATAATGTTCAACAATGTCCTATACGGCTGTTGATGATTGAAAAACAAAACCTTATTCTACTGGTTGTTACATAATACCCCAACCACTTACCTACCTCACTGCCTATTTGCAATACGGCTTTTCTAGTATAACCCTATTACATAGAAAAGCCTTACACATAACAAAATTATCTAAACATCCATCTCATATCTCTAACATCTAAACCATTCCCCAAAGTACTATTTAAACCCTTGTAATCCTCCGTCCTGGGAGTTCAGAATAGGTCCGTGCAGCCGCGGGCGCGACCCACATCCTTTCACCACATTTGTGCTATCTCTGTTTGACATCGCAATCGTCTCGAGACGCCGACGAACGCGAATGAGCGCTACTTCGCAGATCTTATCGCTACGATCATGGGTCCAACATGAGGGAATATTCAGAACATGTTTGTTTCGACATCAAGGTCGACCTGTGTCACAGATTAGAGATATAATTGGGCTGTTTTGGGTTTGAATTAGACATAGACAATTAGTCAGTGAAAACAAAATCTCTATTCTTCCCATCAATCCAACGATAGTCATAGTAAGGTACCTACGTGAACAAATTAATTCTCATCAACTGTTTTTTTAAACCCTTGTCTTTGCTTGCTAAAACAAAATTACCAAATGATTTACATTATGGTAGGGTGGGGCCAGATGAGCAATTTTTCGGTTCAGCGGCTATAGGTCCTCAACTATAAGCCTCAATAGGTTGTTATACATCGTGATGGATTAGTAATTTTAGTAAAAGTGTCTATAATAGTACAAAGAGATTTAAAGGAACCTATAAAGCGGGCATTGGGAAAATTGACATACAAAATTGTTGATGCCGTGCGTCAGTAGCACTATCTAGTAGTCCAGACTTTTTACGTATTGGCAAAAAAATATGGATTACAAATTTCTTCGTGATGTCCCGTCTACTGCTCGTATATAGTTTAATGCCTTTGCTCTAGTATTTATTTCTTATAAGTTACGTTTAAAAGCTACAACTGTTTAAATACAGAAAGTCAGCCATGCTCAATGTACCCCATAGGTGAGGTAAGTTGAGCAAGGACAAGTTAAGCACTTAGAATTTTTAACCAAGCCGTGGCTTCAATTTTAACGAGAGAAGCAATAAAATAAGTGTTTGAAATTCAACTGTAAGTATAGTACCTACATGATAGCTATTTTGTTTCCTGAGGTCACTTTGCGGAAGGGACATTTTGTGCCTGAACTGATCATAGAATTTTGCCGTTATCGAAAAAATAATAATAATAAAAGCATCCAACAGCCGTATTTAAACAAGATAGAAGTGAGGAAGTTACAATCGATTGAGAGAAAACTAATTCCGAAGCACCTTGTTCGTATTGCATCTAGACACCTGCATTCACAGTAAGCAGCTCAGCTGGATGAGCTGCAGTTGGTGCTCAAAGCAGGAATATATTACCGACAGGCAGAGTGTAAGAATATATTACAGGCTCGCGAGCAATGGCGGCAGGAAGACAAGACGAGGTAATCTGCACCATCTGACGCTAGGACGAAGGAATGAATGAATTACAGAATATATTACTTGGAGTAGCTTGTACTCTGTACCCTTAGCATGAATTTTCAGTATTTGAGACGTAAACTGGAACTTTGACAATTTCAAATTGACAATTTTAAGGTAAAAAATAGTTCCTTCTTCACACACCAGAGGCGCTGTTCCATTTTTCCATACAAGAAACGCTGTAAATACTGTAAAGTAAAAGAGTGAAAATTCATGCTTAGGGTACTGAAGAGTTATGTCATAAAATAATTATTATTATCATAGTATTTTTTGGTAACATTTACTGCTTGCTGTATTATCACTACGATGAGATGCTTTTTTTTTCTATTATAAAAGGGTCAATCCACTCGGTGAAAATTGATAAAACAGTTTCTTTCATATGGATGGTACAAAACATTAGATTACTTGTAGGTCAGCCACGCAAGCCCCTTCGTTTACGATACCTTGTGGCATTGGTATCCAAGCGCCTATCGGAACATCGCAAAGTCATAGGCACGCGTCAATGGATACCAAATACATTAGAACCATTCTTTAAAATCTTCCAATGTGCAGGTGTAAGGACATATAGAACTCTAGGTCTCCAGCAGTAGACCAATGGTCTAGTCGGGTACACGGGCAGTAGATTTTTTACGGGCCTTTATGATATGGCTTTGTCTATATTTTCAGCATTTATCCTTCCTATAAGGCTTTGAGGTCTTTTTCACTCATACAACCACCATTTACCTCCGAAAAATACCTCGTATTTTCCAAAGGTAGAACCACACTTGAGCGGTACAGTCGCCCACATAAACATTCGCTCGTTGCGCGCCGCGTCGCCAAACACATCGGCCGAGTGAAGTGGAGAGCCAATTAGTTCCCTCCGACCTCCGCATCGATAACCTCTGACCTTCGATTATGACACGACTAAATAAAAACTCCTTTGATAGTAAAAACCGTGAAACTGAACGAACATAATTATTGTGAGTGATTTGAACGAACGTGATTGCTGGGGAGCTTGTATAAGTAGTGAATGTGGATTTTTGGAATATAAATCCATTCGTACCTCGGGGACATGCTTTTGTAATGTACTGGCTTCTTATACTGACTTCAGCTCGGCATTTATGGTGCGTAGCTTTTAGGAAAATAATTACGTACTGTAACAATGAGTGTCATTAAGAAATAACACACTAACGATGCTACGATTCGTTCTTACCGTGATTAGAAAAATAAAATCAGCTTTGCCCTCAATTTCCGACACCATGGTGAAACACAGCAGTCAACCCCAAACGAACACAAATATAGTAGTGGCTACTGACAATAGATACAGAGCCCATTATTAGTTTCCACGTATTAAACGCAGATACCAATATTTAGTTTGCCTCCCTCGCCCTCCCGAATACCCGATAACTTGCCTACAAGACAATCATACACAATTACTGACGAAAACTAACGCAAAATTATTATTTACCTTACAAAAATGCCATAATCACCCTTATTCCTTAGTCTCCAAAGTCTATTTTGTGAGTTTTGACAGCGGGTACAGTCACCCCCGATATTGACAGAAGACACAATTTCCGGCGCGGGGAGCAAACACGGTATTCCACACAATTTGGTCCTAATTGCAGACGTGCTCGACTGTACCGCGCGAAGTAGTGTGACGAAGTCTTATGAAGCTAATCCACTTTGCTGCTTCAGCGTCAAATGAAGAAGCTTCAGGTACACAGCTATTGCTAAGGGGTGCTAAGTATTATGAAACTGAAGAGCAAAAAAAATTGGTCATTAACAAGATACGCTAAAAATCTTCATGTATACGATACGTCTATCATATTATGACAAAATTAAACACAAACTAATATAACCATAATTTCAGGGCCATAATACTATCGGCATCAAACATCAAGTCGGTGTCGATACGTACCTACTAGCGCCATCTATTGACACGTAGAATAACAAATAAGTTCGTTTTGATATCTGTGTGGGTTTAAACTTTGAACTGTTAAATAAATATTCGACTCGCTGGTTAAATTGAGAAAATGTTTATTTATTACTAGCTGACCCGGCGAACTCCGTACCGCCTGAGAAACAATTTAAAAAAAATCCTTTTAAAACATCCCTGGACTTTCCAAAATAATTCAAAACCAAAATCAGCCAAATCGGCCCAGCCGTTCTTGAGTTTTAATCAGAATAACGAACAATTCATTTTTATTTACATAGATTTATATAGATATGACTATTGCAATTGAAGAATATTTAAGAAAATGCATAATTATACCGGGTTAAATTAAATTAGCTAGCACAACTTCACAAACGGGATAACGAATTATGATGTATTCCTATCAGCAAAATAATAAATTGATTGACTATGCTGTTAGTATTCTCCAGCTGTTTACGGATATAGAGAACCTCATTGAGAAAAAAAAATAGATCCGGTCTGCCGGTATCGGTAGAATAATAATTTTTCACGTCTTAGAAAATTGTGAACAAATGCAAAAAGTGTGCGTCGGCCGGGAATCGAACCCGGATCAACTGCTTGGAAGGCAACTATGCTGACCATTACACCACCGACGCCACAGCTGTGTGCTCCAAATAACGAAACACATAGGCTAGTACATAATGTAGGTAACCAAACAAATAAACCTATACTTTTGTGATAATTCTGCTTACCTCATTTAGTTTTTTGGCAATCACCTTCATACGAGCTACAGCTTGTAAGAGTATAGCAAAGGATCTAAAAACACCAATTTAGGAATGTTGCAGAATAGCGACAAAATTGTTCTGAATTTTACTAAGTATCTATTACTTGAGGAATAGAATAGAATACCTACTCACATTTACAAATTTTATCGGAATGCACGGTGTGCTGTTGCTAAAGAAGCCTTATCCACTTCTGATTGCATTCTGTTTCTGCCTAAAGCGCCATTTAGACGGAGCAAGAACTCGTATGCGAGTTTCACTACATTGCGGCATTTGTTTCATTAACTGAATTTGTTTTACCTATAAATTCCGCAATGTAATGCAACTCGCGTTCGAGTTCTTGCATCGTCTAAATGAGGCTTAACTCCAAGGATAAAAATGTGAATTATGCAAGGAAGTAGGTACCTTATCCACGAGTGTTTTGTCTTGTTCGAAATAAGATAATATAACTTTAATTGTATGTTTCTATCTGTGCACCCATAGTACGAGGTAAAGTTACCTACTGTCTTTTTTTTTAGCGAGAAAAAAAATTGTAGGTTTTTACTACATAAAAGTCAGTCAGTCAGTCGTGCGTAACAACATCGCTTCTAACAATAATATTCACAAATCTATAAATACTTCCCACGTAACACTCGGCGATAAGACCATGATAAAATTCATTCACTTCTGATAAGTACGGAATTAAAACAGACGTACCTAGCCAACTGTATAAGAATCTATATGGTACCAAGTCATCAATGAATTCGTCTGTTTAAGACAATAGTTACTATTTTCTTATCAACTTCTAAAACAGCTCAAAATAGAATTCAACCAGACACCCTACGCATCAGACAGGATATCTAGTCACGTAGACAAACCCCAGTACCTAGGTACATACTACTTAATTAATTGTAGGAATCAAAGAGCATGAACAAGTACCTACCTACTGGCTGCCAACCAATCGTATTTTCCTTTTGTGACGCCATACTTGAGTACTAAAATACTTAGAAGATAATACTGTACCGAGCCTAGACTATGTAGCCATCGTTGCGCAAGTGCCGCGGCACACCTACCGCGCACTAGACACGTCAAACGTCGGCGCATCACTATCAAAGCTAATTAAACTTGCAATGACACTACAACGCATCTTAACTTAACCCGTCGGCGGCCGCGGTGAGACAATGAGACCGCGAGGGGAGGGCGCGGGTCGCGGGGGCGGCCTCCGTCGAGTGCGCCGCTGTAATCAGGGCTAATAGAAGCGCGTATGCTTTGATCTGCACCTCAAAGAGACGAGGGCCAAACTCGCGAGACGAGTCGCGGCGATGATAAAAATTTAGAGGCGGCGCGCTGACGCGGAACTAATTTTGGCAAACGTTTGTGTGGCTGCAGACAGCGTGTGCGTACGTGAGCATGTGACGCTGATCTTGATTGCGTAGACAGAGCTTACAACGTGGATCAAAAATTGCAGAAAGCCTTAAACTTATACCAATAAAATGACGATTTTGTATATTGTTCACAGGCGTAAAGATGCTTAACTACCCAAATATCTTAAAGTAAAACCTGAGGTAAAGCTGACACTTCGTCAGCTTGGCGTATCGATGACGATCTAAATTGAGTCGGACTAGAACTAAGGGCATAGCGTCCTCAGAGTCGTCCATCAGCTCCTGTAAGGCCAATCGACAGGACATGCAGGGCACGATGTCATGTCAAATTCCTCATCGTTTCGATAGTCCACCACATTTACTCTCCAGAGCAGAGACGTCAATGAATCTCCACCTGAGCAGATTTTCTTTGATTTCTTTGCTAAATGTTTTTGGTTCTCCAATTTGACCATCATCTTTCCGTCTTTATCCTAAATAATTTAGTAGTTATTTAATATTTTTTTTCTTCCATTTATCAGTAAACTGCTCCAATCAGCGCCAAGTTTCTGTGTCGTCGTTCCCGTTTTTGTTTTCAAGACAAGTGAATGTTTTCTAACACAGAATCTTGTGAATCTCAGAAGACGACAAAATCACTGTTGAACCCAAGAAAGCTGTTCCCTTAGTCTCTTCATCATAATCGTTCCAAAAACATTTTTCATCATTTTCGGGAAATTTTAAACTGCAGTTCTGTTAGCTCTTAGCCCTGTCACGTCACAAGGTAAGGTACAGAAACGGTGAAGAGTTTAAGCGTTGCGAGTGCAATATTGTTTTCTTTAAGCTTTGCCGGCGCGCTACTGGCTGGCGTGTAATTGATTCTTTTGTGGTATAATTGCGGGCAGATCGCATCGGGCCGAGTGCGTGGCTCCACTCGCCCCACTCGCCCACTCGGCACTCGCCCCGACCGCCATTCATATTCAACGGTTAGGTGACGTTTAGAACTCGGCTTTAATTGGTTTTCTTATTTGTGTACAATGAGGCCCCTCGTCATGCTCGTTGTCTTCTGCGCGTTGAGTTTGATTGTTCGACCCTACTATATATAGTGCTAATTGTGGAATTTGTTTGACTTTGATTGGGATTTTTGCTTTGTTGTGGTACCGCTCTGTTTGGGGAGGAGGATCGTTTATGAACCATTCCGATATAATAAAATATTTACATCACAGAAATGTGACACTACTGTATGAACATAGTAAAGCGCAAATCAATTGACCTCATATTTCGCTACTCCAATTTCGCTCACCCTAAATACGTGTCCACACCCATGTAATACAAGCCAGAAATCACGACAAACATTATAAAATAATAATACCACTTCAGTATCAACAGTAAGCTTACGATATTGAATCATGAACGATCACTTTAAGCCGAAGATATTAAACGACAAACAGTGTATTGACTTAACCCGTCGCTATCGCGGTTTACACGTGTTAACAAACACGGGATGTGCCGGTCAGAATGACCATAATCCACTTATTGACGATATTATCTTAAACAAACACGAATTTTTCGTCAGTGGCCCTCGACAGTGATTGATACAAACGTATATATTTGAACAGAGTTCGTCGTAAATGATAGCGGTGTTTGATTTAGATTTTTATTAAATTCGACTATTTATTATTATTTATATATTAGGGTCCGATTTCCGTTACTGGTTTGACGATTATTTTGTCATAGGCGTTTAATCTGAGGGCCTGAATAAAGATATAGTTATTTTCTACATGGCCATGTAGACAACACCAAGATGGCCTTGGCTAGTCGCATATGGGAAGACTTATGTTCCTAACAAGATTATGTAATTTTGCACTTTTAGAGGGGGTTAGTTTATCTTTGTAAAGAATTTCATGAAGTACCCAAAGTCCAAAACAGTTACAAATAAACCGCAACTCTCAGCTAGATACCAGATACAGAACTACGATTGAGAAACATCTAATCACTCGACATTGTCTTGAACTGTTTACTTAAACTCCGCTTAAAGGATCACAGTGTTACACCAAACATTAACCTTGACAACCATAAATAAAGGGCAAATATACTGAAATCAATAGACACATAAACGTGTCAGCAGCGCAGTTGGAACGCAATGCCCGCGCCACTCCGGCGCAACGAAAACAAACTGAGAGAATTATTATCGACATACAGCCCCTCTTAATTTACAATTATTTAGTAAATCCTACTAATGTATGGTGACGTTCACAGAAACCAGACTGCTTAGCGCAATATATTCGTCGACAGGGCAGTTAAGAGGCCATGAAATATCGGTACATCTGTTAAAATAAACGATCTGGTAAAATTATGATAGTCCGTGTACGGACCGCCTGCTTATTGAGCAATACTAGGTTAATGTGCTCTCATTTTTATCAATAAATCCTATCCCCAACTCAGTAGAATCTCTTGTGTAGATTAATGGTTAGTGCCTCATGCGGCATGCCTAATCTCTTCATGATAAATGATTCATGCTTCATAAAGCAATCTCACAAAAACATTTTCGCATAAAATACCAATGGCCTCCAAATACGATGGAAATCGACAATCGTCCATTATTGAAATATACAACTCAAACATGAATTTCGCGCATAATTCGACAGGATTAAAAAAAATCCATTCCGACATAGAGTGCAAATACGGATTTTTGCTTTATTAGGCTGTATTTGTTCGCTGCTGAACTAAATGTGATGTAAACTAACAATCCATGGAATTGGCGTCACCGTATGCATGACAATTGAATAATGCAGTCGGCCGGATGACAGCCGTCCGGCACGACCCGGCGCCGTACTGTACACACATTCCTAAAAGTGATATAAGCTGTGATGTGGTCAACAGTAATGCTGAACTAAAATACGAGTATCTAATAAGTTTACACAAAATGTTGGCTGCATTTTCGTTTGATTTTGTCAGCTGTAACACTAAGTGGAAATTAAACTTTGTAGCTATCTTTCTGTGTACTGCTAGTCAGCTATAGTTTAGTTACTGCATAGTCTATATTTTGTGTGTACTTTTTATTAACAATGTGATCAGAGGCGGCCTTACCCATTGCGAGGCCCCGGGCGGCAAGTCTTTGCGAGGCCCTTGCCCTTTTTAAAAAGTATGTGATGCGAAAGTGTAGTTTGGTCGTCATGTTTGAGGACAAATGCTTAAGATAAACAATTAAATAAATGTAATTTGAGTTTTAAAACATTCTACAGTTGATACAGGAACTTTGAACACCCGTGTTTGCGTAAAATGGAGTAGTTCTGATTTTAGCAGCCCTTGTTTGCCTTTTTGGCGATTATTACCTTAAATAACTAATTTACTACTTTGATGAAACTTAAGCACGACGCACAGTGTTTCGTCTAGTACAAGCTAGCGGGACAAAACTCATGACGTCATTTCCAGGAATTCGTGATAAGAACTTGTAGCCAACCCTTCCCAGGTAAGGAATTCAAAAAAAATATTTGTTTGTTACTTCAACAAGTAATTTTGTGGAGGGGTTAATGTTCATTATAAAGGAAGTGCAATTTTCATTTGTAAATAAGTTGCATTTTTAGCACACTTGTGACACCATCTCAAATATTTGATATGAAAGTGAAACGATTTTCTTGTTATAGATTGTACTATTGAGGGTATGTACTTACTATTTTGATTTGATTTGAAAAAAATACATGTACTTTTTTGCCCAAATTAGAGTTTATAAGTATGTTGAAATAATCCCACATATTTTTTCTTAACTTCAAATTTTAAAGGGTTGCAACTTTTTGTATCCCAATGTATCCGGCTAGATTTTTCTGTATGTTATAATTGAAACATTCAGGCGTAGGTTGCTTTACTTCTTGGCACCCGAAACCGCCCGCAGATAAAGTAATTTACTTTCTTTCAGAACGAGCCATAGCTATGATAAATGTATGTGTGTACATCGATTACTCCCAGGTTTCTAGTCCGATTAGTGTGATTCTTTTTTTCTTCGATGCAGTATACTTGCTATTTGGTCTCGTAAAAAATTCATCCAATTTGTTTCAGTACTTTTTATTTTGTGAGCATTTTTATTAATTTCGGCTACTTGGAAATCTTTACTTTTTGCGTGTTTGTTACGCGATTACTCCGTCAATTGTAGACCGATTTTCAAAATTCTTTTTTTGTTGTACTAGGGATCGTTCACGTTCGTGATATTAGTAAACAAAAGTAAGAAATTTGGTGACCATCTTGCATGCACACCTTTGGACTTAGGGAACACTTAGAGAACACAGAACGACGTAAGACACCTTATTTATACGTAAACAATTAAAATAAGTAAAAAATTATTTTGTCTCGCTAGCTTGTACTAGATGAAACACTGTGCGACGTTTTGAAAGTAGAATAAATTTACCACATAATGAGACTAAAATGGTTTTATAGATCCAACATTTTCCGAGTTAGCGCTTTTCAAAAGTATCTCAAATCAACCTTTTTTTACAGCAAATGAGGAAGAGGCATCTGATATCATGTCTTCAGTTGGAATGTGCCCCAACTTTAAAGCTTTTTTCGTAAAAAAAACCTAGAAAACTAATACAAGCGGCCGCACCGTGGTTTTTTCCCGCGACTGATTTTAAAAACCGTAATTTAGTACAAAATGCTCGCGGGTAACTGTCAATAGAACTTAAATGACGCGTACGCACTGTCGTTAACCGCGGGCTGTTTTTCAGTAGACCGTCTTGCAAAGCAGAGCGCTGGCGCACAATTTCAACCATGCAATTTCAACCATGCCTTCCACCGAGTCGGGAGTTTATTTTAAACTAACCAGAATACGAATTTATTAGGATGGTCTCTTATAGTTTTGATAATTCTTATGAAAGAAACATTTCTCAGATCTACACCCAGTAAGAAGATGGATCCAATATTTTCTTCTTTTCTATTTCTTATTATCAGAGCAACAACACGCACTGCTGACTTGAAATCAATTTTCAAACTGCGGGTGTGTGCGTCTCATGCGGTTTCGCAGTGATAGCGATTAATCAACCCTACTTACGAGTTGTACACTTGTAGGTCGCGGAATCGAACCCAGCCCAGATTACTTTATGTATTTATTTTATCACCATTGCTCTTAAAACGATGAAGGAAAACATCGTCTCAAAACCGGTATGTCCTCAAATCAAAAATTTTAAGACATGTGACATCACCAACCCACACGGGGTCCGCGTGGTGGATTATGGACCCCTCTTACAGAAAGGAAGCTTGTGTCCCAGCAGTGGGAACATTATAGACTGATGAAGATGAAAAGTGAATAAAAATACCTCAGTAGACCTTAATAGTCTTCGAGATAAAACTCTCCAAACATTTTTTCATTTTTTCGAAAAAGTCACAAAGTTCTAAGACTTCCCAATTTTGATGCTTTGCCTCTTCCACACTTGTTTTTGATTCGAGATACCGCCAGTTACTCAAGAGGTGTCTTAAATATTGCAAGAAATAGCAAAGTTCGAAAAAAAATAAAAACAGATATAAATCGGTTCTCATATTGTAGCAAAAGGCATCTTTGAAACCGTTCTGAGAAGTTATTATCAACAACTAGTCCTTTACGGTCATAAACGCAAAATTTTCAAAAAAAAAAAATTTTCAAGGTTTTTTTTAGTGTTTGAGGTCTCAAACTTTGATTATTATTAGGCCCAGTGGCGTAGCTAGGCGCGGGATTAGCGCCTAGCTAGTCTCGCACATGACAGGGTCTCGCGCTTAGAGTTATAAAATAAAATTGACAACGGCAATCTCAACTTTGTTACCACTCAGTAAAGCAGTATAATTTTACTTCTATTACTATTTCTAACTGAGAACTGATAGAGCCAAAGCTGATGGCGCCGACGATCATATTTAGGTCTAGCAATTCCGCTTCTCGCACGAGGCCCCGTACTTGCATGATAACTTGGTTACTTTTTATTTTTAACTGTGAACAGAAAGAGGCCTCGCAAAGCGATCTTATCATCAAGTCATCAAAAAAAAGGAGACCTCGCACGCAGTGACCCCAAACGACGGGCTTAAAAAAATCAGAAATCTGCGCGATATTTTTCATACTACATTAAAGAAAAGGGCCTCGCAGATACGCCTTGCCCCCTTCAAGATTCGTCTCGCTACGTCGCTGATTGGGCCAACATCATAAACAAGTCTGAACTATTCAGGCGACAAAATTATTGTACTAAATAAAAGATATTACGAAATTAACCAACTCTGAGATGATAAATTAAAAATCTAAAACTAAAATCTTATTTAATTTTGCCGTTATGTTATAGCATTAATGAGTAGCCTAAGTACTCATTAAGGCTATAGTTAGGCTAAAAGCTTTTAATTAAAAATTACTAGTTTTTTCTTTTGCTTGGTTTGTTGCGCGAGGCCCCCTGCAAGCGCGAGGCCCCGGGCGGTTGCCCGGTTCGCCCCCCCCTAAGGCCGCCACTGAATGTGATTATTTAAATTATCGACAGTTGACATAAATTATTCTTTGCTTTTTAACTCGTTATTTTTATTTTATAAGTATTTGACTACTTCTGGTTTCATACTCTGGACTCGTCAATTTGGGGAAATTACCTACTCTTTATTCTTTAATAGTAATAGGAAAAAAAGTAATTTGATTACACAGCACAATTAAATAATTCTCATCTCCATTAGTCCAAAATATAATTCCAAATTCAAACGGCGAGCGCCGTTGCGCCGAAGTTAGACGGACATCGCCGACAACCGACAAGTAGCGACGCCTGGCGGCGGAGCGCGGGTCGTGCCCTGTCGTGACACAGCGGGTGACGGGTTGCAATTTCCGAACTGTCATGTCTACGATCTGCGAGCTAACTTCCTGGCGCTAAATATCGTACAGTTGCGTTCTGGCACCGAATCATTGTGAGCCATTGCTGCGTTTATCGCGCGGTTTTGAATGCTTGGTGACAGCTGCAAAATGCAATGCAACTGTTTGGTATCTCTGATCTATCCATTCCTCTAGTTTGGTCGGCTGAATGAACGCAGTTTAGGGATCAATATTCTGATTGATCTTTCTAGATATTGTTGTTGGTTGTACCTATGGGGAAGGCAAGTGTCAAAGTGACAAATGACAGTTTGGTCCCCAAAGAACTGTCAAATCAAAGGAATTTTCAGAAAAAAAAACGATTTATTGATGTAAAATGACTAGATGTTGTGTAATAACCTGTAAAAATGATGGAACATACAAATTTCCGACAATTCACACTATCAGGAAATAATGGGTAGCTGCTGTGACTGCTGTGAGAACAAAAATTGTATTATCACTAAGGAAAAGCTATATAATAAACAAATATCCAGCCTTGCGAAGCCGAGACAGGCCGTTAGTTGAGTTTATTAATGAAATTCTATTATTATAACACAACTAAACAATCGAATACACTTTTCAAAATATCTACTTTTCTATTTGAGGTTAAGTACCAGTATTGCATCGCTCTATAAATCATGAAATGGTTTGTCTGGCGGAAGAATTATCACCTGGAACGAGTTTTGTGATAGTTGTGGTGTTAAGAAATTAAATATAATTCTCGAATTTAAATAGAATAAAAAGGTTAAATTACTGACTTAAAACATTATGATATTTTATCAAAATAGAAAGTAAGAAGCAGCATTATATTCTTGTTATAGGAGAGGACAGGTAAAACATACCTAAACTCAAAAATTGAAACCTCAACTACAAGTAATTGTGGATTTATTACGGTAAAATCAAATGTATTACCACTCACTTAAATCACTTTTTTTCCTCTTGCAGATGCACCGCGCCGTCTTAATTCTTCGTCATAATAGTATATATGTACTTGCATTGACGAATAATTTTCCATATTTGTTTTGTATTTATACTCAATTTTTATAACAAATAATCTTGTTTGTTTTTCGTACAAGGTAGACAGTAATCTGACGTGGGGACCAACTATCGCAGCGCCATCTATGATTAGCTTTTTTTTTTTTTTTTTACGTGGTAAAATCATCAAATGAGTCCTCCAACCCCAGGCAGGGCGGGAGGGACTGTCAGACTTGTACTGACTAAAATCCACGGTGTCCTTCGGAAGCCCTTTGTGTGCCGGAGTCGCGGTATACGTATGTCCCGCAACCCCGGCAGGACTGTGGCCCTATCTATGATTAGCTTTGAGTTGCCATCCCCATTAGTTACGATTATGTACCTACTTAGATAATTAAGTAGACAACAGCAGTTTTGAAGTATTGTTGTTTTCATTGGTACAACGGCGTCCATAACGCTGATGGTGATATTAACCAGTCCCACAAAAAATAATGTGCATTGTAAATTAATATTATTCTGTATTTAGATATACCATCATCTACCTATTTTTGTATGTCCCAGGACAGATTGTATCAATAATAAAAGGAATCGAAAAAATCTTTTGATATTTTCAGTTTTAGACTTTCATGGATTAAATTAATTAAATCTAAGAGAAGTCAATATAATATATTCCTAAATATTTTAAATAAAACTGGATGCTCTATACAGGGTGTTTCTTTAAAATGGGACAAAAGGGAGAAATCCGAATCCATAAGAGATACGGCAAAACTTTCTTAGGAACCTTTAGCTCTTTTTTGATGTTGACAATTTTGGCGTTTTTTATTTTTTGGTCAAGTGTGAGCTGTCCATAGAAATGAGTGAAATTGGGCAAAAATTTTTTTAGTGCCGTTCGACCCTGTTTCATGTAAGGATCATTTCATTGTATGACAATAAAAAAAACGGAACGGCGGAAGTTAGTGAAATTTTGCAAAATATTTTTTCATACAAATTGTTTGTACAAAAAAAAAATCTCACTTTTTTATGATGTTATTTGATTTAGTATCTATTAAAGATCATTTCATTGTATGGGAAGGAAAATGTCTGGGCAACAGAAGTGGGTCAAATCGAATGAAATACTGACTACTACTGATAAACTTTATGCTGTTAGCAGAAACTTTACTGTTCTTTTGACCCACTTCTGTTGCCCAGACATTTTCCTTCCCATACAATGAAATGATCTTTAATAGACACTAAATCAAATAACATCATAAAAAAGTGAGATTTTTTTTGTTCAAACAATTTGTATGAAAAAATATTTTGCAAAATTTCACCAACTTCCGCCGTCCCGATTTTTTTGTTGTCATACAATGAAATGATCCTTACATGAAACAGGGTCGAACGGAACTAAAAAATTTTTTGCCCAATTTCACTCATTTCTATGGACAACTCACACTTGACCAAAAAATTTAAAACGCCAAAATTGTCAACATCAAAAAAGAGCTAAAGGTATCTAAGAAAGTTTTCCCGTATCTCTTATGGATTCAGATTTCTCCCTTTTGTCCCATTTTAAAGAAACACCCTGTATATGTATCGAGTAAAAAATATCAAAAATACATAATTCGAAACAAAAGAGAACCTCGACTAAGACTGACACAAGATTGAATGAACAAAAATAGAACGCCCCCGGGTGGGCTCGAACCACCAACCTTTCGGTTAACAGCCGAACGCGCTAGCCAATTGCGCCACGGAGGCTCTTGCATCATATGCCGAAATAGTCCATTGGTATTTATACGCACAAACAGTGAATGACAAAGATAGAAATATTAATAGAAGCGTCTACCTGAGTTAAATGAAAACCAGTTTTGTACCTGAGAGGCCGACTTCAACGCGAAACACAATGAACACTGTGTTTTATCCTGAATATAAAGCTTCAACAACACTGCATAGTTGGAAAACCACTTCTTAGTCAAGTTCAAGTTATTTAAGTTCAAGCAAAGTTATGTCACGGTAATAATATCTAACAGTATTTGATCTTCATACAAACGGACGAAACGCGAGCTATACCACGTGACTCGATGTCGGGGCGCGCTCGGGGCGCTGACAGTCACGGCCGTACCGTAGTGATGAACGGACGGTGTGTTGTTTTTTTAACAAAATCAGTTCATGGACATAATTTAATATGACGAGTAGGAAATATTGTGCTGTTTTTGGGTGTATGAATTCGTCAATAACGTATCCAGTCATAAGTTTTTTTTTAAATACCTGTAAACTCTGAAAAGTACTGACTATAAAATAATTATACTTAAGTACTAGTAGCTGGCAGGTAGGTACATAATGTGTGACTTTTTAATGGATAAATATTTTCTATTATCTAACGAAAAAAAGGGTATTTGAATTAATAAATACAGTGGATATACTAAAGGAAAGTTACTGAAACGAATGATATAGGTAAGTTATAGACAGTTCTGAATGAATCATGATACGGTAGGTACTTACGCTTGTGTTAAAATCCTTCCTATTCAATATACAAAGTATTTTATTTGTTTACTGATATTAGAAAAGTATATTTACAATCACAAAACTAAATAGATACAGAAAGAAGGCAAATGTAATTTAAAATGCTAGAGACGGGCGTCGGATTGAACAGCCCTAGCGCATGTTTACGTACCGCGCGGCTGTAGGTATTTATTTCTATCATGCGGCCGAGATCCACTACTGTAGATATTTATACTGTGGTTATGTGATTGAGGTTATGTTGACAAGCTAAGGTTTGAGTTAACGATTTGCAAATCTAATGTTTTCTATAAATAAGTGAATGGAGTGACGAACTGTGTTGTGTTTGTTTTCTTGTGGTACTTGTGTCAGTTAGTTTTACTATATTTACTCACAGTATTTGTGTACAAGTGCCATTTTCCTTGTTTTTGTTGTGATTTTGATTCTAAAAACAGTTTTCTCAGTATCTAATCAGTGGCAGTTTAAACTTTGTTTTATCTTTCAATTTTTGCTGTTGAGCGGCAATAGATTAGAGAAAAACGTCATTAAAGCCCGTCAAAATTTATCCAATCAAAAAGAAGCAGCCAGTGCCAATGGCGAATCGGGTGACGGGCACTTGTTGCACCGCGTCGGTGGAGCGGGCCGGCTTGCCAGGCCTGCTGCGCGACCTGCAGCGACTCTCCGAAGACCAGGACTCCGCAGACATCGTATTTATCCTTGGTACTAACGAGGATAAAGTCTACGCACACAAAATAATTTTGATAGCGAGGTAAGAAAATGCAAAAAGATTTTCCCGTACCGGGAATCGAACCCGAGCCTCCTGGGTGAAAGCCAGGTATCCTAGCCACTAGACCATACGGGAGTTGAGAAACTGGTCAAAATAGACGTTCATAAGCTTTGAACCTAATGTTTGCTGTTAGCAACAGTGATTTGAGGTACACAATAATAGTAAAAAAAAAAAAAAAGGTTGCACTCCAGGAGTGCCGGTAGAAGTGAAAACTTTTTTGTTACTATGTTTTATTTTTAATTTGAATGACGTCTTACTCATTTTCGATCAGGGTCACGTGACCCTGACGCGAGTTTTAAATTTTTTACCCATTACAGAAAAAGTGTACAACGCCGCTAAAGAAGTTTTCACTTCAAAAAATAACTACAAAGAGGGCAGCCTTACAGATCTATTTCAATTCAAGAAGCAAAATAGGTAAACATTTAAAAATATAATTTTTGTGATATTTTTAAAAATCACAATCACAAATATTGTTATAATTTTAATTTGTTAAAAGTAAAAAAAACCTGGACGTGTCTACACCCAGAAACAATAACGAAATTACAATTTTTAGACACGAAACAAACCTTTAATTTGCGAAATGGCCGAAGTTTGCTCAAAATTGTAAGTCATTTCAACTATCTATATCCGTGGAGCAAATTGCGGACCTTTCACCGCTGCACCATTTACTGTTTCAAATGCAAATGAATTTTGTGCCCTGAGATGTGAAGACGTAATTTGCTTGATGAGGCGCGCAGAGCTCTATAATGCTCTAAAAGGAAATAAAGACTACAGAAGTACAGAAATTAATATTCATCACAAACTGTTTTACATTTTCAATGCAGTCAGAAAATACGACTCGTAGCTCCCTCTCTCGGAAGCGCTGCTAAACTAATTTTAAGTTCAGCAACTAGATGGCGCTAAATTCAAAATTTCAATTCATTTGCATGACATCAAATCCTTTTCAGGAAATCCGTGTAATCCAAAGCAAAATCTGAATAGGAAACTAATAAAAAAGATCGCCACCGTCCGTTCCGAATGAATTATGTATAGTGCCGAAAGTTATGCAGACCAAAGATGGGGGATATCGAAAAGAAATCTGTCGACGGCAAGTAATTTGCATGTAAATAGGCAGGGTCCTGTTCTCGACATGTGGTCCAGTTGAAGGGGGCCGGAAAAACGGCAAGTTTGAGAGCAACTCCATCAAGTTATGCGTAAAGTTGGCAAGACTTGCCAAATGTGTTTGTTAAGAGCAAATTGGAAAAATAACTCACTATTTTGTGGGAGCTTCGAGAACTTTCCTATTCGAATTGATATACGACTCTAGTTTCGCACTTTTTATTATTATGTGCTGATATAGTTGTAAAAAGAGCATCGTATTTTGTTGAGGAATCTATTTTGTTACGGATATATTTTCGTTTACTAAGAATACTTATAAGTTAGAGCACAGTGAAAGGACGCCTAAATTGTTCGTACCACTATTTTCTCCATAGTTTTAGACTTTACAGTAATAAAAGCTTCAATGAAGTATTATCCGTCTGACTTGACCACATTCTTCTTCATCGTAACAATCGAATCTCAGTCATTAACATTTTTATCTAATACTACAGTCAGCTCTTACTTAATTACTATTCGAACAGTTCGCCTCAACACTTAGAATACTTCACAGCAACTTCATGAAGTGTATCAATTAAGCGTTCAGTTAGGAGCTACACAAACAGCGATGATTATAAACCGCGCCCGCGCCATCTGCTCCCATGATTGATTCAAAAAGTTGCCAACTCCCGGCCGCGCCCGCGCCCGCACCCGCGCCCGCTTCGCACCAACGTGATCAATCATCGCTAAGCTTGTTTCTTATTAATTTTATTAATGCTACACTGTGCTGGTATGTGGAGCGATATTGTTGCGAATACTTGACACTTTGTTAAATGAGTTGATATTCATGAGAGAAACAAGCCCACGGCCCACATCGGCTTACATATAGAATACATTTCGGTGAATCAACTCCGACAACTCACAATCTAGCATCTAGCACAGATCATTTTGGTGGAAATTAACTCCTGAAGTCGGTAAATAAGTAGAGAAATATTCGTAACAGTAACTAATGTGAACAAATCAAATCCAAACAAAACGCCTGAAGTCAAGAAATTTAATATAAGCTGCTGCACAACATCTTGAAAGTTCTTGTACCTATTTCGATGCACAGCTTCGTGAATTAGTATAGAAACCAACACCACTTTAACAACAAAGTCAGTCCAAGCGATCCTTTAACAAAATGATCTCCTCTCGAACTTGTAGCTGCTAATAACAACACTTGCTGCTCACATAATTTAGAAACTTCAAGTTTTGCGCCGATGGTGCGCCGGCCGATTAATTTTGTTTATAGTCATGGCAGTTTTTGTTTCACCCCCTTTTTCTTTTTTAATCAAGCTGTGATGTTTGTTTGTTGTTCATTTTGGCAAAATCCTTAAAACTTTGTAGGTGTTGGTGAAATATTTGATACTTGTTGCTGGACAGTTTCGAATTTTCGGGGGATTTTTGGATGGCAGTCATCTAAAACACGAGTTTGCTTGAGAGTTAATTTTGGAAAGTTTACGAAGAGTCTGATAATTATATTGATAAATCTCAACTCCTAAATTCACAAACAAATTTTTGATAGAAAATGGAAACGAAATTAAAACCACAACTCATGTTTGAGCTATTGAGTTAGATCTAAAGTTGTGAACAGACATCAGCGACCCCTGATTTGTGTTTTGAAGTAGTTATTCCGATTCAGGAAGAACCAGAAACATCAGAAATGCTTTTATGATTTCCACAAAAAATATTTGAAGAAGACGCAAACCCTACACGTGAGATGTGAAACACTTTTACCACAAAACCCTTTTAGAGTCATCCTGTTCCAAATAAATCTCTCTGAAAGCCAAATTAATTGTTCATTAGTGCTCCCAATTTGACTGTAAGTGAACAAAAGTGCAGCAAACCAAGCATCGCTTTTAAAAGCTCCTTAACACGAGCAATTTGTCTTCGTTCATCAAGCAACACTTTACTAGATGGCATGTGCGGGATCAGTCGAAGTTTTTGTCTTTGTCACACGTCCAATAATCAGGCTGATGGGAGAAGGACAGGCGATATAGAAATCTTGACGAATTTTGGTAATTGGTGTTACTGGTTCGAACGCCTATACAAGGATACATTAGGGTAACCATATATAATTTGATTAAATATTAGGATATTATAGATTTACCCTTTGTTGCTTTTTGCAACCGTGAAAAATATCGATTAGAAAGATAAAAGAAATAATAAGGATCTAGTAAATAGGTTTATAATAACAATCCTCAAAGTTAAGAAATGGAATCCAATTAGAGCTTTGTGAAAAATAAGGGATGCTCCAATAACGAACTTCTCTCTTCAGTGTTGAAATTCTGGACTATCCCACTAGCCTTGTTTAGATAGTCACCCCTTACAGGGATAATTTGGGACTTAATTACACCGGTACCGGGTGTGCGGGGGGGTGAGGCGGTAGTGTGCGGGCGGCTCGGGGGGCGGAGGGGGTTGATTGATGATTCAATGAGGACGGCGCTTCGCCGGCGCTGAATTTATCGCGTAAGCACCCGCTTGTTCACGATTATGTACAACTTACAGTTCGCTGTAATGTATGTGTTGCGATGCGCGTTCAGGAATTTTGATAAAGAATTTAAGTGCTGAAATAATGTTGGCATACTCACACGGTACAATTTTTAGAGTTTTTTGAAGCCTGATAACAAAGGTGCGCCGTGTACTTGACATATAATGATATTAGATGAATTTAAGATGTCTTCATTATCTGTCCACTGTGTCACGTAAGTTAAGGCTTATCCTTTAATTGTTTAGTTATTTAGGGTAACTAAATCTTTATGCGAATTAGGTTCATTTAAAACTAAATGCATTTCTTCAATTGAACCGTATTCTTGACAAAATACATTGTTCAGTCGATACAATGTAGGTAAACAGTATTGTTCTTGAGCAGCGGAATAGATACTGTCCACTTACACGTAAGACCAGTCTCTCAAGTATTGAGATCACCTAAGCTAACAAAGATACGAAGAACATTTGATTTCAGACATTCCAGTAAGTTCTCTAACCTGTCAAAGTAATTCTAAAATTCTCTCGCGCGCAATTCACGAACAATACAGTAAAAACAGTCACCTGTATGTACCAATTATAAAATTTCCACAACAACAATGTACCTACGTGTGTTGAAATTCTATGAAACACTCGCTAAAGTTAAACCGCTGAAACACTAGACATATTTGTTGGAATAAATGAGAAAAGTTGGCCGGTGGAGCGCGGGAAAAAACAATGCGTGTTGTTGAAACAAACGCCATCTATCGGCGAGGTAAACAAACCGACACGAATCGTAATTACAACTCGCGCTTCCACGCGAACCGCTCGTTTGTGGTGACCAGAAATTATGAGGACATTCTAAAAAGTTTAGTTGATATTCTTCTATTTGATTCATATCAAAAAACCTTGATTAAAAAAGACTAATCCTATAATAATATAATTTCAAAATAGTCTTTGCTCTGATTGACATATAAATTATATACTAATACCTATTGTAATAAAAATGATAATCTAATCTTGCAAGAAACTCATATTCTTACTTATTCATTCCGACAAAGATTGCCATATAAAACGCAGAAAAAATAAAAAGTCCTGTCACCCTTTTCTCAAATCCTCAGAACTGCAGCACTCGTAGTCACCTCAGCAGCAAACAAAACGCGAGATTCAAATCAGTTCAACAATACTAAAGGGAACAATACGCCGCGTAGCGACAAAACGCAAAATACGACATCAATTATTATTTAACACGTTACAAAAACATTGTACCTGGAAGAACTATTTCAGGAATAGGTTGAAAAAACCTTATAGAATTTTTGAACTTGGGAAGATCCCAAATCTACATATTTATGAATCTGTACAATCAAGACAAAAAGAGTAACTTTTCAGCCATTCTGAAAAATTACTTCTAAAACAAACAATTTATCCTCATAATTGTTATCGACAGGTTGATGCAGGACCGGACCGAGATGAGGCTGCAATCTTCAGCTGATATGTCGGAATATGGCAAACTCAATAGACGAATCTCTAAATCAATGCGACGTGACCTGCGCTCCTTTAGTGCGGCACGGATCAAAGAGGCAATCGAGCGGAACCAGGGCTCAAAAGTCTTCGCAAAGATTTCGTCTATTGGGCAGAGCCAAATGACAAAGCTGAAAATTAACGATGGCAGCATCATTTCGACGAAACCGGAGATCCTAAGGGAGCTTGAGAGGTTTTACGGACAGTTATACACATCAACACGACAACCCAGTGTCGGTACAGCTCGAGACGCAAGAGCTAAACTGACTCGACACTACACTGAGGATATCCCGGACATCAGCCTGTACGAGATTAGAATGGCTCTTAAACAGCTCAAGAATAACAAGGCGCCGGGTGAGGACGGAATCACAACAGAACTTCTGAGAGCGGGTGGAAAACCGGTACTTCTAGTCCTCCAGAAGTTATTTAATTCCGTCATACTCGAAGGTTCTACGCCAGAAGCATGGCACAGGAGTGTGGTTGTTCTTTTCTTCAAAAAGGGTGACAAACCTTGTTGAAGAACTACAGGCCAATCTCACTTCTGAGCCATGTATACAAGCTGTTCTCAAGAGTCATTACGAACCGTCTCGAACGCAGGTTTGATGACTTCCAGCCTCCCGAACAAGCCGGTTTCCGAAAAGGTTTTAGTACTATAGACCACATACACACGCTCCGCCAGATTATACAGAAGACAGAGGAGTATAATCGGCCATTGTGTTTAGCGTTTGTGGACTATGAAAAAGCCTTCGATTCAATCGAAACCTGGGCAGTATTGCAGTCCCTCCAACGATGTCATATCGACTATAGGTATATCGAAGTGTTGAAGTGTTTGTATAGAAACGCCACCATGACCATCCGACTTCAGGAAGAGAGCACGAAACCAATCCAATTGCAGAAAGGCGTGAGACAGGGGGACGTTATTTCTCCGAAACTGTTCACGAACGCGTTGGAGGACGTTTTCAAACTCTTAGAATGGAACGGATTCGGCATCAACATCAATGGCGAATACACACTCACCTTCGTTTTGCCGATGATATAGTCATCATGGCAGAATCGTTGGAGCACCTCAATGCTATGCTCAGCGACCTCAGTATCGTTTCCCAACGGGTCGGCCTTAAAATGAACATGGACAAGACGAAAGTCATGTCGAATGTCCATGTGGCACCCGTACCGGTTGTTGTTGGGAGCGATACTCTCGAAGTTGTAGACCATTATACTTACCTTGGACAGATTGTTCAGTTAGGTAGGTCCAACTTCGAGAAAGAGGTCGCCCGAAGAATCCAACTCGGATGGGCAGCGTTTGGGAAGCTACGTGATATCTTCTCATCGAGAATCCCACAGTGTCTCAAGACAAGGGTGTTTGACCAGTGTGTGTTGCCAGTGATGATATATGGCTCCGAAACGTGGTCCTCGACTGCTGGCCTCTTAGAGAGACTAAAAGTCACTCAACGAGCAATGGAGAGAGCTATGCTCGGAGTTTCTTTGCGGGATAAAATCCGGAACATGGATATTCGGCGAAGAACCAGAGTCACCGACATAGCTCATAAAATTTGCAAGTTGAAGTGGCAATGGGCAGGCCACATCGCTCGTAGAACTGACAACCGATGGGGAAGAAAAGTTCTCGAGTGGCGACCACGGACCGGAAAACGCAGCGTAGGCAGGCCTCCCACTAGGTGGACCGACGACATCGTGAGGGTTGCGGGCAGCCGATGGATGCAAGTGGCGAATTGTCGTTCGGCGTGGCGGTCTAAGGGGGAGGCCTATGTTCAGCAGTGGACGTCCTCCGGCTGTTGATGATGATGATGATGATGTTATCGACAACTCTTAATTAATAATAGGTGTTGATTTTGGCTTGGCGGAGGCTTCCACCCGTAGAGGGGCCCCTGTAGATAAATAAATTAAAATATAATTAAACTAACAAATTAATTTTAAGAACCTAATAAACCTAATTGAAAAATACTAACACTGAAACTTTTTGTAACCTTCTTAGGAATATAAGGCTTTTCTTTTGTTATTTATTGATTTTGGCACGAATTTTTTGTGTCAGCAGGCTAATGGTAAGCCATCAAAATTTCTTTTCAAGAGCACTCAGCACTTCAGAGTTAATTGCTGAGTGCGCAAGTAAAATGTGATAAAAATGTTCGGCGAAAATCTCAAAATCTATTTGTGGAGGAAGACGCGACACCCTCTTAACCTACCGAGTTGTTATTTTATACACTCGTTCAGAATCCAGACGAACATTTAGATATTGAAGTGTCAAAGTTTTCTTCATAAAACAGTTGACGTGACAATGTAAGGGTTTAAGGAATAAACCTCAGTTTGTGGCACGTCGTGTTGGCGCCAATGGATGTCCCTCGTAAACGCGGGTGAGTGTCGCGATCTTGAAGACATTATAAAACTGTGATTTATCTTGAAACGATCTCAAATCATATCGCGATACTTAGTACTTTACCATTATAGGAAATTATTAGAACTTGGATATTATGTAATGGGTAATTGGGTAGGTATGTAACTATTAGATTGTGTCTGTAAAATTTAAGATTTTAACTAGCTAGAAGGCGGGTTTGAAACTGGTTTTGTTATTATTAATTTCTCTCTAGGAACCCAGAATAATACGTGACAAATCTACACAATGAAAAACGGCCCTTCATAACGCGTAATGTAATTTAACTTGTAATTTCCAACACACCACATAATTTGTTACATTCAATAACAAAAACCAGCAACTTATACACAATAGCAACAGCGGCACGTGTTGCGATGACAGCTGAGCAGAGCGAGCGGAGCCATTGTGAGCGCAACCGCAAATTGGAGGCGAGCGGTTGCAGCTTGCGACGCGCTCTGCTGGTGACGTCGCGACGTCCTACAGCGCTCATTACCGCTTTATTATTTGCTAGTAGAAAAATGTCGCGATAATCTGACGCCAGCCCTTGAGAGAGAATCTTGTTGCGACCTGAGCTTTTACGTGAAAACTGTTTACAAAGGCCGCGCCACTTCGGATTATGCCACGTTACCACATAGCTGTCGCGTAGCTATATATTTTTCAGAGGGCTTCAAAAGACTGAAAGGGCATTGATTGTTTAGAGGCAGTTCAGTTTGCTATCTACATTGTAAAGCGAAGAGAAGAGCTTGTTAGACCTCAAAGGTTTTAAAAAGAATATTCAGATAGGTCGGTATTTAAATAAATACGTATTCAAATCAAACAATTGGCTACTTTCAAATATATTGCAAAAGAACCGTTTCATTTAAGTACTTTTTATCGCAAAACTTAGAATGAAAAATTTTCCAGTGAAAATATTTCATATCACTTATTTACCATCGTAAAATCAACCATTCAACTCATGCATTTCATACGCTTTTCATTTATCAGTAGAAAAAACACATCCAGCGATCGTGCAGTGTAATTTACAAGATTGAATTACACCAATCAGGATTAACGAGTCGATTTATACTCTCTGGCTATCCGTTCGAAAATAACGTGAAAAAACACAAATATGGCCGTTCATTAGCTTTGAGCTCTGTAATTTGAACGTAACGCTCGCGTGCTGTGAATGGCGCCAAAATTAGAATGTTGCTAGAATCGCGTGCAGATTACAGTCTTTAGAATGCAGTTGGCAGCACTGAACACTGTACCAACTGAATTAACTAACGAGATAAGGCTGAATGTTGGGTAATTTTCGTTTTTACTTTTTTCCTGCTTGCTGAAAATACCAGCGTTTCTAAGATTTATTTATTTTTGTTCACATCGAGTCTAGAAGTTTTCGTTTTTAAAACTTGAAAGTTCATACAAACACGTACCTAGCTAAAAAAATGTAAGTTTTAATAAATGTACTTGTAGCAACGGTAACTCCAAGATGGACCATCAACATGAAACAAATAGGTAGGTACATAAATTATGCAATATTACAATATAATTTTTCACAATAATTCTCGCTAAACTTGAACTAATCTAATTTCCCGAAATAAGCCGCGTTAAAATAAACAGTGCAAGAAGTTGAGTGTGATTAATGTCCTCCGCATCAGCAGCGCTCGGCCGGCCTCAGCAGCAGACAGCCGACGGCTGCGGTGAGCCTACTATTAATCGTGATCAGTAGTAACACAAAGCTTCACAGAGAGCCAGGACACTCCTGCTTTTAAAAACATTGATGTTGTAACAGACTGGTCAATATTTCTTTAACATCAGACGCTTTCTATATTTTTTAAATGTCCTCTTCTAACAAAAAGGAAGCAAAACAGACAAATTATGTGCATATGTTTGGTCTATGAACGCTGTCAATCCGGGAGAAAACAAAGCAGTATTTTGGACTCATATTTAACCAGAAATAAAGTCTTGCTATTAGTACGTCATGGTTAAGTTTAAGTCATAGAAGGTCATGGTTTCACACCAAATACATTTTCACTCATAAGCTTGACTGTTCTCTACGGTAAATTATATGAGCCCAGCGTTTCGTAAACAGAAGCTTCAAACAACTATTACGTACAAATAGTTTGTCCCTCATCTTACACAAATTATGGTCACCACACTATCTATGACGCAAATTGCGCGTCAACGTTGTCGCGATGTCGCGTCGCGTTGTTGCGCGCGGTCGTGACGTCATCAATCATGGCCGCCGCGATACAGATTGTGTTTAGAAAGCTTGTTTTTTAACCGAACAAATTGCAAAGTTAATTTTGTTAAGTGCGAACAATCCCCTTGGCGGTCTTCTAATTTATTTATTAAATACGGGAATTAATTTTTATGCAACTTTTAGTTGTTTGTAACTTTATAAGTTACAAAGTAAGATTGGAGAATGTTTCAGTTTCAATACAGTGTACGTATGTTTAGTTACATTGCCTCATTAAGTATTGAGCTTGAGGCGGCCAAGATTTTGAGGTTAAACTCTTCTTCCTATATTCCTTGTTTAGTACAAATGCTGAAGACAAAAACTTCGCCTAAGGTATGTTATGTTATTATGCAATGTGCATAGTCAATTTGAATGTACTTCGTTGACCATTTTCTACCCTAGTAGAACTTCTCTTACCAAGTTTACGCATAAACATCGTTAAGTAGGTAACAGAACAATCCTCGCACTGTAGATGAGTTAAAGTTCATAATCGTATTGATAGTAGCAACAATTTTAAATTAAAGTAAATTCCTTTCTTTACTTTCAAAATTACGTGTGTTTTACACGAAACATGACAAAACACCACAATATAAATTATTTTGCATAAGTTTAATCCTCGTTCCAACGCAGGCGCGATGTTTGTCGCGAGTTGTCGCGAGATCGCGCGGGTTAGCGTGCCTGGTTTGTGTGGGAACACTATTAAAAGTTGGACGGCGCTTTATAAAGGGCCGTCACACGCGTCACTGAAACCACACTATTAAAAGTTTGGATTAAAGCTAATAATGAAGTTGTAATTATGTGGCTTCTTGTGTTACGTCTGTAGATTGCTGGGTTTGAAAGTTTATTGATATGATAAGTTTTGTATATGTAATTTTATTTTAAAGAATTGTTTACTTACTCGAAAGCTCGAAAAACGAATCACAAAACCCAACTCGGTTGTGGAGGGAGGTAAGAGTCGTTTCGTTTGAAACATCGGTATTAAGCTGAATCTGGAATCCGGACTGCAACATAACATGTAAATTTTTAGAATGCGTAGATAACAAGCAAAAGATCGTAAGTCCATAATCACTTTCGCCTTCAATAAATTGCCATTTTCCTATTCTAACACGAAATGAGGGAAAGTTTACAAGACAGTCCTTGTCCGCATGCTTAGAACCAAAAGTAATAAGTAGTAACATAAGAAGGCGTGATTGGACGAGACTGGAGGAGGGTCTGACGCCCTGACGCACAGCCTGACGTACGGCCTGACGGTCTGACGTCCTGACGCGTCAATTACCGGCGTCCGTCATGTCGGCGTCGCGACGCTCACGCGAGCCGGACTTAATCGAGTTAATCACAGCCCTGCTGTCACTCGCCACAGATGCGTGGAGGCATGGACGCAACTTAGGGATGTAGGATACTGTCACCGAGTATGTAACGTGAAAATTAAACGGGGGGCCGGGGCATTGAACAAGCAAATAGATCGCTTGAAATATAATGAATGAACAGTTAAGAGGAAACAGCAAGGGCTGGAGAATTGAAAAATAGGTATTTGTAAAATCTATTGCTGTCGCACAGTGCCCACAACAGAGTTACAGAGCGCGAAGGAGACAACTGCAGCTTGGCCCGAAAATACCTTAAAAATGGCACAAAATCAACGTCTCGTAGTCCCCTGATTACTCCTCCAAAACTTAACCGATTTCACTACTTTTTCCTTTTGAAAAATAAAGAAAGGCATTGGCCGTGTTCCTATGTTTTCCTTTTTTATATAATCTCGTCAAATTTGTTTACTGATTATTTGAACACAGCGGAAAATCTGGCCATTTTTTTAGGATTTTGAATGTTCATATCTCTTTTCATAATTAATTTATGGGAAAAAGGAAAACATAGAGACATGCCAATAGTGGTCATAGATTTTTTGTAAAAAAAATTATTGCTCTACTGGCATTATCCAGGGAGAAGACGGGACTACGTTTGTATGGAAAAACGGCCGTGCTGTTTCCTCTTAATAATGAAGTTTTCAGCATACAAATAATTATGGTAACGAAAATCAATCCTAATTTTCACATTTGAAAAGCATTATACACTCGCGAGCAAAAGTATGGAATTACATACCAAGACTAGTAAGACAGACTAAATAAACCTTCTTATTCAGAAGACTAGCAAAAAACAAATAAGGAGGTCATAGCAATATCTTTATAAGACTTTCCAGCAAAAAAAGACCGTATTTAATCCTTTTAAAGCTCGCTGTTCACCATCCACGTGTTAAATGGAAATCAGCAAAAAGTGTTGTAAGTGAGAGCTGTTCGCTCCATTAGTCACATTTGACGGAGACGGGACCAAGGCTACTGCGACTGAGTACGGACTACTACCTATGAATATAGTAACGACACTCCTTTGAGAAGGAAACAGGAGGACTGGGAAATGTGCCTAACATGTCTTGGAAATAGGACTAAACTAACTTAGACTCATCATATCTCAGGATTCCCAGATCTCACAAAATAGCGCTTTAAGTGAACATATCTCCAGCTCAAAAGCTTTTGAATAAGATACTTTTTATTTTTGTCCGCCATGGGGCATTTTCCCATACCTACTCAGTAAATGTCCTTTAAACGAAGAATTTGATTTTGACTACCTCGCTTGTCGAGTGGTCGCAGGCACGACCCAGGTCGGACGAAGTGTTGTTGGGTGTTCAATTCCCATTATGAATTTTTCAAAAACACCCACCAAGTATGGAGTTTGTGCTCGATGGCAATGGGTTCGCTCCCTGTTACTTACATAGGACTTAATTGGCGAAATTAGGTAAAATCAGGTACATCTCTGCATAACTATTCGAGTAACAGTTGCATGTTTTATGTTAAAAACTAAGTTATTGGGCTAAGGTGAAATTCGCTCTTAGAAACTTTTTGAATCTCATTACGCGAGGTTTTTGGACGGTATGAGCTACTACTTCGAAAAAAAATCAAGTATCAAAAAACTTATAACGGCCATGTTTGTCTTTACATAAATACGCAAGACTCCGTCATTATATGAGTAACAGGCGATTACAGGTTATCCAGTAGGTTGTAAGAGATTTCGTGTCTGTGGCCAACTCTTTGACCAACAGTTGGTCCGTCGACCAAGATTAATGACACCCGGCGTGATTGTGGAGCATCACACCGGCATGTACTCCACTGAATTAATTATCAGGACAGCGCTCAAACTGATTAATTACAAACAAATCGTACACCACCACACTGTGTTTAATGTAACGAGAACTTGCGGTAGAGCATGCTATTCCTCGGGGAAAACATCTATCACAAGGGAAAAATACAATTTATTTAATAATAGACAATTTTGTTCACTTACCGATGTCTTTTTTCTCTAGATTGGGCTGTTTTAATTTCTGGCACTCCATATTGTATTTCGTTCTTGTTCTCTACATAATTCGGCAACAATTATCGTGCTGAAAGAAAACACGCAAGTTTTTAAAATCAGATAAGGTATGAAACTTATATTTATATCACACAGTGTTTGTGGAATGTAGATACACGTAGCGCAGGATCATGTAAATAAATTAAAGTAAGTTTACTTTTTAAAAGTCTCTAAAAAAAACTTCTGTGTCGTAGTGCGTTTACAGTCAGGCCCGAAACAACATAGTGAATTGTGCGGGAATTGAAACCGCGACACGCCACACCGTCATCATCAACCGTCCTAATCTTACTAAAAAAATAGAACCACAAGTACGGACACTCATCATCATCATCAGCCGGAATACGTCCACTGCTGGACATAGGCCTCCCCCTTAGACCGCCACGCTGAACGACAATTCGCCACTTGCATCCATCGACCTTCACGAAACGATATACCGGACATTACAGATCAATAATTAAGAAGGTTGCGGTTGTGGATAAAAGGAGTATTCCATTAATCATTCTGTCTATCAATACTAGAAAACAGATCTATTACTGTGGGACCTCAGAGTCCTCCCGAAGAGCCAAGGAGCCAGTTAGTTACCGCAAATAAATCAGACAATGAACGCTACAGCGGGTTTACAATTAATTGGCAGTCGGCAGGAGCACACACCATGAGGACGGACACCCTGTAGATACGGCGGTATTACCCGCAGGATTACAGGAATGATTTGTTACAACTATAACATTGGCAAGTTTAGACACAGACTGTTGAACTTAGTGTACTGGTCTGTACTTCTGGTAGTTACGTTATACGAAGGGATGATACATTCAAAACTAAACCAAAGAGATAAGACCGGGAGATTCTACAGGGAAACAGTGTTAGGAAGCGCAAACTATGCAAATATAATTCTTACATTAAAAATATAATCGCCTGTAAAACCGAGATTCCACTTAGAGCCCAGATCAGTTCTGACGAGCGAGCAAACATTCGTTCAATGATCCGATGTTCGGCTGAACCACGGTTATAATTATACTGTGGCTGAACTCAGCGAACGATAAGGCTCTCTCGCTCAATCTAATCTCGTTTAATTTCCGCTTCACTGCCGTAATTTATACATTTTTTTTTGCTGTTTTTTTCAGTTTTGTTTGACATACCGTTGTTTCCAATACAATGAGCCAGCGAGCGAGCATTCGTTCATTGAGTGTAGCCGAACATCGTCGAACGAACTCGTTCGCTCACTCTAATGTTTTCATCTACCGAATAAAAACACGACTGCTCGCTCAGAACTATTCCGAGCGCTAAGTGGAAACGCGGCTTAAGACCTGCTTGAAATTGCTTTTAAAATATTACCGAAGTACTGTTTGGATTATCTCGTATTTTATAATTAACTTCAGCAGCTTTATAAAATCTACAAAGCAAATTCGTCTGTTTTTATATTCAACCTAACTCCCGATTCCTTAAAACAAGGAAACTCATACAAGTCCTACATATTGAATAAGTAACACCCAATATCATCTCTAATCTTAGAACATCTGAGAGTCCCTCGAGATGTTCGTAAACGTCGTTAACTGGGACAAAACACGTTGAAATATTCACCGTAGCAACCTCACAATGTGGCGCTCCTACACTAATGGCCGCCACTCCTGGGACCAGGCGTAATGGTGCAGTGCTGGATAGCATCTATTATTAATACTAGATAAGTGATTGATGGGAAGGAATGAATCAAGTCCTTGAAGTACGGTCCAAGACGACTACCATCTCTCGAGAAGACACTACCGCCCGCTACTTAGATTTTAGTACCTAATAGTGAAATCCGAAGTGAAATAATTATAGCTTCAGCAACAATTACACTTGCCCTTTTCTCTAGAATCCGAGACATCAGCGGCCTATTAGATGTCTTACGTCCGATTCAACTGGATTCAATCTCAATCCAAAACTCGGTTTCCTTGGTTTTGGTTGCTTGTTATTGGAAATCTTAAAGACTCGGATAGAAAATTTGGTCGTTGATTAGTTAGAGGCAATGGCCAACCGATGGTTCCAACCGATATGAATAGGTAGCAATTGTACACCGATGTTTTTTATTATTCCTAATTCTATGGTTACAAAGGCGATATACTATTTTATTAATTTCGCCGATCATCAGTAGGTATATTCGTGCAAAAGTTGTGGCAGAACTGTTTTATCTTTTAACCAAGTTTAATTCAAAGTACTCAAAGCAAAACTTTCGCTGTCACTCATCGAAGCTCACTTAATTGCCTAACTTTCAACAACTAAAATGACAAGATAACCGTCTCAGAAACGATCCAATTATCGCAACATTACGTAAACAAGGTGATAAATCACCGCCACTGAGCACACGCAGCTGAAAATTGAATTTAGTCAATAGCAAATCCAATCAGCTGAGTTCGAGGCGGGCGGGTGGCGCGCGGCGGACTTGTCTAATCAACGCGAAATAACGAACGTGTCTCGATACACGCTCTACGTGATAAACGACATTAATCCACACGTTAATTCACGTAATCCATCAATGACTGGAACTGTTCAGATGAGAAACATCGCTTAGTTTCTAGTTCTACGTAAAAAAACCTGAAGTTAAAAAAGATTTTGGTTTTTCCAATCAAGTGTATTTGAGAAAAAAAATAAACTTATTTTAGATTAATGTAGAAATAGATGAAGTCTGTTAGTTTGTAGAAAATACTTAATCTCTGAAAGTTCTGAAAGGATTTGAAAATTTTAAAAACAACAACAAAAAGCTGCATTCTTTTTTCATACATAAGCATTGAAATATGTATTTTATTTTAGAAAGCTGTGTCTGTGCGAGGCGGGTCGCTAGTGCTTATTATAATACGAGTACATTCCGTATTGATAATATTCTGTGCAGCCAATTTCATTACCTGCCATCTCTACAATCTTTACATCGAAAATAACTTGAGCGGATATTTTATTAAACGTGAGACGAGTGCACTTCTTGCCGCCAGGGGCGCTGTTCGCCTCTGCAACTTTTGCATAACTTACAAGTTAGAGCCCAACTTGACAACTTTAAGTTTTTCCTAGGGAGCTATCCGAGCTATGCTCAGCGCTTATAATTTCTTCAGAGGGTTTTATCGGTTTTTAATTACCGACTGCAACTTACTCCTCGCCTTAATGAAATTTTAAGCCAGTTGTAAGCTTAGTTTTTTTAATAAAAGTTTGTATTTTACTAGAGGTACTTCTACGAAATCTTATTCTAATATCTATACCTTTTTTAGCGTTGTAAAATCATCGAATGAGTCCTCCCATACTTTCAGACTTGTAATGACTATAATCCACGGTGCCCCTCAATAGCCCTTCACGTTCCGGGGTCACGGGACCCCGGCCGGCTTTAGTCTATTAAAGGGGGGGCACTCTTTGAGGCGCGCGTGGAACACAATGCGCCGCCGTCGACCCGGACATGGTCCATGGTCGGACAGCGAATCGCTAAATAAACATAGAAAGCCCGTTTAGGACATTTTTCTTAATTGTACACTAAAATTGATTATGTTGATTGGTACCAAGAGAAATACTCAACAATATTTAAAAGCATACCAGGCCGTTGGTTCAAGGTCCAAGAAGAAAGAAAATATTAATTATGAATATTGCATTATTTAGATTAAGTAATTAATAATCTAAGGATCCAAAATTATTTCTTCATTATCATAAGGTTTTTTTTTATCAAGTACTTATAGATTTATGTTATGTTTTTTTTATGTTTCGAACTCAAATAAAAATAATAAAGGGGATTATGAAACGGTTATGTTTGGGGGCGTGAAAAAATTCACAATAGTAGTATAGGGTAAATACGCCAAACGTCGGCCTCCCCCCAAACTTCGGCCGTGTGCACATTTTCGGCTTGCGTTCTTTTAAAACGTAATGAAGTGACAAGTTTGCCACTCAAATTACAACCTTAGTTCATACTCTATATGTACAAACCGTTACTTTCCGAATACGTCACTCAGTCTTCGCACACCGAGCGTCAGCAGCGATTGCGCCGTCGAAGAGTCAATTTCATACATAAAGTACCTTACTGGCTGTGAAAACCCACACTTCGGGGATTGATATTAGAAAGATAAGACATTCCTTTTTTTTGTTTTAAGCTTTATTATCAATAATTAGTGATTTTTACTATATTATGAGATAGTTTTTTCAATGATTTACGTATTGTTTTAAAGGAAAAATAGGAGGCCGCCAATAGAATGCCAATTTTGAGTTAAAGCCGGATTCTCGGCCGTGGCCGACTTAAAGTAAATGCAGTCGGTTTTATAAATTCAAATTGTACTAATTCCATTAGCTAAATAAGAGAATTCGCAACGCATATAGGTAAATAAATCTATTTTACATTCAATCGCCAAATACCGGCCGGGGTGATATTAGTTGAATCTTGTGAAATAATGTACACGAAATAGGGGCCGGCTTTAGAAATATTAAAGATCTTAATGTCGGCCAGCCTCGAATTTAAGCCCAACTATACAGGCTGATTACTTTTCTTATTTTCTCAAAATTTAATTATTTCATTCTTTTATTATTATTATAAAGAGTAAAGTTTAAATGTAGGAGTTCAATATTGAAAACATTTATTGCGGATTGGGAATATAAGATGTAAATGGCTCTTTGGAACTTGCTACCTAATAAACCCATGTTAATTAGCTTAAAAAATATTAATGGTTGGTTGGCTTCATTCATTCATTTCATCATTTAATTCATTAAACATGCATGTCACAAAAAGCTGGCTTTAGAATTAACGCTTTTAATTTTAAAAGGTACTACAATGACAGAGCAGGGAGATCCAGGGCCTTCCCGGAAACAATGAAAATTATGCAGTTACGATCGCACAAAAATAAAGGAAGCGCTTGAGTCATTAAGTGAGACTCCTGCCAAAATAAATCGTAATAATAATATTTTCCTGTCTTAATTTAAAACACCCTATACCCGGCCGACATTTGGGAAAAACGCGACCGACCATGGGCCGTGAATGGCCGAGTTTAGGGTTTTTTCGTCCTCGACGTATCTAAACCTTATTACTTTTTCCTTGTAATAGAAATGTCAACCTTATGCCCATAAACATAAAATAGATTTATCAAACTATCCAAAACCGCATCGGAAGCTATCCTTTCGTTGCAAATTGATGGCATCAGACCGATCCCAAAACAAAAAAGCTGTAAGGGGGCCGACATTTAGCGTATTTACCCTATATAACGAAATTTAAAAGAAAATTATCATGACTAAGTAGGCTTTACAACTTTACGAGTAATAGTCGAATAAAATGTACTTGGATACAATGATATTATAAATAAAAAGAGGTAGATATCGCACTAGCACGCACAAAATGTTGAGGAGAATGTAACACAATTGTTGCACCCTTGATTTAGTCGGATTACAACAGCGAGCGAGGTAACGTGAGTGCGCGGCGTAACAAAAACGCAAAGTTGTGTCTTCAGAAAGTGCAAAAACTATGGTGCTAAGAAAAATAAGTTGTGGAGTGACATACCATAAGCAAGTCTATTAAAAATATATCAATTTTGTATTTTTTTACGAGTTATTCCTCATTTTCAAATAAATTTCGTATTATTGACGTAATGGTTCGAAAAGGATAGATAATAGGATGGCAATCTGCTGCGTGACAGAGACAAATAGCATCCGTCATGTCACTCTATGATACTCTATTGTAGTGTGGACTGTACTTCAAGCGCAACACACTAAAACTAGCTATCTCTTTCTATCCTATACGTTCCGTATTATCTATCGCTGTCGTAGTTTTAAATTACTGTATACATCTATGTTAGTACTTATAATAACAACGCAACGAAATCTGAACGCCATTAAGTATGAACGTGGCGTATCTTTCTTTATAATATCATTGCTTGGATATCATATTTTCTAAAACAAAATGTATCGGAGAACATGCTCTTTAACTGCAAATGTAAGTTTGTCAACTTTATTTTTGCAGCTTTTATAGGTATGTTTTTTGGGGATAGGTAGGTTTTCATCGTCAACTATTTTTAACTAACTTCAAAAAAAGGAGGAGGTTCTAAATTCTTCGTAATCTTTTTTTTATGTATTGTCCCCGATTTCTCAAAGACTCCTGGACCGATTTTGAAAATTCTTCTTTTTAAAATTAAATTCAGCGAATCAGTTTAGTCAGTTCGCATAAGTATTTTGATGGTCAACTACGGAACCCTACACTGTGCGTGGCCCGACACGCACTTGGCCGGTTTTTGATTATTTCTAAGCTTGGTCTATTGTGGGTTTAAAAAGTTATTTACTTTACATTGTAAGTTGTAAGTAATAGCTTAATAATTGCTTTATTTTGTTTTAGATGCAAGAGCTTTCAAAACACAAAACGAGGCGAAGTTTGCCGGATTCCAGGATGTTCCGTAACGCCATCTATTGGCGCGCAGCCGACACCAATTCGAATGCCGCACGTCCAAGTTGAAACTTTTCGGCTTTTTATTCAATACGTTTACACTGGCAAGGTGAGATATAATAATTTATACATGTGCCGATTGCTCTAAAATGCAATTTCTGTAATTTAAATAATAATATATGGTTAATAGACAGCAGCGCCTCCAGTGGCAAAGCATAAAACTGTTACTGTACGTGCAATGAATAACAAATCATACCACTAGATGGCGCAATCATGAACTTGATTTGTTTGGTTAAAAATAGCATGCTTTTAATTAGGACAATTTCATTCACAGCTTTTACTGCAAGACTCTGGTGTTTTTGAAATGATGACCTTAGCAGCAGATTTGGGAGTAGAAGATCTTAGATCAGCTTGTGAAGATCATGTCACATCTACACTGAGTGTGGAAAGTGCTTGCACATTGCTAGCAGCCGCTATGGAAATTCAAGATCGACCAGGTACGCAATGATTTATTAATTACGGTGAATGATGTATCTAGACATTTTGACAAACCCAGCAGTTGCGATGGTGGTGTAATGGTCAGCATAGTTGCCTTCCAAGCAGTTGATCCGGGTTCGATTCCCGGCCATCGCACACTTTTTGTGTTTTCATTCAATAACTATTTGGATAATTTTATTACTATCGCACTTTCTAAGAAAACAGTTTTTTTTTGCGACCACTTTACTTTTGGCTACTGTATACAGGGTGAATTTTTCAACTGGGCGTGGATGGCTATCTTTGAAACTATGAGGAATATCGAAAAACGTTGAAAGGAGTCTCGAGGCCGATTTTGACTAAAACTAAAACTGCATCGTTGGATTTTAGAAAATTCAATAATTCTAGCCAGGAATCGAACCCGCTGATTTTGGCAAAAAAAATCACACCCTGTATTATTACACCATTCGAAAGTGTTGCTAATAAGGATCAATTTCTGGGAAGTAACCATATACGGCAAACTTAAGGAAAATGTCTAATTATGAAAAAAACTGATCAATCTCAAGGCAATGACTGTATTCGAAACATAGGTTTATCGTTTCTTCTTGGAAATAATGATTTTTTTTGTTCATTTCAGTAATTGCGTATTTCTGAATAAAGTGTAGTTGTTGAGGCGTCAAATCCAGTGAAACATTGAAAACAACCAAATTTTGTAATTTCGAATAGATTTATGGTTCAGTTGAAGTAAAGTGACGTAGAAAAATAGTAGTTTTATAAAAATATGCTGTTTCCTTATGTTTGCCGTACATGGTTACTTCCCAGAAATTGATCCTTATTATCAACACTATCGAATGGAGTAATAATACAGGCTGTGATTTTTTTTTCCAAAACCAGCGGGTTTGATTCCTGGCCAGGATTATTGAATTTTCTTAAATCTTACGATGCAGTTTAAGTTTTCGTCAAAATCGGCCTCGAGACTCCTTTCAACGTTTTTCAAAATTCCTCATAGTTTCCAAGATAGCCATCCACGCCCAGTTGAAAAATTCACCCTGTATATATGTACGCTGTAGTTTGTAAGTCTGATAAACTAACGTACGAAGATTCTTTGGCTCATCGTTTTTATTTGATATCGAATAGTATCTCCACGATTTTCAGGCTGATATTATATTTGGTAGCAGGATGAATCCTTTTTAGTCACTTCAATTGTTTATTGCTTTTTATGAAACTAATCATAAAACAACGTTTCAATATTCTACTAAATTACTTGAGTCGATTTTTCAATCTATTTTGCGGTGGGGCCATCGTTCGCATTGTGTACATTTTGTACATACAGCTTGACATAAAAATGTAGAAAACCGGAAGTCGCCACTGTCTTCGCGCTATTCAAAGTGCTGGACTTTGAATGATTTTATTTTATTTATTTTCACTTATTACGTTAGTTTTATGGCACAATAATAAATGTAATAAACCTGCGGTCTTTGTTTACATCAAATATCAAAGATTTTAAAACGCTGTCAGAAATAAAAATTTTAGTTCCGTTTCAACCCGTTCTGGCCAAGCTGTACCTAGTTAAAAACTAGTTTAATTGGCTAAAACAATTTGACAATTTTTAGCGCATCTTTTGGCGAATTTACACGGGAATCTATTTAAAAAATATATTTAATTATTTTTTACAGAGGTTGTTTTCCCACTTAATCAAAATCAAAATTAACGACGTTAATTATTGTTTTTTTACTCTCGTATCTGTATTTCTGTGTGTACAAAATTAAATCAATAATTAAACATTAATTAAAAAAAAAAATTATTGAAATCGACTAAAATATCTATGGTAAAATTACAACTGGCAACCCGATACACAAAGCGTCTTTGACCATAGACAAAATATTATTTGACAGATTGATTGAACGACGCCAAACCGCGAAGCCGGGCTTGAAAGCGTTTTTATTTCTGCACTTTATTTATTACCAGTTAGTGCGTAAGGATTTAATACAAAATGGCATACAAAGGTCCACCGAAAGTTCAGAAGGTGATGGTCCAACCCATTAACCTTATCTTCAGGTATTTACAAAACAGAAGTAAAGTTCAAATCTGGTTGTACGAGAACGTGAATCTACGAATCGAGGGACACATTGTTGGATTCGACGAATACATGAACATTGTATTAGATGAAGCCGAAGAAGTTCACATGAAGACTAAAAATAGGAAGGCAATTGGAAGAATTATGATGAAAGGGGACAATATAACGTTAATTCAGAACGTGAATGGGCCGTCCGGCCAATAGGTTATGAAGTTTAGTTCTAAGTTCATTCCTCCAGTTTAAGAAGAAACTCATGTTTTTGTTTTGGAAAGCGTTGCAACGCTTGGCGCACCAGTGTCTACCTAATTAAAGTTAAGATTACTTGATAAATGACTTTTATTTGCTTCCTGTTTATCTTGAAACAAAAATCAGGTGTTCAATGATGAATGTACTTAAATCAATGTACACAGGCTATTTGATAAAGAATCTTAGGATTTTAAACATGAAAAGTTTAATGAAATGGTGAATTTTCTATTGTTTTGTGCTAACTAAGGTGGACTCTCATGAAACCTAACTTTGTACTTTTTAGATATAAAGTGGGATGTAAACAGTACCTTGCTCCTCTTAAACACCATAGAAAAGATGAGTGGACAGAAGATTCAACCAAAAATGGAAAAGATATATTTTTCAATTGATAAAATGTAATCAGTCCTGTAAATCTTTGCTCCTAGGGAAACACGGTCTAAGATTTCCAGAATAAGTTTAGTAACTTCATTTAATGCATGTATCTATCTCTAAACTCAAGCGTTACCTAAAACTAGTTTCAACCAAGCAAATGGCTTGAACCAAGTTTTAGAACATTCACTGTCCATGACCCACCTGTGGGTCACGTTGGGTTTAAATAAGAAATCCGAGCAGCACATGTGGGTTACTGAATTATCTGCCACTACATACAAGACATACATGTGCGTCACTCTGGAAATTGGGGATGAAGTGTCCTTCCCCCTACTTAATGGCCAGTAGGGACCTGAAGTGGTACAATGGCAATTATCCTGTAAAACTAAATTGGATGCGAGACATAATTATTTTGATATTGTGCTTGAACAGTGAACATACGTTAAGTAATGCTTTGAGTATTGAGCGAAGTTCTGTAAAATGGGACATAGTTTACGAAACAAGAAGTTACTCAAACTATTGTATCAATGTGATTTTGCTAAGCACTTACATGATTGTGAATGTTTTCTGCCCGAGTTCTTCCTAATCAGTAGGCACTTTAGCATGTGTGTCTGTGGAATAAATGAAATAAATGTATCTCAACATCTACAATATACAGATGCCAGCACATCAACCTACCTCAATTTTATCTGTCAAATTTCTTAATAGATTTTCAACCTTATCACATTAATGGAAGGTTAATTTTCAATTGGCGAAATTTTACAGAAATTGAAAATTCTGAAATTCTGGTAGGTTGACCTGCTGAGCATGACACCCTAGGTTCAATTCCTAGGTCAGGCATTCAATGTTTTTAGGTTTTTCCACTTTATGGAAATTCTCAGTAGCAGCGATGGAGAATGGACACAAGCCTATATTTTGTTGGCACTTTTTCACTCAAGTTTATGATGAGTTTTGCAAACCAAACTAACTGTTCTTAATAACTAGTTACCTATTTACTCAAAATTCATTCCTTTCTATAAACTGTCAATCATTTATGTAGCACTTTGTTTTTTATAACAGAAACAACACAATTTACTCACTGTTTTACAATTTGGATTCAGCAGCAGCAGCAGCTACAACTCAAGGCTAATATTTCACACACATTTTCCTCGTTTAAGTTGAAAAAATTAAACTTTAGGATTTCTGCTGAAGTGGGAATGCTGTAAACAAAGTTATACAGTGTTAAGTATTTCATTGAAACTAGCCCCCAAAATACATATAATTATATACTCGTAGTATTCCTATGAAGGTAGTAAATTGATGATATTACTAGCAAATAAATATAAACACCTACCTAGAGCACCTAGCTGGGTTAAGTCTACTTATCCGCTGACGCTGGTGTTGGTCTTCTCGTAGACGAGCCAGTATCTAATACTAGTTTGGTCCAAAATGTACAATCTCCAAACTGTTTGGTGAAATACACTGTCGTCCTCAACAGGCGGCAAGAGTGCGTCATCTTTCATGGAGCGGTGCATCGCGTTCATCGGCGACAACGCGGCAGATTGCGTCAAGACCAATGCTTTTCTCAACTTGCCCAAGGAAGCGCTGATCAAACTCATCTCTTCTGATTTCGTTAGTGTACAGTTTTTTAATTTTAAAACTATATGAATATCTAGACAAACTACTCTATTGACATTCATCATAAATAAGATGGTTTTGTTGTATGAAATAGTTTTACTACTCGATAACAGATGGCGTTTCATTAACTTTTGCGTTTGCGATGTTCAAATCAAAAACCTTTATTGGGTTGTTGCGACCACAAAGTAGAATTTAATATTTATCAACTTAGAATTAATAATTATAAAATAATAATGTAGTAGCTATTTTAATTCATTCATTTTTTATTTCACCGCCCAATAGCAAAAATCAATATTTTATAATGTGAAGTGAGAACGTTTCGAATTATTTCGTCTCTAAAATTCACCCTACTTTATTCTAACATACTTTTGCATGCTCTCGCCTTGTCAGCTATGCTTAGAAGAGGAAGAAGTATGGCGCTGTGCCCTAGCCTGGGCGAAGCAGCGCGCTGGCGTGACACAGCCCACAGCGCACTGGACCGAGGAGGAGCGCGCTCGGGTCTGCCATCATCTGTCACCTCTCATGCAGCATGTTCGCCTACTGCTTATTGGTATGTTAAATCTGTATTTTACTGACTGTATGGTGCATTTTACATGCAGCGCAAAGAAGGGGCTATTATCATTCTTTTGCCTTAATCCCCAACACAATAAAAGTTATGTTAAGTCTGTTACTTATAATTCGAAAAGGAGTGCAGAGTATACTAATTTAACGAATGTGTTCTTTAACTCGGACTGTTACCACATTACAGATAGCGCAGTGTTCGCGGAGGAGGTGGAACCTACAGGCGCGGTGCCCATGGAGCTATCGCTGGAGCGCTACCGCCGCGCCGCGCTGCATGCTGCGCCGCCGCCCGCGCCCCGCCCTGACAGCGACAAGAGGACACAGCCTCGGTAACAACACTCGAATTCTTACAGCAACTAAGCCTGTACCATTTTTAAACAAGAGCAAATTGCACCACATTAGAATCAGCACATATAAACTACGTTCAAGCAAGAGACGCACCAATGACGATCGCAGTTTGAATGTGCTGTTTGCGTTTTTGTTCATTGGTGTAATACGACTTAGATAGGGATGGAAATGGGAGGGTGGATTTTAATTACATTTTTGTATTTTCACACCACTTGCAGAAATTAACAGAAAGTTTCTGCGTAACAATTGTGCAGTACCTTTTTTATTACTTTTTCAGTTTGGCAGTAAACATGTTCACGGGATCGCTAATATTGCAGCAAGACAAGAGTGCCTTCCAAGCTGTTATAAACAACTGGTAATTCAAATATATACCTGTCATTAGAGTAGCTCACATGAATAATTTCGTTTAACCCAATATATTTGATAACTCGTACAGGTGCGGCACTCCGAAGCAGTCTTGGCGTCTGATATTCCGTGCGTCAACTCACGGCTACTCAGCGCAAGCGTTCCATTCTCACTGCGATGGCGTCGCACCGGTACTATTGCTAGTACAGGTAAAACTTGACTATTCGGACGTTCGACAACTTATTGCTAAAACTATACGGTGTAGTACTACGCCAAATTCAAAATATGATCAAATTGTAAGGTCATGTACATACAGTGCTTCTTGTAAGTGCTTAATATATACTTGGCATTTAGGCATTACGAGAATTTCATAAAATAATTCCAAAGGGGTCTCAAGACTTTCAAGTGATTGCGATGCTGATCCGGCGCATTCCTTAAACATGTGTTGAATTACCATCAAGTAGAACCAGCTGCCAAGATGGCAAATGGCTTTATATTTTTAATATAAATTCTTTCATACACATTGTATCTGTGTCATTTTTGCAGTTATCACGTGGGGAGGTGGTGGGGGGATACTGCGAGGCCGCGTGGACTGCAGGCGGTGCAGGCGGCTACATTCCAGCAGAGCGAGCCTTTCTGTTCGCTCTCAGTGATCCACCTGCGAGATACACCTTGCTGAAGAAGGCATTCGCACTGTGTTACCATCCAGAGTAAATAACCTTAGCATTTTTTTTAAGCGATGGCTAATAATGCAAACATGTTTGTATGTGATACGGGCTGATGTAAAAAATCAGTACTTATATAATGTTATATCGTAGAAGTCGTGTACAGAATTCAAGAGATTGTATTGTTTGATATCTGATTGCATGAGAGCAAGAAACCTGTATAATTTACAAAAATACGAATGTTTACTAAAGTTAATCTTTATCATGTAAACAGCTGTGGGCCAATATTCGGCGCGGGCGCAGATCTCCTGATATCAAGCAACTGCAACAGTAACAGTGAGAGCTACAGCAACCTACACTCGTACGGCGACCAGATGGCGCCCGCATCGCTTGCCACAGAGTACAACTTCACTGTTAGAGATTACGAAGTGTTCACTTACAAACACAATTAAATGCTGTAGTATTTACTACGCTGTCGTGAAATACGATATCCATTAAATTATCCATATAAGATATATATTTGTTAAGGATATCGTTTTTCATGACAGCGTGGTAACGAAACCACTATCAAAATCAAAACTTTCCTAATTTAAATTGTTACAGCTACTGACCACTAGATGGCGTGTTCACAAGTTTGTCCTCACTTATTTCTTCATTCTGTGGTGACAAATCATTAATTATTTTGGTATTTTTAAGTAACTGTACCTCTACCATGAGTTTTTTTTACGTTTACGTTACAGTAAACGTAAAACAATTTGTATGAGAATCTGTACAGCGCCTCTATTGGGGAGTAGCGGAACTAAAATCCGTACCATGAGTTGAAAACTAAAATTTACTTTACCACATTCGTTTCAGTTTACCGTAGAGAGTTTAGTTTACGTAGCGTTTTGCATACAAATCGGTACCATGAGTCACTGATTTTAGATGTCACAGTAAATTACTGTAACTACTGTGTTACTTCTCTCACCGATATTTTTATTGTGAGAAGTATTTTTTTATTGTTTTTCGTTTATAAAAAATGTCTGAGCGACAATATTTTACTTGGAGGATGTTTGCCGAAGGCAAGCGGCAGATGAAAACAGATTTATAGAGGACACGGACACGATCCGAATATGCAAAAGCAAGTTGTAATGGACGGACCGGGATTCCGACAGCGCGTCCACTACAGGGACTTATGTTGTGCACACGTGCCGTGCCTTCGCTGGTGACGCATGCTCCCACGCACCCCTGAATGCGTACGTTTTTGGAAGATTACGGAAATACAATAGGGGGACCACGGACAACGGAAATAATAAAAACACCAATTTGAAGAGTTCACTTGAAGGCTTCGGTCTTCTTTTAGTGATGTTTCTTCTTCGGTGGCTCGGCTGCCACTGAACGCAGTGCCGCCGGTCGTACCGCCTTTTATACCGCCCGTCCTTACCTTAAAGACAACGTTTTTGAGCCCGTTTTAGTGATTTTTACTAAGACCGAGGCCTTCGTAGCCTTATTTTCTTATTAAAACCTTATAACTATGTATTGTACCTTTCTAGATTCCTTATTAAGTCTTTTTTATATAAAAAACAAAATGTACCTATGTCTAATACAAAAAAATCCTAGAACATAAACTACAAAAATTACATAGGAACATAAGTTTGATTATACAAAAAGTACAATAACTTAAAAACTACTGATCCGATTTGCATGAAACAACTTGTGCAATCATTTTTATAATGAAACACACCCCTTTTAAATAATTTAATTGAAAAATAACCATAAACAAAAAAGTCACTTTTCAACTTACGTAATTATTGAAGAAATTCTAAATTATTTACAATTTCCCTTTTCAAACAACCGGTGACGTTTGTCACAGTAAAGTTTGGCGGCCAAATTTAGAATACGTGTTTTCTTGCACCAAGCAATAGAAAAATAACCTTTTTCATTTTGTCGTATTGCATTCATCTAACTACACTGAAGTTAGCGTTTATTGTAGTCAGTGTGGTTTTTACGTGACAGTAAACGTAAAACCAAGTGAAACCCATGGTACCGATTTAACGTTTACTATTGTGGAAACGGATTTTAAGTAACGAGATTAGTTACGTCACCCAATTTTACTTTACTAACTCATGGTAGAGGTACTGATTAACTATTAGTAAAAACAATTTAACATCAATCAATAAGGAACTATTGTGTAATTTTTATACCTAGTATGAATTTTAAAATTTTACCGTCCATATATAAGTGTCGTAATCTCTATTAAAATAAAATATTAAAATCTTATATAAAACATCTTGTTTCAATCAGTAAGTGTCAATAAATTAATAATAATAATGTGTGAATAATAATTGTAGAATTTCTAATTCCATCTGAAAAGCGTATAACCGACAAATTTCTGTACGGTAGCGCCATCTAACGGCCACTATTTCAAGTATTCTTATTTAGTTCTTAAAATCTAAACTAGATAGCAATAGTAGTTCCGTCGCTCGTGTTGCTTGTAAATGTATGTACAGTCGACAAAGTGGAATCATGACCCATTTTGACAACAAATCGTTTGAATCCGTCAAATTGACAAAGATCAAAGTCGTTACCATGGATATGTATGTTTACACGAATGTGGACCTAATTGTATTTGAATGTTTGTAGGAAAATAACCTTATGGTGGGTCATGATTCCACTGGGTCGATTGTACCTATGTATTTTTGCTTCGATCAACATCGTATAAAATTATTAACTAGCTTTTGCCCGCGGTTTTGCTCCCGTTATAATAAAATTTGTAAATAAAATCTGTCTGTCAATCTGAAAGTAGTGCCTTCGTGGGGTAGTTAGGTTCCTTTTTTTAACGTGGTAAAATCATCAAATGAGTCCTTCGCGAGCATGACTTGTTCGCAGAAGGAGGCGACCGCTTCCCACTCCGTCTCGCCCAGAAGCATATGGACTCGACCAATGCCGGGCGCGAGAGGTCTCCGCCTATTGCCGCCGAGAGGACACGGCGGTGCTCTGCCCAAGCGGGTCGGTCCTGCACCGTATGCTCCACCGTGTCCTCCAGGCGATCCTCGCAGTGGTGGCACCCAGGCGTTTCTTCCCTCCCTATCAGACACAGGAACCTCCCGAAACTTCCGTGTCCGGTGAGGACTTGCGTCATGCGGTAGGTCAGGACGCCGTGACGCCTATCCAGCCACTCCTCAAAGAGGGGTCTTACCGCTGCGATAACGGCGTGCCCGGTAGGCAGGTTCCTAGTGAAGAAATAAAACATTTATAATTTCTTTAAACAATATTTATTCAAAATTTGAAGTTCATCAGACATTAGAAACGTACATACTCGTAATTCACCCCCATACTCATTTGCTTCTCCTCAGGCAACTTTAATTCAATATTTATATCTTTGTATGTGCCATTGAAATATAGATATCCTATCTTTAAGGCCGAGTCACACCGGAATGAGTCGAGAGTCGTGGTGAGCACTTTCAGAGTGAAATAATTTTTTCACTTCAGTAGCTCAAACATGTAGGTTTTGCTGCCTGAAATCAGTGAGCAAAATCGCATTTTGCTCACTAGTGAAACAAAGTAACTTTTTAATTTTTGGTTTCTAAAAGCCACGAATATCATATTCAGCCTTGAGTTAATCATACAATTCGAAACATTAACACTCTATCTCTTTCCCGCCAATAGAAAAAGAGAGAGACAAAGACCAGCCCTTTCGAAGTTCCGATTTTGAATTCGGTCTCAAAGACAATATCGTTCGGAAATTTGTACTAACTAAAGAAATTTTGCAAAAAGATAATAATGTCTTTGAATGTAATTTATTGAATTTTTAACTTATTTCTGTACTTAAATGAAAATAAGCATTTACTGTAAATATTTATTTCTAGTTTCAATATCGTTAGTAAATATTAAAAAAATAAAATATCATGGGTGCTATTTCCGAACACGCCTTAATTTAAAAATAAAAGAGCGGGAATCAAATTTCATGGCTGGCGCAGTGTTGAATAAGTCATAAAAAAAATATAACTAAAACTAGCGACGAGAACAGTACTTATTTTAACACCGGAAGAGTTAAAACAGCCTCAGAAGTCTCGAAGCGAGAAATATCTGAAACCATACCATGTCTTCAATGAATGGAGGCTTAGAAAGGGCGCAAGCAGTTTTTCGGAGACGGTGTTGCTATCTTATTTTTTTGATTTATCACAGACGAGGCGATTATCTACAATGTGGAGTATTTACTTATTGTTGAAAGCTACTTTAATAAAAAGTTATTTCAATCCCTGTTTATTATTTTATCTCCTAAAGTGTTCTCGCTGCTGAAGTGAAAAGTTATGTGTGTTACACGAGAGCAAAGTTTTTTGCATCTCGTGCCTTTGAATCTTTCGCCACACTCAGGATTCAACTTTAGAATCACTCGCTACGCTCGTGATTCAATCCTTGAATCCTTCGCTTGCTCAAGATTCACAATCAGCACTCGCAGCAAAAAACGACTTTGCTCTCTTGTTGCACAAATAACTATTAACTTTAACTACATACATAAAAGACCAGTATCGCTTGAAAAGGTCGCGAGTCAAGAAGATAGCAGGCGCGCGAGGCAGCCATCGGCTAGCAGCGGCGCTTCTGCCGGCCGCTGCCATTTCGGTGTGACTCGGCCCTTGTACTATCGTATACTTATTAATAATAGCTGTGCACCTATACGATATCTGCGTAACGGGTGGAGAGAAAAAAAAGAACAAAAAAAAACCAGCCTCAAAAATGTTAAATGATTGGATGAATAATTGAAGTAGTTTTTAATAATAATGTTAGAACCATTGTCAAACGATACTATTACCATTTTGACCACAACTGCTGCGGGTCAAGAACTTGCCAGGTCGCTGGTGTCAACCACAACATCATTAAGTTGAGGAAGCGCGCTCATTAACAACCGCATGATGAGTGTTTTACAATAATAACACTTATTGTATTCAAGACTGTCAGATGAACTGACGACCTTAGGAAAGTAGCTGGGGTGGAACGAAGACGCAAAAAGGGCAGAGACAAAAAGTAGCACATCATCATCAGCCTATAATGTTCCCACTGCTGGGACTCAGGCCTCCTCTCTGTGGGGAGTGGGCCATAACCATAATCCACCACGCGGGCCCAGTGCGGGTTGGCAGATGTCACATTTTTGCGATTTTTTGGTTCTAGGACATGATGTTTTCCTTCACCGTTTTGAAAGCAGTGGTGATGAAATAAATTACACAAAGTAATGCGCCTGGCGGGGTTCGAACCCACGACCTACAACTCGTAAGTCGGGACCGATGCCACTGGGCCACCACTGCTCTCTGACAAAGTAACACACTTAGTTTTTTTTAAACCTTGCCCCACATTTGGATTTTCTCCTGTATCGCAGGTGCGTTTACAAACATAGAAATTCACATACACAAACACCCAGACCCGGAAATACAAAACTTTGTTCCGTGCGGGGATCGAACCCGCGACACGTTGCACAGCAATCAATCGGTCAGCCACTGCGCAAACCATGTCGTCAAGTTGAGTTTTTAGTGTCAGAACTGAGTTCATCCTAAAACTTGCGATGCGCAATGTGAAGAAAGCATGTCACTCGGCGTGAGTGGCATATGGGCAGGTGTTATAGTCAACACTTTCAAAGTATCACCCGAGAATGGTAGGTCAACTGAACCTTAATTTTCTTCAACGATTCATTAAAAAACCTACATTAAATTTTTATTTTTGTCTCCAACATTCATTTTTGGCTGGGCCGATACTTTCCTAGACAGATTTAGGACTAAACATATTTTTTATTACTTGACTCATCATCATCATCATCAGCCGGAAGACGTCCACTGCTGAACATAGGCCTCCCCCTTAGACCGCCACGCCGAACGACAATTCGCCACTTGCAGCCATCGGTTACCGCGACCCTCACGATGTCGTTGGTTTACCTAGTTCCCGGTCTGCCAACGCTGCGTCTTCCGGTCCGTGGTCGCCACTCGAGAACTTTTCTTTCATTACTTGACTGGATTCAGTAATTTCTCCTGTACTTACTGTTACTTTTCTTTTGGTACAAACCCACCACACTATTCCCAAACCACTGCAACTCCTGAAAGCCAGAATCAACAGCGGCAACCACCAGAAAAGCGCCGAGACAAATGAAGCTCGACGTGTCCCGGGGAATGATTTACCTGTCTTGGATCCTGCAACGAAATTAAACCAGAAAAGAATAGTGAAGGAGTAGGTACTAGTACCCTTAGCACGAATTTTCACTCTTTTTTCAAGGAAAAAAATTAGTTCCTTCTTCGCTCACCAGAGGCGCTGTTCCATTTTTTCATACAAGAAACGCTGTAAATACTGTAAAATAAAGAGTGAAAATTCGTGCTAAGGGTACTGAACTGGTACGTGAACAATCATATAAAGGCACATACACAGAATACCGAGCTACTTGTATCATCATAAGCCGCGTACAGACATCGCGAGGCGTGCGACACGAATGGTTCGTCTCGCTTGCCTCGGGCTGTGTGGACGTTTGTGCTCACAGTGAGCATTCGCGCCATACGATCGTTGCGAACGCCGCCTCAGTACGAGCCGTGCGCTCCGGACAGGTGTTGTTGGCTTGCTCAGCTTGAGCATGTTTCGTTCGGGACGCACGTATAAATGTACCATCGTATGCCTCAGGTTGAGGCATGCGAGACGAACCATTCGTGTCGCACGCCTCGCGATGTCTGTACGCGGCTTTACAAACATTTTTTCACTGCGGGAATCGCACCCGCGACTCGCAGCGCGCAACCACTGTGCCGTCAAACTTGTATTGAACGACACCTTTGTCTTTCTCTTCAGATCTATTACCATGTCACGTCTCTGGACCAAACCTCAACAAGCTGTTTACAGCATTGTAACTGGACATTTTGGCGAGACTTGACAATCTAATTATCCACGAGCAATTACAAGTGCCAGTTATTGGGTCCGGGTTCACACTCCACATCCGGAATAGTTCATTTACTGTGCCGTGTCCGGTTGGACGGTCCTATGTAGGGTGACAGAAGTGGAAGGTGGCCGGGCGCTCTAGTCCGGTGTTAGGAACGAGTTCGCCCAGCGGCATTTCAGTTTAATATAAACTTTCAAGTTTTTATTTTCGAAATGACTGAATCGATTTTAATGAAACTTCACACACATTTGAAAAATAAATGCTTAGCTCTTAGTCTAAAAAAATAAGTGAATTTTTTTTCTAAAAATATTGTAACAGCTAAATTAAACCGAGATAATCTTTCTATAGAAAGACTTTCCAGCGACTGCAAACTAATTTTTCTTTACTAATGATACTCGTAAATGGCTGATAGATGATAGAAGCGATATTGTGTGAGATTAGCGCGTTAACCAAACATCCTCTATTATGTTTATCGCATATCTCGGAAAATATCGTTTCAGATTAAAACATTTTTTTTTGCGTTGGATGGTCCATTTATCGAGTAAGGAGAATTTATGACATCACGCTACGACCGCGATAACTGAGCATACAGCGGGTGAAACCGCGGGCATCGTGAGGAATAGCTACATATTTTTAACCGACTTCAAAAAAAAAGGGTTCTCAGTTTTTTTTTTATTCTCCTTTATTCATTTTTTGTCACATTTTATACATTTTTAAATATTATTACAAAAAAATAAAAACATTTAAAAATATAAAAAATAGGTGCCCACCAGCATCGGGAACAGGGTCCAAGCTGCCGGTGGTTAGGGCTCCAGAGAGAGGAACCTCCTCACTATGCGTGCCGTGTCCAAGAGAACTGCTTTCTGCATCAAGCCCTTGAGCCAACTGCACAAGGAGAGCCTCTTAAGATGTTGGTCGAGGCTCTTCGCGATTAGTCCATTGACCGTAACGACTATCGGTACAATGACTGCTGAGTCCACGTCCCACATGTCAACAATCTCGTGAGCTAAATCAAGATACTTGATTTTTTTATCATTTTCAGCTTTCACGAGATTCTCGTCATGAGGGACGGTGATGTCAACAATCATTGCACGGCGCTCTCGGCGATCTACCACCACTATATCAGGCTTATTGGCTACAATAGTCCTGTCAGTGATGATAGATTGATCCCAGTACAATATGGCATGACCGTTTTCAAGAACTGGGTCGGGCATATACCTATAGTATGGTACTTCAGAATTCACAAGGTTGTACTGCAGGGCAAGTTGCTGGTGGATAATCCTAGCTACTAGATTGTGTCTGTGCAAGTACTCGCTGTTAGCAAGACGAGAACAACCGGAAATAATGTGTCTGATCGACTCACCGGGACGGTGGCATGCCCGACAGATGTCAACCGTACCGTCCTTGACAATATATTTCCGGTAATTGTTCGTCATGATAACCTCATCCATAATCGCACAGACAAAACCTTCGGTTTCTCCGAAGAGGTCATCGAAACGTAGCCAGGCTACAGACGCCAAAAAGTCTACATCGGGCCCGTTAAGAGCCCGATAAAACCGTCCGTGTAGCTCCTTGCTCTGCCATACCTCCCTGCGGTCATTAGTATCCAATACCACAGGTTTGCGCCAGTTCTCGTTGGCCAAGGAGAGCGGGGTAAGGCCTTTGTCCACTGAGACTACATCATGATGCATCCCCACGTCGGCTTTAAGGAAGTATTCCCTGAGACTGCATACCTCGCGGTTGTGCAAGGTCTTAGCATTGAGTAAGCCACGGCCTCCACACTTCCGCGGGATATACAGTCTCATCACCGATGACCGTGGGTGATGCATCCGATTTGCAGTCAGCAGTGTACGGACCTTTCTATCCAGGGCGTCAAGTTCCGTTTGAGTCCATTTGAGTATGCCGAAAGAATACATCAGAACCGGCATGACCCAACTATTGAAGGCGCGCACCTTATTTCCGCCTGATAAAAGACTATTTAACACTTTGTTCAGGCGGCCAAAGAAGCGCTCCTTCAACGATTGCTTCATGCCAGTAACATTGATGCCCAATGATTCCGACATACCCAAATACTTATAGGTTTCGGTTGCTGAAAGGGATCTAAGGTTTATGGAATTTGAGAGTTGGGTGCTCACAGATTCCACAATCTCCCCTCGCTTTACATGCATGACCGCACATTTCTCCACACCAAATTCCATCATAATGGCGCTACTGAAGGTTTCAGTGATCTTCAGTAGCCCTATCAGCTGCGAATTGGTGGGGGCAAAAAGTTTCAGGTCATCCATATAAAGGAGGTGCGATATAACCCGACCGCCTCTCCTCAACCGATAACCTAGACCCGAATCCTCCAGCAGTGTGCTAAGAGGATTCAGGGCTAAGCAAAACCAAAGCGGACTCAAACTGTCACCCTGGAATATTCCTCGCTCAATCCTAATCGGTTCGTCGTTCCCAGGGGTCTGCCGACATCCTGGATAGAGAAGGTACGTCCTCCATTGCCGCATACATGACAACAAGAAGGTGCGAAGTGTAGCATTTATTTTATACAACTCCAGCACCCTCATAAGCCACGCATGCGGCACAGAGTCATAGGCCTTCTTATAATCTATCCAACACGTCGACAGATCCCTCCGGGATCGACGAACCTGTTGGCTTACGGCCATGTCAATAAGGAGCAGCTCTTTAGTACCGCGGGACCAATTCCTACATCCATTCTGAGAGGCAGACATAATTGAATTGCTATCAATATGATAAGCAATTTTTGCTCTCAGAATGGATGTTAGAACTTTATAGATAGTCGGTAGACACGTAATAGGTCTATAGTTTTTTGGTTCCGCGGTACTACCCGATTTATAGAGCAGGTGGGTAACTCCTGTGGTAAAAAACATTGGTAGCGACCCTGTCTCTAAAGATGACTGGAATTGTGAAGCTAAGCAAGCGTGCGAACTTCGTAGCCATTTTATCCAAAAATTATGCAGCCCGTCCGGCCCTGGAGATTTCCAATTAGGTAACGGACGGACTGCATGGGCCACGTCAAGTGAAGTTATGGATATTGCTTCCATTTCTGGGATTGAGTCACACGCTCGCTCAACCACACGCATCCAGTCACCCTCAGTGTGACCAACGGGCACCGACCAAATACTTCGCCAAAAAGCACTCATGGCTTCATTATCTGGCAGATGCCCGTCAGTAACACCCCGATTGAGAATGGGTCGCTCCCACGTTCTGTATACCCACCTTTCATCACTTTGGAACATGCGATTCTGAGTATATCGATCCACTCTTCTCCTATACCGGCGGATACGGTTCGCCCATGCATAAACTTTCTGCTTCAGGAAGTCAATGCGCTCTGTGAGACGGGACATATAATCTTGAGAACTGATTCCAGTTCCCGAGAACGCCCGTCTCACAAAGCGCATCACCCTTGGGCGTGTATTTCCCTCCCTGAAGCAGATGAGCTTTCCAATGAGCACCCTGGCCTCATTGATACGACGCTCAATCCTGCACTGCCAGGCTGGAGCGGCAGGTTTCGGTCGTGTAGCTCTGTCTGTGTTTGGAAATTTGACATGAGCTACACGACACGCCGCGACAGCCGTACAATACAAGATTGAGTGTGTATCGCAAAGGTTTGCGCTGCTCTCAATAAATTCTGGTAACAGCGCATCCAGGGCACACACTAGCGCTCTGTTTTTTTTATTCATGGGCAAACGTGGTAGCCCCGGTCTAAGATCAGGTGATGTGAACCGATACTCACGAATCGCATCCTCCAAAGCACTCCCTATTTCCACATTGCACTGGTGATCTGCAGATATAACCCTGTCGGCCTCCTCCTCAACATCCTGGTTTACTCGCGCAGTAACAGGTGAATGGGAGTTTACCTGTGTTGCGAGAGGGTTGTCGACAGGGCTACTCCGCACTTCCGAGCGCAGCCGATCAAGTGTAGCATCATCCAACCTATGACTACGTTGAATCACGCGCACCTGATCCGACAATCGTTGGGCCGAGACGTTGACAGCGGGCTCAAGCACCTGAAACAGAGAGAGCATCCTGGTCCGGTATGCCGTAAGGTTAATGCCCCCCTCTGTAGCCCCATAATATGCGCGTGTCAGAAAATAAAAAAGGATTGATTGTGTTTGTGATTATTAAAATGTGTATTTCTGGTTTTATTGACATTAAATAGACTTTATTACCAAGTTTTAGATATCAGGATGGTTAATGTTATATAATTACTGTATGTAAAGTATCTCTTTATGACATTTGTACAGGAATGGGTTTATAAAGAAAATCACAAATCAAGACTAAGTATTTATTTCGAAGCTACTTCCGTTCGCAAACCCTAGGTCTTCGTGGAGAAGAACGGAGAAAGAAACTCCACGGCAACATATTTTATCAGTACACACATTTATAAAACATACAATATCAGTAATATTCAGATCTTAATAAACATTGAATAACTTACATTTTCATTGTAGAACATTAGTACACAAATTAAAACTTTCAGCATCACTTTCTTGTATTCTCAATTATTACATCACATTTCACATTAATTAATTAATTAAATAAAATAACACTCAGAGCACAGCTTTTTCTTATAAAACGATCGGATAATAATGACCACGAATTTGACGGTACATCTGTTTTTATAAACTTAGAATTGTACCACTTCCAACAAAAATTGCCGCCATTGTTGACGAATCACAGATTGTCATACATTTTAGCTAAATAACTAATAAAACAAGCAATAACAAACAAATCTTATGTAGTAGAACCTTTTTAAAACTTGATTACTTAATTTAGAAATTAAGTTTTTATTTATTTGCAACCTTTATTAATTGCGATACAATATTTGACTGTCAACTGATTACGTTCGGAAATCAAATCATTTTTGTTTTAAATATATTACTATTTTTAATTAAATAAGGGCTATGTATCATAAATAAATCCGACACGCGCATCACATTTTCGTTAATGGACTGAGTCCAACGAATGCGCGACACATTTCCACCGGCAGCGGGGACCCTGTTCGGGGCCTGTTGGCCTCGAGGTCCCAAGCCCGCTGGTGGCCGTCCTCTTCCTCGTCGTGGCGGTGGTGGTGGCGTCGACGGCGGGGAGAAAAACTCGTCGCTGGAGCTCGACGCAACTGCAGCTACCGGCGACACGGCGTCCACGGGTGAGGCGCGTCCCGGCGGCTGCGAGGCGGAGCTCAGCGACGAGCCCGGAGATGGTAGTTGTGCTGGCTGTGTCTTGGTTCGACTTCTCGTAATCATTACAAAAGTACTGGATTCATTTTCTTCTTTTTTCCGTCATTTTATTGCATTGTTGTTGTTGTTGTGATAGAGTTTTTATTATTGTTCGTTAGTGTTGATACCAGAATCATATTTTAACGTAAGTTTTTGCAACAAATAAATTAAATTTAAATGTAAAATGAGGAAGAAAATTTTTCACGTCAGTTACTTTTGACAGTCGAACCACAGATTTATTATTATTATTTTGGTGAACATGTACTGTTTCTTAGCTCTTAGGCTAGTTTTAGCTACATTAACGGGCCAATGTGGCCAGGTCAATGTAGCGTGTGTGTGTGTGTGATGAACTAATGTTGTGAGGGGAGATGTTATCTTCAATTTGTAAGAACTTTCTTACTATTCTGCATGTGTTTAGTATTGCAGCTTTTTGAAGTGAAATGTAGGTTGAGTCTTTTAGATCTATCAATTTAAGGCTATGGTGAAGGTGGTTGGGTATGACACCTGTAGTTGAGACAACAATGGGTACAACATACACCTTTTCCTGTCTCCAAATTCTGGTCACTTCCTCTTTCAGTTCCGCGTATTTACTGATTTTTTCTCCTATTGTCTTTAGTAAATTGTGAGTATTAGGGACTGCAATATCTATAAGGTACGTGACTTTATTAATTTTATCTGTTAGGATTAAATCTGGTCTATTGTAGTGTATGGTCCTATCGGTCAGAACAGCGCGGTCGTAAAAGAGTCTGTGTGTGTCATTCTCCAGAGATGTTTTTGGCTGATATTTGTAGTACGGAGTGTTTGTGTCCTGAATGAGCTTATGTTTGAGTGCAAGATTTTGGTGTATGATATTTGCTAGCTGATTGTGTCTGTGAGTGTAATCGGTTTGTGTAAGTGTTGTGCATGCCCCTGTGATGTGTTGTATTGTCTCTGGCTGGCTGTGACATTTGCGGCATTTATCGTTCGTTAGTGTGGGGTCTTTTATAATATATTTTCTGTAATTCTTGGTATTTATGATTTGATCCTGTATTGCGATAAGAAAACCCTCGGTTTCCGGGAATAGAGTTCCTATTTTAAGCCATTTGTTTGATGCTAGGGTATCTATGTGTGACTGTTCAAGATCGTGGGGATGCCGTCCGTGCAAAACTTTTTTCTTCCAGTCTTCTAACTTTTCCTTCTGTGGGTCTTCATTGCTAATTTGTTCAATATCTGTTCTTTCGTTAAGGTTAAGTGGGGTAAAATTCGTATCGTTATTAACTATGGTTTTATGGATGCTACTTGTGTGTGATTTAGAGTGAAAGAATATTTTTAATCTTGTTATTTGCTTTTTCCAAAGGTGATGGACATCTATGAGGCCTCTCCCTCCATGTTGGCGTTTGATGGTCAGTCTTTCTATTGCCGATTTAGGGTGTAGGTTGTTGTGTTTAGTGAGTGTGGTGCGTGTTGTTCTTTCTATTTGTTGTATGTCAGTTCTTGACCATTTGATTACCCCAAAAGAGTACGTTAAGATTGGAATTGCGTAGGTGTTTAATGCTTTTATTAAATGTTTGCCGGAGAGTTGAGTTTTACATACTGCGATCACTCTTCTCTTGTATTCTGAGTTCAGTGTATCTTTAATTGCTGTGTGGTCTATTCCTTTTAATTGTCTGTATCCTAAGTACTTATATAAGTCTGTTGCTTCTAAAGCTGTGATTGTATCTGTGTTATTGATAGGATAGTCGCCCGGCTTTATTTTTCCCTTTATTATATGAACAGTTTTGCATTTATCTAGACCAAATTGCATGTTAATGTCTTTACTAAACTCTGTCGTGGTATCTATTAACTTTTTCATGTCTTTTTCCGACCTTGAATATAGTTTTATGTCGTCCATGTAAATCAAATGTGAGATAACTGCTTCTTCAGTGGCATTTTTATTTTTAAAAGAGTACCCGGCTTGGCAACGATGAAGTAAACTAGATAATGGATTCAGTGCGAGACAAAACCATAAAGGGCTTAGTGAGTCTCCCTGATAAATACCCTTCTTTATGCATATTTGTCGAGTTGTTATAGCTTTTTGTCGGTAATTTAACTGTAGTGACGTTTTCCAGTAGGGCATTATATTCTGTAGAAATTCTATTAATTTTGAGTTTACTTTGTAGATTTGTAGGATTTTAATCAGCCAAGAGTGAGGAATACTATCGAATGCTTTTTTATAATCTATGTATGTGCAATGTAGGTTTCTATTTTTTGTAGCGGCGTGTTTGTGAATGACTGAGTCTATAACTAGTTGTTCCTTGCATCCCATGTGGCCCCGTCTGCACCCTTTTTGTTCTTCTGCTATGATGTTATGCTGTTCTATGTGTTTATTTATTTTAGTAGTGATTGCGGATGTTAGGATTTTATATATTGTAGGTAGGCATGTAATGGGTCTGTATTGAGAAGGCTGTGGTGAGTAGGTAGTTTTTGGCAACATGTATGTTATTCCTGTGGCAATAAATTCAGGAATATTTTGTTTCCCTAATATAATTTCTGTTAGATTTCTGGCTAAGACTTTATGTAATGACACTAACTTTTTATACCAATAATTATGGATTTTATCAACACCTGGTGACTTCCAATTGTGTAGTCTTGCTGTAGTAAAGGTTATATCAGATTCAGTTATTTCAATGAATTCCATTTCATCCAGTGAACTCCATTTAATTTCTTCATCTGTTATCCAGCCTGCTGTTTCCGTATGTTGCACTTGCTCTTCCCATATGCCAGCCCAGAAACCTTCTAATTGTTCTGTTGTTGGTAGTTCTATATTATTATCGGTTATCAGTGTGTCGCTATCAGTTTTAGGTTTTTGTAATTTTCTGTAGAAGCTTTTTTCGTTTGCAGCAAACAGGGAGTTATCATTTTTACGCTCCTGCGCTTTCTTGTATCTTTTCAACCTGTGTACTTTTACGGCTAATTTCTGTTTTATTGTATCCAAGAATTCTTCCGGTCTGCTATTTTCTTTTTCATGTCTCGTGTGGATTTTCATGTTTTTAAATATTGCTTCAACTCTCTTAACTACTTTGTTTGATCTATTGTTGTGAATATATTGGGTTAATCTACCACAGTCTGCTCTGAGTTTTTCTATATCTTTTTCAAGTCTTTGCTGCCATGCAGGTTTGTTCATATTATTATTTGCCTGTCTGGTATTGCCTCTATATTCTGTAATTTTGAAATTAAGCTCTTCAGAGATGACTAGTGCTGTGCAATATATCAGAGTGTGAACGTCTATGAGTTTAGTTTCTTCGCTAATATACTGAATAAGGATATTATGATTAAATAAATGAACTAGCTGAACAAGTTTTGGTGAGTATCTCAGTTTAGGTAGTTTTGGTCTAGCTTTCGGGTCCATCCCGGAGTACTGCGTTAAAGCTGTTTTAAATTTGTCATGTAAATTTTGGATACAAGCATCTGTGGTTGGATTTTGGTCTATATTTGTGAGAACCTCAATGTCATTTTCTAATATTATGCTAAGATTTTCGGTTTGTGTGGATGTATGAGATATTTGTGAGTATGCCTGAGACTGAGATTGTGTGAAAGGTTCTGATTGAGCGTACAGCTGTGATTGTTCTTGCTGAGTTATTTCGATAACGTTTTGTGTAAGTGGGATATTACTAGTATCTTCATTCATTTCAGACTCTCTCTGTAATTGTGCGCTCACTTCTAGTTTTATCCTATCTATTTCTTCTTGTGTCAAGAGTTTATTCCTGATGATGGCTCTCCTTTGATCTGAGATCCTTTGTTCCGACACGGTAATCTCTGGATATTGATGTGTGAAAAGTTCATGTAATTTTTGTCTGTATGTGGTCATATCTGTCTCTAATTTCGTAATGTGTAGGTAAGTTCGCATGATAAATGTGTTTACTTCTTTGCTCCATTTCATACGAACTCTTGCTTTTCCAGCCTTGGTGGACGCGGGTAAAAAGGTAGACACCCCCCGCGCAGCATTCAAGGTTGAAGTGGGTGGGACTGTGTTAGAACTTATAGTGGGAGGTGATGAAGGTATGGGTGACGATGGTATGGATGGTGATGAACGCCTGGAAGGTGTGTATGAGACTGTGCTTGGACTAAACGGTTCTACAGGGGTGTCTGTCCTGTCCGTCAGTCTGTCACCATCGTCAATGAGTTCGGCTGTAGTATCTTTGTCGGTGGGAGCCCGCCTGCTCAACTCCTCACCGCTGACGGATCGCATGCTGTGACACCCAGCGTCAGCTCCAGGTGCGCCCCGGCGATCGCCCCCGGGCAGCGGTCCTATACGTTTTCTCTTTGAACGAGTCTCCATGTTTAGTGGGTTTCCAGAGCCACGTTAGCCACGCCAGTAATTTCTCATTCGTGTGTCCGCCCCCCACGTGATTAGATGGTCAATCAGGACGTGTGGTTGTTTAGGGGGCTTATTATTATTATTATTATTATTATCTTTATTCATTTTTAAACATATTATTTTACATTTTTAAATATGATTAACTACAAAAAAACAAAAGTTAAAAACATTTAAAAATATAAAAAATAGTGTTCCACCGGTGTGGGAGCGGGGTCCGGTTATTATTATTATTATTAATGACCTCAGTTCGACCTGTATGTATGTATGTATGTATGTTTGTCCGCGATTATCTCGCGTTTGGCTGAACGGATTTTGATGCAGTTTTCAGAAAAGTGTTTGTTACATTCTGGGGAAGATTTTGGTGTATAACAATAATGGATATCTTGTGATGTTGCTCACGTAGATCCTTTTTTGTTACTTACTAGGATTGTAGATTTTCAAAGGCGCCGATTTTATGGAGATTTTTTGTTGAATTTCTCAACTAAAAAGGTGAAAATAAAAAACTTTTTGAAAAAAAGGGAACCGACTTCAAAACCAAACACAAACAAAAAACTAAAAAATAACTTTTCTTTCAGAAGTCGGTGGCCCTAAGTCAATGAAATAAATAAAAAACAAAGCCACTATTAAGGTCTTGAAAGTATTTACAGCGTTATTTGTATGAAAAAATGGAACAGCGCCTCTGGTGTGCGAAGAAGGAACTAATTTTTTCATTGAAAATAAAATTCACAATTTGAAATTGTCAAAGTTCCAGTTTACGTTACGTGTGCTTTACGTCTACCTACTGTTATGCCCGTAAAACACATGCCAGTAACTTGCATAAAAGTTTGCAAGTACCTACCTGGCACGCTAATATTACTTAAAGGCATTAGCTTAAATGCATGCAAGCTACTAGATTACTTTTATCCTTACTACTAGCCTACTTTTATAAAGTAACTGTCACGTGTATTACTGGCTATAGGAACACACCGTAGCTTTTTGTGCGAGCTTCTAGTTCTTTGACGTCATGATTATCGCGTGCTCGATGTGGTCATCAAACGGTAACCAAATAAGTATTATCTTGGGAAGATTGTCTATTCAAGTGTGTTTGAGGATGAACTTTCAATATTTAAGAAAACCCATTTTATTTGGTTTTTCTGGGATGCAATTATTTCAAGAGGATATTTTCTAATGATTATTGACAGTATTTTTATTTTACAATATATCACGGGGTTTATTACAAGGAAGGAAATTCTAATCTATATTTTTAAATAGTACCTAAATCAGTTATTTCAGTTTTGTGCTCAAATTATTAATTGTTTTGTGGGTGTTATCTTCAGAACTCATGAAAGAATTTAACAAAGAAACTGGGTAAGTACAGTTAGTAAATTGTCCACCTAGGGGATAAAGGTAAGTTTATCTATCTTTTAATTAGCTTACTCACAACTCCGGCGCAAGTTTCTGACGTACTAAGTAGAAAGCCAAGGCTGGCCTGTTGGAAAGTTCACTCGGAAAATCCCAAAGCTTTGTTTAATTAAAGCTCGAGTGGGTGCGCTTTCTGAATAAGTACTAAAGTCTTTTACTGAGAATGTATTTATTTACTCTGTTTTTAAGGGTTTAATTAAGCCCCCTATGGGAAAACCCATAGGCCTCTGACATGGGTTTGGACTTATATCATATTTATTATATGAATGAAATCTGGACCTGTCTGTTTCTACTCATTGTAGATATGAAAAGAAAAATAGATATGATAAGAAATATTGGTACTCTACCACTGACGCTGTCCTCTCTCTCACGAGGCCCGCCTCCTCAGTAGGTACTTGCCTGGGTTTGAACTCGCAACGTCGCAACTCGTTTAAATATAATAATATGTATTATAATAACTGTAGCTAACAGTATAATTATACATTTGCAGAGTGCATATTTTTGAAAAACAAAATGTAGGTCTTCCTTGTCCACGTGTTTTCTATTAAAAATCCATGCCACCCATCTCGTTTAGCTTACCACATTTAGCTTTAATAAAAACTATAAAACTCTTCACAGACTTTGAAATAATTTTAAAATAGAAACCCGCAATTAGAACGGTTTATTGGTAATCGTGTGTTTATGAAAATTATGGTATAAACCGCAAATAAATTGGAGTATCAATTAACTTCGGTTTTTGCGGACACGGAACTATTTTTTACGGATACATACGTTGCTATGTATGTATGTATGTATACTATGTATGTAGGTTTTTGTTGTTATTTTGACTCGTGGTTAGAACGACAGTAAGTCAAGAAGTCGTTCAGCTTTTCTCATCTTCAAAATGTAACAAAAAATGCTGACACCACGTTGATTTTATAATTATATATTTACGATATTACTACATAGTACTTCAGCATAATCTTACTCGCTCGCACTTGCACGTACCACGCACTATTGCTTGCTCTTTCTTTTAGCTGTCTACACGCAAATCTATTTATTTTACGGCGAAAAAAAAAGGAAATTCAAAAAAGTGAATAACGTAAGACCAGCTTTATAGTTATTTCAGTTAGTATAAAAAGTTTCATGATCTAATTTTAAGTATTTTCTGATTGCCAGCGTTTTATTGTTCAATTTAGAGGTAACTTTGGTATTTTTTTCTATCGAGAAAATTTTATGGAATCATGTTTTCGCCAAACATAAGACCTAACATTAATCCTCAACTTTACCATATATTTATTTCAAAATTAATGCTGTAGTATTTTCGACGTATCACAGGTTTCTGCTAAGCCATTTGAGGTAGTATAGGCTCTTAACGGTTTTAGTAAAACATCTTTGGGAACACCAATTTTGAACGATGTCGTATAGGTACCTACTTAATTTAGTTAAATATGTCAGTGTTAAATTTAGTCCTTCATACATACTATTACTATTATCTTTTCTATTACTATTAGTTGAAATCCACACCGGATTTCAACTCTCCATCATTTATTAAACCAATGGAAAAGATCCTTAGTAGAAAGATTCTGCATTGTTGAGATAATCAGGTCCCTCTGTGAAAACACTTTGCCAGCCAGAAAGATATCCCTACCCCTTAGAATCGCTGGATTGCGGAAGTCTAAAACCAGCTCCAGATGTGAACACGACCCTGATGTGGATGACAACAGGCTGATGTCACCTCGCCCGTCTTTCGTAGATCTCCAACGGCTCCTGTGCTCCGGTTATCATCACTTGACGCCCAATCAGCCGGTGACGGGATTATTTATGATCAAAATCATGACATTATGTACTCATAAACTTTGTATGTATGTTACTGTTACTGTGCATAATCTTGGTAAACTTAAAAATCTAGATTTTATTCGCAGTCGTAACTATTCTGCGTTCAAACAAAACGACCGATGGCCAGGCCCCATAAGCGGACGTCTCGAGCAGTTAAATTCAACTGCTTGAAGCTGCCGTTGCTAGCTGTTCCTCCAGTCGTACCTATCACCTGCTCCAACAGGTTCTTGGATGTAGTTGCGTAGAACTACAACTACTGTGGTTTGGTATACATTCGCATCTATCAGATCGTAAAAGGCTGGCTTATGAGAACATGGCTACATAGCCTAATTAGCCATACACATAATTACCTATAATCCCGTTGTCTTTTTCAGTAATTTATAATTCTACTAGCTGTTGCCAGCGGTTTCACCCGCTACAACTCGAAAATTATCCCACGGGAACATAAAATCGGGATAAAAACTATCCTATGTGTTAATCCAGGTTATAAACTATCTGTGTACCAAATTTTAGCCAAATCCGTTCAGTGGTTTTTGCGTGAAAGAGTAACAAACATCCATACATCCATACATCCATACTTACAAACTTTCGCCTTTATATTAGTAGTAGGATTTTCAATACTTTATTATCCCCGAAAACTGGTTAATTATTATGATGTAAGGAAACGTTCGCAATTCTAACAAAAATGTGTATGTCACTTTCATTATGAAAAGTGTGATGAGATGTTAAAAGGGAATTGAAATAACAGACACAGTCACACACATCTTCAACTATGCTGACTTGCCACCCTGTTATGAAGTTTAATGGCTGCAAACTACCCAAATACGACTCCTTCTTTCATTGTTTCATTGTTTTTTCTTCAATGCTGCGTTACACACAGTCAAAGTGACTATGTACCGCTTTCTAACTTGAACTGTAACATAGTTTAAAAACTCTGTAAACAAATGGAGGCTTCACATCGTAACCCCAAGGATGTTCCGTGACGTGAATGTGTCTCACGTGTCGACCAGGCAAGCTTTAAATAGGACACGTAAATATGGCTAGATCCGGGTACCGACCCTCAGATCCTGCGGTTGACAGTTTACCACCGGTAACGCAAACGAAGACGTAGACGTACTAAGGTAACCGATATAGTCCACCGGATTAGCAAGCTGAAGTGGCAATGGGCAGGCCATATTGCTCGCAGAGCAGATGGCCGATGGGGTCGAAAAGTACTAGAGTGGAGACCACGGACTAGCAAGCGCAGCGTAGGACGTCCACCAGCAAGGTGGACAGACGACCTTATAAAGGTCGCCGGAAGACGCTGGATGCAGGTCGCATCCAACAGGTATATGTGGAGATCGAAAGGGGAGGCCTATGTCCAGCAGTGGACGTCCTACGGCTGAGATGATGATGATGAACGCAAACCATAGGCTTGCATTACCACCGGTAATGCAAGCAATGGTTATTTTAATTGATCTTTACTTTTACGTTTTAGTAGGTTTATTTGTTTGACGATAATATAACTTTTTTTTTCCAAAAAGAGATGCTGATAAGTATAGTTATCAATAAAATCTGTGGTTCTTCTGATTTACTAGAAAACCAGACTAGGTATTCCAACCTAACTAAAATATTGTAATAACTAAAATATTATATTTTAGTTGCGGGAATGACGACGAATGCAAATGACCACTCAAGGAACAGGGTTGTTTTAAGGGAGACAAAGATCTTATTTGATATTTTTTAGAGTAGATAAAGCAAAATAATCCTCTTAGCTAATAAAAGATGGCAATCGTTACATAATAGACATTATTTAATATTTTTTATGACTTGAAACGTAGTAAGCGCGGGCAGATGGTCCAATGACGTCAAACTCCTCCAGAGATCCGGTTCTGATGCGAAGAGTCTGGGACAAAGTGGCTGAGCGGTTGCCAGGCGATCGGTAAATAATCACACATCTATCAAGCATCAATATTATGTCCTGGCATGTGTGTGATGGACGGGAACATCCGTGTCTAGTTCCTGCTTCTTCAAAATAGTATTTGACAATATTCGGTATCGGTAACTAAGTACGTACTTATTTGGTAAGTAAACACATAAACGCTACCGGTAGGTTTATGCAAAATATTATGATAAAAAACAGAGAAATCTAAGTTCTCTAAGCAATGTTGTAAATAAAAAGTATCTCACTGTCAATCCTCGTGTTTAGTACCAAGTCAAAAATAATTTCATTTACGATTAGCCAGCAAAGGTTGAAAGGATAAATCATAGATTTTTTTACATACTTAATGATGAGGGCATATAGCATATATATCATGAATGTTTTTTGTTGCCCTAGTCTGGGTCTTTACTCTCTAGACCGTGTATGAAAGAACAGGTCTGTACGAAAGTAACTGAAAACTTTTGAGTAAACGTTACCCCCGGCTACTACTACTAGTTTATTACTAGTATCTATTACTAGTTTTAAATTCATAACTTCTGACAACAAATCGGGGGTCGGAAAAACTGTCCAATAATGTTGTCATAAATTTTTAGTTCGCAACACTAACTACTTAATCTTAATTCCTTTGTGATAAAGAGCAGGAAATTGCCTAAACTTTGGCTGAAGCTACGGGTTTTGTGTTTAGTAAGTACCCTTGCTACATGGCTAATAAAACCCCTGAGTTTACGCATCGATGATCCTTGACAACGATGACGTATTTAGCCCCCTAACCATAACAAATTGGCTATACTTGGTGTACCTCAACTCTGCATAGTTACAATTGATTCAGCGTTAAGCCGTGACCGATAAGACTTTACGGTATTACCCAAAACAATCGAGATAATAGAATTCGGTAAAAAACTGCACAGAATCATCTGTCAACTGACTAGCATAATAGAATGCAGTAATTATTGAGAGAATAACAAGTTGTAGCGGTCTTGTGGTTGGAACTGTGGTTGCAATTAATTTGAAGTTGTTTGTAGCGCCGCGCTGTATTAGCATCATTGTAGCTGACCGCACGATGACCCCCTAGATTGATGGACTGTATCTGTTCTGTGATAATTGATGTGTCCTGGTTGAAAGAAATTTGATTTGGCACCAATACACGTGTAAGATTCTTCTTTCACCAGGTAAAGACGCCAACACATCAACACAATAGTGTAAGGTGTTGGTGTAATGTTCAAGTTAACAGATTTGGGAAGGTTGACCTGCTGGCGTCTGTACTTTCACATCTAGTTTTTGGCGTTAATGACACTTTCGATTTTTTATCAATAGTTAGGCCTACCAATTGAAGCGTTGAGAACATTTTAAGCACTTACAATAGGTAGTGTTAACAATTAAAGATCCAAATTCTTTTGAAAATGTTTCAAAGTTATTATATTACCTTCTCTTTAGAAGTTGACAGCTATTTGTAAATCAATATACCTACTTAATATATAAAGGCACAATTTTAATCAAATTTTTTCATCAGTTTAAACAGCAGTGTATTTTTTCAAACTAGGTGTCTACTTTTTCAATTTTTGCTGAAACTATTTTGTTTTATTGTTTTCAGCAATAGATTTTATTTTTTTTATTGTGAACTATCGGCCCGTCCCGGCTTTGCACGGGTGGACATGATGATTTTCGTCCTCTATAACCTGGTCCTGATGGTTACAAACACACCAAAAAAAGAATGATCCGAATCGGTCTAGCCGTTTGCAATTTATGGGCATAACAACACATTTAGCGATCCATTTAGATAGATAGAAGAAGATTAGATCTGTTACTGGCCTAAACTAATTGATTGTTTTCAATTTTAATTTTTTCTCTCAAAATAACATAACAATTCCAAAGATAACGATAACAATGGTTCTATGAAATAGTAGATTATTAACCAAGGGGATAAAGCAGTGTCTTCTGTCGCGGGTGACGATTTAAATCGCGAGCATAACGAAGGACTCAAGGTTTCTCCCAAGCGTAGCGAGGGTGTTAAAAGCTTAAATCACGAGCGAAGCGAGGGATTTAAGACGAGTCCTGAGTGTAGCGAGGGATTTAAGTTCAAAGATTTTCTTAGGAAATGAAAAATTCGATCCGCGGGCAGGATTCGAACCCACGACCTTCGGATTCAGTACATCTGACGCTCATTTCCAACCGAGCCACCGGGGATCTTAACTGCCGCGGCGAATTCTTCCTTCCATTTCTAACGTCTCATGGTGACGTTTAAGTTCACCCAAGACTAAGACAGCTTTATCACCGAGGAAAATACTCTACTTTTTGGTAATAATAATAATAATATGACATAAGTATAATTATTAAACATTAAAATTTAACATTAACTTAATTATAAAAATAAATTAAAATAAACTTAACGTTTATGTATTTGAAGCAAATTCCTAATAGACTAATATTGTTTTCTCGGAAAAGCAAAGGCATCAAGTTCATACGGCCTGTTCGGTTTTCGTAATTTTATATCATAACTGCATAATAAATGCGTATTCCTTTTTCAAAAAGTTGTTTATTGCTTTACATACAAACTCAATGGTGTAAAGACAGACTGATTGTTCAGTATGTTATGTATGTGTATGTTCTTGAGAACAACAACAGTAGTAGCGTTATGTTATAATAAATAGAGTCAAGTGATCGATCAAAAGTGATTATCAAATTCCAAATTAACACGAGCAAGGCTGCGGGCAAAAGCTAGTCTATTGTATCTCAGCGTCACGAGATGGCGCTGATGACCACGCATCCCAACAACCAACAGCATGAAAAAAAAATTATATACTCTATGAAATTAATTTATTATCTGTGGTCAAAATATAACCTGTCAGTTTCATCGAGCGGAAAGCTAAATGCGACGAAAAATAACGGTGCGAGGAATATACGTGACTAGCTGACCCGTGCCCACTTCGTTGGGCATTAATATTTTAACTTGTGATGAAATTATGAGTGTGCATGGTTTGGTTAATACTTAGTGCTTTTTTATAATGTGGTAAGGTCATCAAATGAGTCCTCCCGCCCTGGGTGGGGCGGAAGGGACTGTCAGACTCTTACTGACTAAAATCCACCCGTGTTCCTTCCTATGCCCTTTACGTTCCGGGGCCACGGTGTCCTGGGTTAAGAAAAAACCCGCGACCCCAGCAGGCATTTGGCGCGAAACACGACGCGTGACTGACCCGGGCTTGGTCCTTAGTCGGACGGCGAGCTACCCATTACTCACCGTCCGCAAGCCCGCTCCGCCGCTGTGCCCTCTGCTAATCAAAGGGACACGCGTTGGAGCGTCCACACGACAGGCTATTTGCATACGGGCAAAGAGACCCCTTAGGCACATAGTGCCTAAGGAAGAGTTTTTGCCCGCATCCCAGGGTGCACCGGCCCGAAAAACTGGTCTTCTCCCGGACGGAACTCCAGCCCACGGGCGCACGTGGAGGTTTCCTGACATAGCACCTAGGTTTCCATACTTAGTGCTATGATTTTTTTTTCCTGTCTGCCAACAGGACGGTTTTGTTCATACGTAATTGCACAACGCCATCTGTAGGTAGATAGATAAAACGTGCGTACAAAGCGTGTTCTAACGCGGTTCGTGAATGGACGGCGGCATTTTGCGATTTAGTAATTTTATGTTATCTTCGAAACTATTTAACCAATTGACATACTTTTTTTGTGAAAATCATATCTCTGTGATGTTATTGTGATCATAATAATATTTTTTCGATAAGGTTTAGTGTTTTGTTGTGTAAAAAATCGTCCAAAGGCAAGTACATCGAAAAAAACTTTTTTTAACTCATAAAAGCTGCTATATCTGCTAAAATATAAAAGATAAAAATATGGTGTCGCGGACTTTATTGTAGAACTATTCAATGCGAACATTTTTGCCATACATTGTTTTCAATTATATCCAACTGTTAAGGCAGCGCATGCTAATAACTGTGTTGGAAGAGCAATTTTTTTCCGCCCTGCTTGATAAAAATTGAGATATTTCGGCTAATATGCATGATATCTTTATAATTTATAGCCTATAGCACTCACGGATAATGTAGCTTTCTACCAATGAAACAATTTTTAAAATCGGTTCATTACTTCCGGAGATTACCCCCTACATACAAACTTACAAACTTACAAACAAATGTTACCTCTTTATAATATTAGTATAGATTACAGGATTCCTAATAATATGACCTAATAGGTAACATAGACAAGTGTTTCATTCTTTGCATGGTGATATTGAAACAGTGCTGCTTTGCTTCGATAGCAGTCGAAGACAGCGCATCTTATCGGTAAGTGATTTACAATTATTTAACAAGTACCTACATGTGGATCTATTAGAATATTTCTTAGAATTTAAAATCAGAGAAGTGAGCTACCTACTTTCATACTATGCTTTCAATTTCCATTCACCGATACAGGAATTCACGATAAAAAATTATATCTACTTATTATGTGAGCAAAAAATAAAAATACCCTGCATTCAGACGAGGGTAAAAAAACATGTTTATGACAGCATCACACAGTTAAATAACTGCTCTTGGCGCCAATCGTGCAAAAGGTAAAACAAGATGTATGTAACTAATGATCCATATCAAGTTGTTAGCGGGCAATACTGGCGTTTAATTGATGTCACAGTAAGGCGTCCCGAGTTTCCCCGGGGTCAACGTGCGCCCGCGTCGCTAAATATGCGACACGTAAATCGCGCCACTCCCGCCAGCGGCCCCGCCCACAACTTGGCGAGAGATTGGAGAAATAATAACACAATTTGTTGTTTGTAAATTGAATTTGCAATTGTACTGCCATTTAGTTGAGTAGCTAAAAAAATATTTTATTGAAAGTTAATGTTAAAACTATCGCTCCCATGTTACTATGACGATCGTCTGAATTATGTAAAGGGAACCAAGGGATGGCAGTGACATAAAAACCCAGCTTTAAGCTAAGCGAATGCGATCCGAAGCGTTTTTATTTGTAAATGTATGGAATTGTTTGAATCCAGTCAGCGAAAGCGAAAGCGATAGTCATGTGACTGGCTTTAAAAGTTTAAACAATTCCATACATTACAAACAAAAACGCATCGCTTCGTGTTCGCCACCTGTCTGTTTGACAATAGCTTTAGTGGTGAATAATAGCGAGGTTTCGTGGTTCGGAGAAAGAAACAATGACAAAACATTAGAGGGGTGAGTCGGTTATGTCACGCGAGATCTATTAGCTCACTGATTCACTTAAATGTAGTTTCCCCTACAATCAACACGATCTCGACAATCAGTGATTCACTCACAGTTTGTCACTCATTTCAGAAAACGGGAGAAATCCCACTTAGCGAGGGTCTCCCCCTAGCTAACTAGGAAAACAGGTCTAGGAAAAGAAACGACGTAGGTAATACTTTCCTGTAATCTAGATCATTTACATGAGAACGATTTTTTATACCGATATTTTGATACCAATAAGTATTATTTTAAAATTAAGTAGGTACCTACCTAGGCACCTACCTAGGTAGTTTTTTTTTTTTTGAGTTTCCGGTCAAAATATTTTTTTTTTGTTTTCTGGCATAAAACTATTCAAATCCGCTTTAACCAAAAAAATAGACAAATTTTATTTATTGGTAAAAAAAAATTGCAAAATTTACATAAAAAAACCCGTAGCTCCCTCGTGTGTGATGTGCCTCACGTCTACAAGTTGAACTTAGCCAACGTCTATCCAACGACTACGAGTAATGTTTACAAACAAATGCTTCGTCACTAATTCGTCGACGCAGGTCAAGATTTCGGAAAACCCGCGTGGATTTTCCACCGGCGGCGACGCGTGCGGATTCCCCTGCCACCCGCACTGCTCCGCCCGCGCCTTTTCATCTGCGCGCAGCCACGCTTTTTCCTACGGCATTTCCATGCGATGTGGCACGCGCCACTGATAACGGTACATGTGCTGCGGTGCAACTGCAAGCTATACTTTATGTGAAAATAAAGAAAACGCATTCATGATATCATCATCTGCCTGCCTTTTCCCAACTATATTGGGGTCGGCTTCCAGTCAAACCAGATTCAGCTGGATATCAGTATTTTACATGTAGCGACTGCCTGTCGGACCTCCACAACCCAGTAACTGGGTAATACGATACCCCATGGTAAGACTGGTTGTCAGACTTTAGAGCTTCTGACTAACAGTAACGACTGTCAAAGATCTACAAATGACAGCCGGGACCAACGGCTTTACGTGCTTTCCGAGGCACGGAGGAAACTCGCTATTATAGATGGTCACCCATCCACAGACCAACCTCGGCAAGCGCGGCTTAACCTGGAAGATCGGCCTGTGCGGCTGTGATTATTTAGCCACGAGCTCTCTAAAACGCATTCATGATATAATGTACCCAAAATTTCAGTAGGGTTCATAATTTTACCGTTATTACAGATAAATTATATTATCTGATAACAGAATTGAATTGTGCACCTGTTTTACTTTTCACGAAATAACCTTCTTTTACAGACTGTCGTACGGAAAACTTAAATTTAATTTTGAGTTCTTAAGATCATAAATGTCTTAAGAACTTTGGCACCATGGCAGCTATGAAAATATTACAGTAAAATTAATTAACTATTACTGCACATTATTTAACAATATCATTATTGGCTGTTCCTATTGATCATTCGGTGATCTTCTAGTCGTCTCGTCTACAACTTTACCTAGCTAGTCAGGCTCTAAGCAATATAGAATTTACCTAGGTTACAAAGTTTGACGTCATAGAAAACTTCTTTTGCGTCTCGATTTCACTCCAGACATTATGGTATTTCCATACAATACCATTGAGCAAAATCTTGCAAAGGCATGTTGCAAACACCAATAAAATTACTTAGAGAGAATAATAATGGATGACGTATTTGTTTTTACTTTTGTTAAACCAATAAATAATTACAAAGTTAAAACGCATCGAAAGGGAGTGGGAGGCCGTGACGTCGAAAACGAGTAAAATTTGTACTTGTTTGTGACGTAAAACCTGTTTAAGTGTCGTACAAAAGAAAAATTAAGGGTCAAATAAAAAGTTTATTGACATCTAATTCATAATTATTCGATTTTTTGTCAAATACTTACGCTAATGAGTTAATTACACTCATGGTCCCAATACTTGTGTAAATGATACAATAAATCTCCGTTCCGCATATTTTAGTGAGGAAGGTAATACGTGGTGTAATGGGAAACTCATGGGCGTCATAAAGTCTGCTCGTTTACGTCGTGGGCCGCGGTCGCGACAGATCTGTAGATCTATAAGGAAAGCGGTAAAATGTGCGAGGAATATCAATGAAAAAAACAAATAACAAGTCTTGATATTTTATGATGAAACAGTGTTGTAATTGCGTGAATAACGGTCATGTATGGGAAAACTACTAAAGACAGCGTCATCTTGGCTTTTTTATTTATTTTTCCACCTTCTCGTTTCAACCTACCCATTTTTTCTAGTACCTACATATTTTCTCTCACATCCGTTTTCTTTACACTTCGTCTCGATTTCCGTCCAGCAAAAATCATATTTATAACTGACTTTTTTTTATCATCATATTTTTTTATCATCCTGCCCTGAGATGAGCCCACACGCGCCACTTAAAGACGAGCTGGAGGGCAATCGCCTCTAGATCCCAGGGCAGCAATCCGGCAAGGAGGTTGGCCGATTCGCCGGCGATCGTGCGGTATCCCGATCATTCGGATAGCATGACCCTCTGGCATGCGATCAGCTTTGCTGTCGCGTCCGCATGCTCAGGGCCCACACGGGGGCCCCGTAGAGGGCCTGGACCGCACGACACCGGCGATTTATAACTGACCTAGTAAAATGTGTTTCATGCTTTGTGTGAACATTCCATCAGATATATAGAATTGATCCTTATGGTCACTTAACCCTGGTGGTCTACCATGAACTCTTAACGCGATCCAGTTTAGGCTGTGGAAAAGAGATGGCGCTAGACGACTTGTATAGCTCTTTCTCTTCCCCACAGCCTGAACTGGATCGCGTTAAGAGCTCGTGGTAAGTCCTCTCGGAACATAAAGGGCAATTGGAGGATCACCGTGAATTTAGTCAGTACAAGACTGACAGTATTGAGGGAGGATTCATTTGATGATTTTACCACGATAAAATGGTCACTAAACTCAATCATCAGAAAAAATGTAACTAAAGAAGTTTTAATGATGTTTATTTTTAAAATTATCTTTGCCAATTTTAAAAATATGGGTTAGGGACCTACTGCTAACTACGTTTACAAATAAACATTTCTGTACATTTAATTCTGTTTATTTATTACTACCTACGTATGCAACATGAACTCACTGGCACTGTGAATAATTATAGTACAAATGGGTATCATAGCATCGTATCGCATAGCTAGCTCCGCTCAGTACTTGCTCGTCCTCTCGCGGTATCCACGACCCGCGCTATGTGTAATCTAGTTACCTGCATAATTGACTCACCGCGTACCGGTGCAACTGTCTGTCGTCATCAGCGTTGACGTCAGAGGCCTTTCTACTGCACCTTGAACGAGAGGTAAACGGTTCATCACCTGGCCCAGACGACTGACGAATTCCCTGACGCGACATCAATGTATAAGGGCCGGCGCTCACTGATGGCATGGCACGGCTTGCCGCGTGGCATAGGATTTTTCCTGGTAGGCTACCGGAAGCTTGTTACCATTCAGTACAGCAGGATAGCTGCTTTTATGAAAAGGAAATCAAACTTCTTAAAATTTTGTCTGGAGCGGGCTTTTTGCAAGATGAAGTGGTAACGTTTTATTTCTTGCTGGGAACCAACAGAGCTAAAATAGGTTATATCAATCCGGAAAAAAAACGAAAGCCGCCATATGACATCTAAAATCGACCCACAACTTTTTTTCACGTCACCCTCCAATGAAAAGGTCCTGAAAGAAAAGAACCTCGATTAAGACTCTCTATGCCACTGTCCTGTGGCATACACAGCATGCCGCATTTCCACGCCGTGCCATGACATGCCATCAGTGGGCGCCTGCTCTTACAACTCTACTGTCATCGCTGAAAGCCCACAATGCTAAAAAAGGTTATACGAGTATACCAACCCACTGGCGATTCCAACTATTATTTCAATTATAGTTATTTCAGATTTACCAGGAAAAGCTATTGTTCCTACGTCATTATTTCGGGTTTCCCTATAATTACTTGCGTTTTTCGGCTTTACATGTTATGAATCAGAATGGCTACTGATTGAAAGCACAGAGGAGAATTGGCATTTGATTCAAGTCATCAAATCGTTTCGTATTCATAATTGGTCTGGAGGGATGTGCAGTATTAAGAAATGGGAACATTACTGTAAAATGCTGCCAGCGTTCCGGGCACTTGATTCCCCATTGACATTGACAGCGATGTAGATGAATTTTTTGACGCCCTATAGTTTTATACTTTAGTTTTAATTTAGTCATTTTTGTATATATTTTAGTTTTTAAGGGCGACTTTCACCAAAAGTTAAACATGTTTAAAATATTATTTAATGTCAAAATTCTATTGAATTTTGTGCTTAAATAAAATATTAAACATGTTTAACCGCTGGTGAAAGTCGCCCTAAATGTAAGTCAAAGTCAAGTCAAGTCACTTATATGTATAGTTTTTTAACTAATTAAGTTTATTATCCATTAAAATTCTCATGTTAAGGTTAAAAAACTAGTAATAAAAGTAGCGGTAAATCAACACTAGGTCAGTTTGCTCAGTTTTAAAAAGGTATGAAATGGAAAATGAGAGGAAATCCCAAACACGCACGCAAGCTTGCAGGTAGTAGTCACAATATTTTGTAATATGATGTAGGCAATGCGTTGATGTTTTCCCGCGGCGGTATCACCGGCAGCCGCGCCGCCGCCGCCCGCCACCGCCGCGCCACCGCTGCGCTCCGGTCAGTCGTCAGTCACAGATCCATGAAGTCGTTTATTCCCATCCGCCCCCTTTGAGCTTGCCACCGGGATGGTGGTTGGCACTAATTGGTAGCTTTTGCCACCCCGGTGGCATGCAATCATTCAATTTCGACTGCAAGACAAAATAAGCTTCCCTATCACTTTTGACTTCTCTCTGTTTTAAGAAAATGCGGGCCAAACATGTTTTGGATGAGTTTTTTTTAAACTGATTTCGTCACTGTTACTATCTTTAGAACATAAACCATCATGATGCGTTCGATATCAAGAGATATCAATCGTACGGAAAATAAAACAAACAGTAATATAAATAAAATAATAAATATTGAGTGTGCAAACTTTTCTGAATATTTATGTAATATAAATACATATAAATAAAGTCGAGTTACGTGGCCTTCACAAGGACGTGGTCGCCTGACGTGGCGCCTGTGACACTGTGTCGCACGCCTATGACCGCAATAGGGTTGCCAACTATTGTTTCAAGAAATAAAGTATTTTCTGGTCAATGAAATACTAATTAAAATTATTTTCAGAAAAACGAACAGTATTTTAATTATTTATTGTTTTAAATACATATTTATTCGAGCTTCTCTCACAACTTATTAATTTACAATCATTTTTTAAAAATATACGCCTCATCACAATTAAAGCTGAAATTAAAATAAATGAGGAGCTATGTTTTTATTAAATTGATAGATGCTCTATTTCTATCATCCCGCCACTTAGAATTCATAAGTGAAAAAACTCTTTCAGTAAATGCAGGTAGCAGGAACAGAAAGTAGATGATGAGACAATTTTTTAGTTATATTTTTAAATTCTTCTGAAGTGTTAACTAATAATAAACGGCACCACTTTTGCTACTACTCATTTCAAGAAAATCTTTGTCTTCTGATATTTTTTCATAAATAACTTTATTTGCGAGCATCTAATTGTAACATTATTTTGTGTCTGCATTTTGATGCTGAAAACAGTATTTTATGTTACTTTTTTTTTGTTCAACAGTAAAAACCATAATTTAGTTTGTTCAAAACAGTATAGTTGGCAACCCTAGCCCGCGCTCGCTCGCTCACCTTGCGTAACATGCGAAGAGTAAGTAACTGTACTACATAGCAACGTGGCTCGCCACACACGTATCAAAGTAATTACTGCAATGAAGTTATAAATTATTTATATCCACGAGGAAAACGAGAGCATTTACCTCGTGGTTGTTATTGATATTGTTTTGAATTAAAAGTTTATTACAATAATATGGAACATTATAAACGCCTGATATTCATAACATGCTAGCAGTAAGAAAATTCTCGAAAGGAAGCTATGGGAAGAAAACCAAGGTATACCACAATTGTTAAGAGGAAGAAGTGAGACGGTGTTAAGATGGTCACGGGATTGAATTGGTTACGAAGAGTCGATGTAATAAAGATTGGGAAGAGTTAAGAGACGCCTACACATATGGAAGATAGAGGCTGAAGAAGAGAGAATTAGATCAGTGTAGGTCTAGTCTTAGGGCGTCCCCTTTCGGTGTTACCACTAACATTTGCCCTTTAGTTACTTTTGTCACTCACCTTTCACTCATTTTCTCAACATGACCGAACCACCTAAAGTAAAAAAATATTTTTCTCGAATTTAATTTAAGAGTGCTTTCACACGGTTCGTTGTTTTTGTGCGACTTTTGGAACCTGATTCTGGGTATGACATTGCCACAAATAAAAAAAGTACATATACTCGAGAAAGTTTGATTCTTTCTGCGTGGAGTGCTTTAAACACATTTTTAGATTTGTTTACATACATAAGTAAAAACCTTGTCTCTGCTAAGGATGTTTCATAAAATTCTAATTTTTGTCAAACTTTTGTACCGAATTACATAGAAGGGATAATAGTAAAATAACATATGAAAATGTCCATGGTACATCTGAAAGATTATATTTGGACTGCATTAATCACTTTTTTATTTTTCATTCAGAAATAAACCAAAAATAATGTTTCAAAACAGGAAGAATTTGACATTTTTTCGTCCGAAATTATATTTTTTATCTAACAAGATTTACTGAATGTTCAATCAAAAAGTATTGAATAACTAAGGTTACTATGTTAGCTTGCATTAAAAAAATAATTAGCTCATTTAAAAGTAAAATAATAGTATTAAACAATTATAATATGCAATGACAAAATTCAATATAAAACCAAGAACGGTTTGTTCTTTGATTTAGACGGCGCGGGGCGCCTTCTGAGGGAGGACGTATCGCTCGCAACCATTTTGACATTAGTCACGTAATTATTAAAATTTAAAATACACGCCACCATTCATGACCTTTACACGCGGCGCCAGTGTCTTTGTCATGACATCAAATTCCATGTGGAAAATGTAGTACCTCGAATATTCCGCAGGTCATGAGTGGTGGCCAGTAATTTTCCTAGTCGCCAAGAATACAGTATAACCTACCTTTCTTGATACAAGCTAATATTTTGAATTAATTTGATTGAATTTTCCTACTATATTCGAATGTGGATATAATTGTAAAAAAAAAATAATGTACCTAAATAATACAAAAAAAAAAAAACAATTTAAATAATTCTGATAGCTTTTTTTCTGAATTGGTATTTATATGTAATTTCAGACTTGCTAACTTCCCAAACATTCCAGTTCGTTTGGATAATATAGCTCGCTGCAGGACCCACCATACCACCGGTCATGCCCCTGGTGGTATGGCTTTTTATTACGTGGTAAAATCATCAGATCAGCCCTTCCACCCAGGGAAGGGCAGGAGGGACATACAAACTTGTACAGACTAAAATCTACGGTGTCCTTCAATAACCCATTGCGATCCGAGGCTATGAATACCCGATAAGACAATTCCGCGACGCCCGGCAGGATTTGGCTCTCTTACGTGCGCCCTAAAAATTGATCTGATCGTTTTGAGGTAGCGGTTTACCAGAGAAAAGTTTTGTTTTAAACTTTTTGTATTCGTTTTTGATGTCGGTAAGTTTTTTTTTTCATCAATGTATTTTTATTAGGTTTGATCGAAGAGAGTTGAAGTCTTGTATCAGGTTCGGCATCCAGTCAATTGTGGTATTCCATTTTGGCAGCTGCATTGTATTTTTTTTTTTTTTTTGTAAATTCAAATGTGTCCTCCCGAGCGGGACGGGATTTATTACCAGACTCTAGTACTGACTAATATCCATGGTGATCCTTAAGTAGCCCTTTACGTTCCAGTGTCACCGTTACCTGATAAGACAGTCCAGTGACCAAGGCATGCTCCTACCCTCAAATAGAAATCGCTTCTCGGCGCCGTAGGTCACGCGGCTGTTCTCCCTCACGTGTTCCACCTCCTACTTCGCTAGCATGACTGCTTTGCATAAGGATTCGAGGTGACTACTTCCTATTACGTCTTGCCCCGCAGATCGTGGCCTCGATCAATGCCGGGCGCTATTAAATTGACTCAAGTGCATCGAGTTGGGATTTGGCAAACCTGTATCACTTCATGTACCTAACTTTTTTTGCAGACAACTCAATAAGTGGACTAATATAGTGGGTCGATGTCAACGGCACCTCCAAAAGGTCAAGATAGCCTGTCATTTTTACGGTTACACCTCAGAAAGATAGAACCGAGTCGGATTGGCTCCTTTTTGCGGAAAAATTCACGTCTTAGCAGCATTGAAGCTCAAGCACTCAACCGGCCATGGCTCTTTTGCCTGATATTACGAAAAACAGATACTACTCAGGAAACCCGAAGACTTCCAACTTGAACTACACAATCGCTTCCAGTGCCTAACCGAATGCGAAACTGTGGACGAGATTAACAATGGGTTGGTGGAAACTTTCCAAGCTGTGGGGTCCAAGTTCTTTAAGACCCCGCGCCGCAATAAGCCTCAAAAGCTCTCGAACGGAAAAATCCGGTTGATGCAGGACCGGACCGAGATGAGGCTGCAATCTTCAGCTGATATGTCGGAATATGGCAAACTCAATGCAACGTGACCTGCCCTCCTTTGGTGCTGCACGGATCAAAGAGGCAATCGAGCGGAACCGGGGCTCAAAAATGTTCGCAAATTCGTCTATTGGGAAGAGCCAAATGACAAAGCTGAAGATTAACGACGGCAGCATCATTTCGACTAAACTAGAGATACTAAGGAAGGATATACATCAACACGACAACCCAGTGTCGGTACATCTTGAGACTCAAGAGCTAAACTGACTCGACACTACACTGAGGATATCCCGGACATCAGCTTGTACGAGATTAGAATGGCTCTTAAACAGCTCAAGAATAACAAGGCGCCGGGTGAGGACAGAATCACAACAGAACTTCTGAGAGCGGGTGGAAAACCGGTACTTCTAGTCCTCCAGAAGTTATTTAATTCCGTCATACTCAAAGGTTCTACGCCAGAAGCATGGCACAGGAGTGTGGTTGTTCTTTTCTTCAAAAAAGGTGACAACACCTTGTTGAAGAACTACAGGCCAATCTCACTTCTGAGCCATGTATACAAGCTGTTCTCAAGAGTCATTACGAACCGTCTCGAACGCAGGTTTGATGACTTCCAGCCTATAGGTATATCGAAGTGTTGAAGTGTTTGTATAGAAACGCTACCATGTCCATTTGACTTCAGCAGGCGTAGCATGGCGCCGTAGAAAGGGGTTTGTCGACGGAAGAATAGACAAAATGACAGAACGTAGAAATATTTTTATCGTTTTAAGCATGGTTATGTGAAAAACATGGAAAAAAAAACGTTCTTTTCTTCAATAGTGTTCAAATGGTGTCACATTTGTGCAAAAAAAACAGTCGATTTGTGTAGAAATAACTTTGTCTTTTCTTCGTAGAATAGAGATAGAGTCGCCATGCTACGCGTGCAGGAAGAGAGCACGAAACCAATCCAATAAAAGGCGTGAGACAGGGAGACGTTATTTCTCCGAAACTGTTCACGAACGCGTTGGAGGACGTTTTCAAGCTCTTGGAATGGAACGGATTCGGCATCAACATCAATGGCGAATACATCACTCACCTTCGTTTTGCCGATGATATTAGTCATCATAGCAGAATCGTTGGAGCACCTCAATACTATGCTCAGCGACCTTAGTATCGTTTCCCAACGGGTCGGCCTTAAAATGAACATGGACAAGACGAAAGTCATGTCGAATGTCCATGTGGCACCCTTACCGGTTGTTGTTGGGAGCGATACTCTCGAAGTTGTAGACCATTATACTTACCTTGGACAGATTGTTCAGTTAGGTAGGTCCAACTTCGAGAAAGAGGTCGCCCGAAGAATCCAACTCGGATGGGCAGCGGTTGGGAAGCTACGTGATATTTTCTCATCGAGAATCCCAGTGTCTCAAGAGAAGGGTGTTTGACCAGTGTGTGTTGCCAGTGATGATATATGGCTCCGAAACGTGGTCCTTGACTGCTGGCCTTTTAGAGAGACTAAGAGTCACTCAACGAGCAATGGAAAGAGCTATGCTCGGAGTTTCTTTGCGGGATAAAATCCGGAACATGGATATTCGGCAAAGAACCAGAGTCACCGACATAGCTCATAAAATTTGCAAGTTGAAGTGGCAATGGGCAGGCCATAGCGCTCGTAGAACTGACAACCGATGGGGAAGAAAAGTTCTCGAGTGGCGACCACGGACCGGAAAGCGCAGCGTAGGCAGGCCTCCCACTAGGTGGACCGACGACATCTTGAGGGTCGCGGGCATCCGATGGATGCAAGTGGCGAATTGTCGTTCGGAGTGGCGGTCTAAGGGGGAGACCTATGTTCAGCAGTGGACGTCCTCCGGCTACTGATGATGTTGATGATGATGAGATACTACTCAGAATAAAACATACAAAAAAATAAGTTAGCATTCAAATAAATCGTAAAAATAAGCGAAATTGAATGAAAAGTGAGAAATTACAGGAATGTGTCAAGTTTCATATACATAAATAATAATGAAATCCAAAAAATAATGTTCTTTTGTCTCTTAAACCCTGTGTTATTTTACTGAAGGTGAAAATTAAATGTTCTCTATTAAATAACGAACATTTTCTATACCGTTTCAATAGAAATTAGGTAAAAAGCCTGAGTGACCAATTGTAGCATCGTAATTCGAGCATAAACGAATCTATGCACTGTTAGTCGCAATTGATCGAAGATGAACTCAGGTACTACTTGCTGTGCGAATGGAATAATGTGGAGTTGAACCACATTTTCTACGCAATTTTGAGCAGTCACGTAACTTCATTAGGAAGTGTAAGCTCAGTTTTTCGAGATAGAGATTATAACTTAGAGCTCACCGAAACATTCTGTTTCAAGAGTTAAATGATCTGAAACCCTGTTGTTTAGATCTTTTCTACACTCTGATAGATCTCTCTTTATTAAAAAAAATACCCAGCTGTAACCCAGTATAAGCAGCACTGAAGCCCAGTCAAAACAGTTCAATAAATATTCTCCTTTGCAAATGTTTAACGGGTTGCACCATCCGCTCACAGTTAACTGCAAAATATTCGAGAAGAGTCTTGGTTCGCCACAAGAATCTTCTCGAATATTTTTAATCTTCATGGTGTCGATTCGAAATTGTCTTGTCAATTAAAGGGGAGCTTGTGGCTGGTCGCAATGGAGTTTGTATGATCCGCGTAGTAGATTATCGCTCTCTTTGCGCAGTTTAACGTCTTCTTGGGCCTTGCTCACTTTCTTCCTGGATCACGGCGTTTGGTGATATTCTCTCGTCTCTTAATTGACACTAGTTTCAAATATTTTGAACCACTGGTTGGAAATATTCGACCATTAAACCGACCATTTCTGGCTATATCTCCTTACCGTAATCACCCCAAGTGCTGGTTTTGCGTCCATAATTATGTCTCTGAATAGATGGCATAAATGACTGTTTGGACTGTGTAAATTCTTTATAATTTCAAAAATTTAATTAAAAAGTTATGAATTCCAGTGAGTCACTAGAAACAAAATTAACACTTGAAGAAGTCATAACAAGATAATTTACTCGTATAGAATGGAACTGAATAATCTCTTTAATGCACACTTTGTAAATTACAAACATATCCAATTCGCAGTGTGACACAATGTGCGGTTTAAAGTGTAATATAATGAGTGAACCTTATTTTATTTTGATAGGTATATATTTATCAATTATACATTCGTTTATGAAAATAAGTAGTTTCTAGAAGACCGGAATCTTACTTTGTTTATTCGAAACAAAAGTGGCAAAAGGTCATGATGTTTTCTTGATGGTATACGAGGCATAGCTGTTTCGTTAGTGTTTTGTTTTTATGCGGGTTGCATCACGATGTCAAATTGACAGGAATTGTGTTCTTTCAGTATGTCATAGCGCCCTTAAGTGGTATTGAGCACTAAAGCTTATGTTCCTAAAGGTTACATTTCCGTATCTCTACTTATTTGCAATATCCCTTTTTTTTTTACTTGGCAAAATCATCAAATGAGTCCTCCAACCCCGGGCAGGACGGGAGGGACTGTCAGACTTCTACTGACTAAAATCCACGGTGTCCTTCAATAGCCCTTTCTGATCCGGGGTCACGGTAAGGCAATAATCCCGCGACCCCGGCAGGTTTTGGCCCTCTGAGAGGGGGGCCCCGTCAGTATGCTGACGCTCTTTGAGGCGCGCGTGGGACACAACGCGCCGTCGACCCGGGCATGGTCCATGGTCGGGCAGCGAGTTGCCCTTTACTCGCTGCCCGCATGCCCGCGATTTGCAATATCCCTAGTAAAATTCCCTACCTCTTACTTCCAAACGTTGCCTCTTATTTATAATCTAGAATCTAGATTTGTGTAAGTTATAATACGTATGTACTGTAATATAAATAATAATTACATAATAAAATTATAAAGCGAACCGATTTGCAAAATCCATTACTGGTTTCAGATCTCAAACAACAAAAAGTTGGCAGTTCATTAGTACGCGCGTACTTTCCGATAATTTTCCGGTTGACAAGCGGCATTGTCTTACCGTTGTTCTATCACGGTAATTGATTCGGAGACAATCGCCGATGTTCCGGGGAATTCGCCTTCTTATCCAAGACTAACTGGCCGCTCCATGGACCGCTTTGTGAGGTGTCCACGGTTAAACCAACGTTTGCTAACGACCATAGAGCACGGGTAATAGCCGTGAATACCTGTTTTTTTATCACAATTTACTTTGCTGTTTATCTTTTGTAACGTAGTAGTTATTCCTAGAAGTTCGGCTACACTGTCGGGCCTACACAGTTACGCAATTTTAGTGAGTTAACGGTATCAATACTGTTAAATAGAGTTGTAGGCAATGAGGCCATAAATAAGAAGAGTAAGTAAGTTCAAAGCGTTTTATTCTCATTTCCAATAAATTCACTTTCAATATCTTGAGTTTTGTTAACCTCTAGGATTTATTCACACAATACTTGCGTACCATGCTTTCTTTTAATATCGTGATCTAGAGGTGAGTTAAAACCGTTAACTAAAGTATAGTTTAATGAGCAAGAAGGACTCCTTACTTTTCATCCTTCGAGGCTTTCTGGAACTTATAATTATGACTGATACAAGAGTAGTTTGTATGAGTTATTGTACACATAATTGACACTTTTGGACTGCTAATAAAACCAATTGTAGCAGTATTATACACATGAACTTTAATATAAAGTAGCTACAGCCAAAGTAGCTTTCTTCAGTAGACTAAGTATATCTACGAGTATTATTTGGAAGTAAGCAAGTTTTAGTATAACTTTCCTACTTGTGTGCAGAATGTGCTCTATAATAATCCCTTTTTTTGTTTCATTTTAAAGCATTCGATACCATCCTAAATTATAAGAAACCCATTATATTTATCACACAAACAGAAAAAATATTGTTCAAACAAAATAGCCGAAAATTGCAGTCGGATGCGTCTGCGCTTGTAGACGTTTAAATTAAAAGAAGCCGCCCAAGATTGATGCATTGCCGACGAGATAAGTAACGTTTTTCTCAAATAATTGCTATGCGTGGATTCGTGGTATTCGGTGCGTCTGCTGGTGTGGGGTATTTGAACCTTTTCGGGGAAGTTTTTCAGCATTTTTAATATTCGTCTGTCGGATGACATTTGGTGCCGCCGCCGCCGGACTCATCGTCGACGCATTGTTGTTGAATGTGATGTGGGAAAGAATTATGTGGATCTTCCAGCAATTTTTGTTTTGCATTTTACGGCGAATACATATCATCTGTTTGATACTTGCACATATACATAATTATAATGTCTACTCTTTATACTATTTTTATTTTCTTAACGCCACGCCCGCGCCGCCGCCGTCTTAAATCTCTGGATCGACCACATTTGAAGCGTCGTCACCAGAATATTATCTCAGTTATACATATATTTCTTATAATACGTGTATCCCTTCCCGTAAAATTCAAGCGGTAGATCCCTGTTATCCTAGCATGTCCGAAATCATCCCCAGGATGCGCCTGCGCCGCACTTCCCGGTACGCATGGCTAACGCACGAATTTTAATGCGTTTCAAAATTTTTTTAGAACTCATTTCCGATACGAAGAAATGGTCAATGGTCCGATTTTAATGATTTTCCCCTTCCCGCTAGAAAGGTTTGAGACATAATTATCTGTAGGGTTGATTTATTATTCAGTTTCCGTGGAAATGATGCATGAGGCTGGCACTGACGTGACGTGGTGTCTGAACATGCAGACCTTACACATTTCTTTCGTATTAGTCACGGATTACTACACAATTTCATAAAGTTTAAGTTGCTTACATAGCTGTTGTAATTAAATTCAGTTTCTCTAGGTTCATTTTTTTTTTTGAATGAAGTATTAAGGTGCCAATAGACTTGAGCATTCACTTTGATAATAGAACATCGAGCGTTCGCCATATTTAAATTTCTCGAATTGTAAAACGAACAGAGTCAAGCATAGAGCCAAACGTCGCGTCGCTACGAACATTTTCATGATCTTTCTAGCGAACGCTCTAGGCCTCTAGTCGATACTCGATAAAAGATATTCCTTTCGTATAATATGTCAGAACTTACTTAGGGGTTATATTAATAAAAGAAAAATAGAAGATCATACGAGTAGCAAACTAATCTGGGTCTTCTTAGAAATGGAAGTGGAGGTGTTCCCCAAGAATATTCAAAATTATTTCCGGAACTCTCGATAGAATACTCGCTAAAACGATAAGAACCTTGTAGTAGGGGAGCCGAGGATGCTAAATTTGCAGTTACTCGAGCGTCATGGAGACCTATTGGATTTGAAAGATTATGTTCTAAAAAGAAAAAAAGTTTCTGACAAGTTTTCTATTTTGGTGAGGGGGAGAGCTTGTAAAGAGCTTTGAAACTGTAAAAAAAAACAGTTGTACAGAAGTACTCGAGCGCGTCAGATATTTATAGTGTAAACGCGCTTTACATTTCTGATAACCAATACATATTAATCTGACGATTAACTCGAGGGGGCTGTCCGTGGCAAGCGGTTGAAAATCCAAAAAAAAAATAAGTTACTCGAGCGCGTCAGATATTCAAAGTGTATGTAAAGTAAACCCTAAAAAGTGTCGTATTAAAATGTCTGACGATTTGGATGTGGCGCAAAGTAATAATTCATATTTCTATCTGTAAAAAAAAAAACCGGCCAAGTGCGTGTCGGGCCACGCACAGTGTAGGGTTCCGTAGTTGTCCATCAAAATACTTACGTATGCGAACTAACTAAACTGATTCGCTGAATTTAATTTTAAAAAGAAGAATTTTCAAAATCGGTCCTGGAGTCTTTGAGAAATCGGGGAAAATACATAAGAAAAAAGATTACAACGAATTTAGAACCTCCTCTTTTTTTTAATTTAGTTAAAAATAGTTGACGATAAAAACCTACCCATCCCCAAAAAACATATCTATAAAAGCTGTAAAAATAAAGTTGACAAACTTACATTTGCAGTTGTCTCCGATACATTTTGTTTAAGAAAATATGATATCAAGTACATTTTATAAGTTGGTCGACTATTACTCGTAAAGTTGTAAAGCCTACTTAGTCATGATAATTTTCTTTTGAACTTCGTTATATGTACTACTATTGTGAATTTTTTCACACCCCCAAACATAACCGTTTAGCTGGTAGAGGGGGGGGACACTCGAATCGAGCAAAATTTAGCACTTTAAAGCTTAATATTTCACAAACGAATTTTTTTATCAAAAAATTGTTCATGGAAACTATCATTATTTTTTAAAGGCCTATTTAATGATACCCCACACTAAGGGGTACGCGAGAAAAAAAAATCCTCACTTTACGTGTAAGTACTGGAGGTACCCTAAAAAAAATATTTTACGAGATTTTATTTTACCACTTTTTAGGCACAACAAATCCGTATATTTACACCAAATTACAGCTCTCTAGTACAGTGCGTCTCTGAGCTAAACTGCGGACAGACGGACGGACGGACGGACGGACGGACGGACGGACGGACGGACGGACGGACGGACATGGCGAAACTATAAGGGTTCCTTGTTGACTACGGAACCCTAAAAACGTAATCTCGAGATACTCGAGCGCGTCAGATTTTTATGCAGGAGGTTCAAATTGATATCATAGTCCTCCTGAATAATAATCTGACAATTATACGGAGGGATATCGCTATTCTGAGCATCTTAAAATAAATTTATAAAGAAGATAACTGCATTCACGCATAAAAAAAGTATAAAATTAAATTAAATGTAGTAATTACAAATAGAAACTCGTCTACATCATTAAAATCCTATCAAAAACATAAATGTCAAATGAGAGCCAAGTTCAATTATGATATATGCCTTGGTTTACGACTTCACGGACAAAATAAGTGAAATCTAAATAGGTGCCAAGTTCAGTGGTCAGAGGGCCAAAGCCTGCCAGAGTCACGGGACTTATTCCATCACCGTGACCCCGGAACATAAAGGGCTATTGAAGGATACCGTTGATTTTAGTCAGTACGAGTCTGACAGTCCCTCCCGCCCTGCCCGGGGTGGGAGGACTCATTTGATGATTTTACCACGTTAAAAAAAAAAAAAAAAAAAGTTAAGTGGTCAGTCCTGAAGTTTATTTATACATAACATATAAAAATCAATGGCACTTTTCGTTGTAATTTTATAACTCAAGAAAGGGCTCACCTATCCAAACCAAATATTTAACTTTGTTCAGACTATTTAGTAGTTGGTTTATGTGAAGTTTGCACAAAATCAGTAGAGCGGTTCTTCATTTATCACATTTTTTTGTAACAAATTAATTAATAAAAGGCGGATCATTTTGTTAATGGGATTTTTGCTGTCAAAGTACCGAAGCACCTAACGGGCTGAAATGAAGATGTAAATAAAAATTAAATAAAATATGCACAAAATTATTTTTGATTAATAAAACTCCTTTAAAAAAAAAAGTTTAAATATTCAAACCAAATCGAAAAATAACCCATATGGGTGCAAAGTTCTTATCAATTTAAATAAATGAATTCCAAATACATGGTAGCTGCTGTAAACCGTTGAGGAGTTCTCTGAACAGTACTTTGTCTTCATCATCAGACCCGTAATGACAGTTACAACCCATCTTGGTGTAAAGTGCTCATCAATATAAATGAAATAAGTCCAAATCAAGGTAGCTTTTGTAAACGGTCGAGGAGTTCCCTGAACTGCCCTTCGTCTTCATCATCAGACCCTTAATGACAGTTACAACCCATCTAGGTGTACTTATCAATTCAAATTAATCAAGCTCAAACACAAAATAGCTGCTGTGAATCGTTGAGGAGTTCCCCCGACTGTCTCTCGGCTCCATCAGATCAACTCCAGACCTTTATCAAATTGAAATGCTTAAAAATTCTTTATGAAAAAACTTATAAACGCACAAGTCACCCCTACGATTTTTGAAAGTTTCCCTCGATTTTTCTGGTCTTCCATCATCAGACCTTGATTTCTTTACCATGAGACATTTTGAAAGTCGGTTAAAAACAGTGCACCAGCCATTGCGCCGCGCTGGAACCCAGCACTGATAATGCTCGACTATACGCTGGATCTGTTGGAACCGAAACCTGAAGCCATATTGCTCGTCAGGAATGAGGCTCTTTACAACAGTGTAATCTTTGAGTCGCTTATAAATAAGTCTCTCTTAGATTTTTCCGCGAACATTCAGGAAACTGATAGGACGGTAACTCATGGACTCGGACTTGGGCTTGCCTGACTGATGACCAATAACAATGGCCTCTTTCCATGCCTGGCATGCCATATTATTGCTCGGAACGCTACATATATTAAATCACGACCGATAGTAGCGAACTAACTGGTACTTCACCTTTTCTTCACGATTCTACCGACTTCGCCCCATGGAAATCGTCAGATTATTAGTGAGTATGATTTTTACAGTGTAACCTTCAATAAAAAAAAAAATGAAACGCGCTCGAGTATTTCAAAATGACGTTTTTTTTTTACAACTTCAGTACTCGCTCATTTCCTAATGCCACGCTCAAATTGTCAGATTATTGAAATATACACTCTTCTGAACGTAATTAATCTACCTTTTCTTAATCTGACGTGCTCGAGTATTTCTGCGGATCGATTTTTTTTTACTAATCTGACGGGTTCTCACAGACAAACCCCACCAGATAAAGGGTTGATATTTGGTACAGGTACATTAAAGGGTGCAAGGATTCTCCCTTATAATAATCTGACGCGCTGGAGTAACAGCAAAAATCCCTTCCTGGGCTCCCCAACTATTGTTTATTTTTCTGTAATGTAACATTCGCAACGTGTAACGTAAAGTGCGCAAAACCCCTCGTGGGGTAAACTCATCCCATGTTAGCGAATATAATGTTTGTTCTAAGTTTGATACTGATAGTCTCGATCAGTTTCTCATTTTGTTTGAATGAATGACGGAATTTGCATTCTGTACAAATAAAATTGCACTTTTAAGTCTTGTTGCCTTGATTTACGGTCTATCTTAGTTTGTTTTGACTGTACAGACGTTTAGGGAGAATTTCCGTAGTTTAAATTATTTTTGAAAAAAAAAATTACCTATATTAAAAATGATAGAAATCGATTCAATAAACGATTCTGAACAAACTAATTTCAGGATGTGCGTTAATTATGTTACATGTTGTATAAGTGAGTGAAATTTTTTCAGCACCTTTTTATGATGCAATGGCAATTCGCGTTGAAAAAACTAGCTCACATGGAAAACCCTGTAGAACACAAAGTGTTTATTGTAATCATGAGATTCGTAAGGAATTTGCTATGTATGACTAAGTAGGTAATGTGGACGTGAGATGAACCAGAAAACCCACACACTCATTCAATGTAATTTTTGCACAAATTCAGTCTTCCGGTCTGCGTATTCGCTGGGTGCGAAGTACTAGGTGGGGGTAGTACAGTTCGATGGCAGCGCTCATGGTGGCGAATAGTAGAAGTTCTGACAGCTTTGCCTCAGAGTACAACATTCAGCTTTGTCAACTGACATAAATGCGCTAAACTCAGGAACTACAGGTTCGAATTGAAAAAAATATTTTTGCGTTGGATAGCCCATTAATCGAATAAGGCTATAGGCTATATAACAGCACGCTATGACTAATAGGAGCAGAACAGCAATGAAAAATGTTGGAAAATCGGGAAAATCTTATTGAGAGCTTGCATTGCGTGCGCTGCCTAAACGGTTTACATTACGCAAAAATAATGTATGACGGAATTGTTCCTCATGAAACGTTCTAAAATAAAGTCCGCGACAGCATATGTCTATCTTTTAAGATTAACTCACCATAACCCTTTTTATGGAAATCAAATTGGTTTTAAATTAATACATTTCTTGCGACGATGTTTTGAACATAATATTAATCCTTACCCAAATAAATACGTTAATCATTACAAGCATTTAGTTTTTAACAAAATTGCCCTTGACATTATTTGATTTCAATCAATATTTCACGAGATATTGTAGTTTTTTCAACGGCAGGTGTTGGGGCGCAGTCGGAATACGACGGCTCTGTCAGCTGTCACATTCAGCTCTGTAATCTGTACGTATTTTTTTATAATCGCGTTATTTTGCCACATAAAAAATAGTTCACAGCAGTTGCTGTGTTGTAAACTGCAAGAATACTAACAGAAATAGTGAAATTAAGTTTTATTGATTCCCAAGCGGTTCTTGGAAAGATGAACAATGCAGGAGATGGTTAGCTGTCGAGAAGAGAAAAACTAAATGAAACCATAAACCTTGTTTTAATCCTGTATTTTACATTTTTCTTATAGGTAGGTAACAATTTGCCTATGTTTATTTAATTTTGTTCAGTTCCAATGGATCGCCATGGAATCCAAACCCAAGTGTTTTGTTAAAGATTCTGATTTAAATTAGAACGGTCAGACCCGTCAAAGTTGCAAACGCTAGGTGGCGCTAAAGTCGTGCACGGTGTCAATTGCCAAACTGTATGCTGACCTAGACACCCATAGTCTGTACTGAACTACGTCGTGATCATTGAAATCACAAACAAATTGGAGCAAACTACATAGGAGCTCAGAGCATTCTGAGATTGTATGCACTTTGCTTGCTTGTATGTAAAGCAAACTGTGACACGCGAATATCTGTAACTGAGGGTATATAATTTGAATAATATTGAAAATCAAAATATCTACGCTTAAAATATCGATGTTCAAAACATCGTAAATGAAAATATCAAACGACCATAAAATCGAAAATTAAAATATTGAAAGTTTATAATATCGAATGGTTCAATGATCTACGTCCATATCAAATATCCAAATATCTACAAAAGTTACAATACATCGAAAGATCTAAATATCGAAGTACAGCGTTATCGAATGTCCTAAATATCAAACCTAACAAGGTAAGTCGACGGAGCCCCGCTTTGCGGGGCTCCTATTTCTGTTTGCAAGGTTTGAAGTAACATAACACGAAGAGGATCGCGGGGTTTAAAGACCCCGCCATCCTCTTCTAACCTAACCTGTCCGAGTCGGGGTGCCCCAAGTTCCGAGCTCGTGCATCCAAAGTCCGTCCAGCTACCTTGGTAGGTAGTATTATCAGCAATTTTACTAAGGACGCAAGAGCGAGCGAATTCATTTTTTGTTGGTACATCACCACCATCCATCAATTTGCTATTAAACCACAGGAAAGAGCCCAAAATAAGCTTAAAACTTCAAGCACCTACGAGTTCCGAGGTGATGTCTGTCTTTTCCCTGGACAAGCCTACTTTTACACTATGAATCCTCAAAGTAAAAAATAAAAATAAATAACGTCATGATGACTGGTAATTTCACATTGTTTTGTTTATTACATACATTCTAGGGAAAACATGTCATTTGAAGTATAGGGGCATGCAGTCATCCACACTAGTGCGCTAGTGCCTACCTTACTTTAACATTTTTGTGACGAGTTACTAACATTTGATCTACTAAAATAGGGAGTTTTACCTTTCTTTACTGAATCATTTTATGTCATGAAAAATAATAATTCACTTTCAATCATCATCATCTTCCTGCCCTTATCCCATTTTACTTGTGGTCGGCGCAACACGTTTTTTCTTCCATTCTCCCCTATCAGACGTCACAGTATCATTTACTCCTTTTTCTTTCATATAATTCCTTAGACAATCCATCCATCTCTTCTTTGGCCTTCCTCTTCCTCTCCATCCATCAACATTCATACTCATCACTCTCTTAATCACATGAGTTCCACTGATTTTGTCACATGAGTCACAAAAAAATTTAGAGTTGGTTTGGAAACGATTCATTTCTAAAAATCTCTAAAATTTTATTCCTGTGTACCACTAAAAAAGTTTACTGAAAAAATGCGGATTTAAAAAAAAATCTTTAGGAACTCGGTGACAAAAAAAAATTAGGAAATAAGTTAAACTAAATTATTTAAACTGACTTACGAAAGAAAAGTAATTTTGTTCTTTTTTGTGTTTGTTTTAGAGGTCGTTGATAATTTATTTTTATTCTCTTTTAATTTTTTATTTGCACGCAAAAAGCATGAGTAAAAAAAAATTGGGTTGCTCAACTTTTCTGGAATACCAATAGAACCTTTGAACTACAAAGTTAAGGCTCATCAATATCTAGAAATAAATTCGGTTAGTTTTGGCTTCGAGACCGTTATGTCTGTCCCACGAAGCACTATAACCATGACAAGAAAGTCATATAGGTGTTGTGTGTGAGAGCAATCGGTTGCCTCTTGCAAGTAGTACATACCCACTGGTTTTTGTTTTTACATCGTCATGAATTTTCCTCGTAGTTGGGTTTTCTTTCTGTTAAACTTCCTCATCAGTCAGTCAACAGTTATTCGGATAACACACCTGTCTTTCCCAATTTCCAAATTTTTAGGGTTCCGTACTTCAAAATAAAACTAGAACCTTCATTACATCAATTCGTTGTACTGTCTGTTATTCAGGAACGAGTTCAATCAAATTGAACTGAAATTATACTTGTCAAAATAATTATTCAGGAATGTCGTAAGGCAAAGAAAAAATCAACCGTCAAAGTCAAAAGACACTAGAAGAACTATTTAAAAAAAATAGGAAAACCCGAAAAAACAACTGAACAACAACAACTGAAAATTGATTGAATCTGAGTTTTTAACCTGCAGATGTCATAGAAGTCTACGCTTCAAAAAATTGACCACCCTGATGAGTTCACGCGAATAAATTATGAAACATTATCATACAAGTAAATCCTAATGAATACATTAGTTAGAATATACATGCACAATATACGGAAAAAACAAATTTTCTCAGTCACCGGTTAGTTAGTTACCCAGTTAGATCGATTTTTTTATTTTTCTTAAACATTAAAATCGTAAGAGCCGTTGGTGTTAAAAATTTCTAAACATAATTCTGTACATTTTGCTCGAAGCGTAAAAAAAATCGTTTAGGATAGGATATCGAAGGAAACATTACATAAGCTATATTTAAACGCTCGCAAGTTCAAGTTTGTCAACTTTTATAACTACAAGTACAAGTTATATTGGTACGGACTACGGAACCCCTCGTCTTGACACTATTAAAAAAATGATGACTTATTCTACTACATTATAAATGCCAAAGTTAAGTGAGGATGTATGTATGTGTATAGTATTGTTCGAGACCGTTATGTCTGTCCCACGAAGCACTATAACCATGACAAGAAAGTCATATAGGTGTTGTGTGTGAGAGCAATCGGTTGCCTCTTGCAAGTAGTACATACCCACTGGTTTTTGTTTTTACATCGTCATGAATTTTCCTCGTAGTTGGGTTTTCTTTCTGTTAAACTTCCTCATCAGTCAGTCAACAGTTATTCGGATAACACACCTGTCTTTCCCAATTTCCAAATTTTTGGGTTCCGTACTTCAAAATAAAACTAGAACCTTCATTACATTTTCGTTGTACTGTCTGTTTATTCAAACGAGTTCAATCAAATTGAACTGAAATTATACTTGTCAAAATAATTATTCAGGAATGTCGTAAGGCAAAGAAAAAATCAACCGTCAAAGTCAAAAGACACTAGAAGAACTATTTAAAAAAAATAGGAAAACCCGAAAAAACAACTGAACAACAACAACTGAAAATTGATTGAATCTGAGTTTTTAACCTGCAGATGTCATAGAAGTCTAGCTTCAAAAACCCCGACCACCCTGATGAGTTCACGCGAATAAATTATGAAACATTATCATACAAGTAAATCCTAATGAATACATTAGTTAGAATATACATGCACAATATACGGAAAAAACAAATTTTCTCAGTCACCGGTTAGTTAGTTACCCAGTTAGATCGATTTTTTTATTTTTCTTAAACATTAAAATCGTAAGAGCCGTTGGTGTTAAATGTTTTTGTAAACATAATTCTGTACATTTTGCTCGAAGCGTAAAAACGTTTAGGATAGGATATCGAAGGAAACATTACATAAAGCTATACGCTCGCAAGTTCAAGTTTGTCAACTTTTATAACTACAAGTACAAGTTATATTGGTACGGACTACGGAACCCCTCGTCTTGACACTATTAAATAAAATGATGACTTATTCTACTAACATTATAAATGCCAAAGTTTGTGAGGATGTATGTATGTGTATGTATGTATGTTTGTTACTCTTTCACGCAAAAACCACTGAACGGATTTGTCTAAAATTTGGTACACTGATAGTTTATAATCTGGATTAACACATAGAATAGTTTTTATCCAGATTTTATGTTCCCGGGGGATAATTTTCGAGTTGTAGCGGGTGAAGCCGCTGGCAACATCTAGTTTTACAAAAACTAACCTAAAATGGTTGTTAAATGTTTGGGAACTCCGTTGGTAATCATTGACAACAGTATCGATTGTTCTCTCGTGATTCGTGAATCATATTCCATCCATTCATTTTGTTGTTGTCTGGGTAGTAGGTACAGACAGCTCTATGGCTTCTTTTTGTCTGGCACCGTTAATGAGTTATGTGGAGACAAGTGGCACTTCTTTGCGGAAGATTTTGCTGGATAGTCGTCGGTCCTTGCTGCTCGGTTTGAACCCGTATTTTTAACCGACTTCAAAAAGGACGAGGTTCTCAATTCCGAGATTTATAATTATGTTTTTAATGCAGTCTGATCGACTCTTTTTTGGTAAAATTAATTGTAGCGTACCTTTTAGATATGAAAAATGATTTGCTAAATTAAACCATTTCAGTAGGTAGGTACATAAGATGTTACAGTTCAAAAATATGATCCCTATGCAATCTACCTCCTAGTAGGCATGCAAACATTATAATTTAAGTTGAAGAGAAACAATGAAAAGAAGATTATTATTATGATTATTCCAGCTATCGCCATTGTACTACTTTTTTGTATACTTAATACTTTTTATGGATCTACACACCAGAACGGCATTAAATCTGTGGGTGCGGTTAGCCGATACAAAATCTGGATAGAAAATGCTGAACAGTCAGCTATCTCTCTCTGTCGCTCTCGTCTGAACTTATCAGCCTATGCTGCTCAGCATTCGCCATTTTTCTTTCAGTGCTGCTAAAATATTGCCCGCACCCTATTTGTTTTAAGTAATGCTGATGTTGATTTCGCATCAACACGCAGGCCACGTGATCGTAGTTTTGACACTGAACACTGCGGTAATATGTGACTATGGTTAAACGCAGGTCACACAGAAGAGACGTAAGACGAGGTCGCGTCGCAGACAGGGTGATGTTCAAACGTTGCGTCGGCGACGCGACTCTTCTGTATGTTTTGCGTCGCGACGCTTCTATACATTTTTTTATGAAAAAGACGCGTCTTACGTCTTTTCCGTGTGTCCAGCTCTTTAGCATAGTGTCCTATAGATTGGCAGCTATGCGCCAAACGAAACAAATACCTGTTCCAAGTCTGCAGTTAAAGGTTTCATAACGACAGGAAAAAGCAGACGTCATGGTTACCCTATCTTTAAATCGATAAAACATAAACTTGATTTGGGCTCGGAATCTCCCGCTCCCGCCTCGGGAGTCCCGAGTGAGTCACGGGACGAGGGGCCCACTCATTATACCTGACTAACTACTTCTGAATCGTTACATGTGTTCATGCCCACTTGATTGAAGACTCACAGACCGTTCGGCGAAAATAAGATGTAAGTAGTTTAACAGTCAATGACTGTGTCCTACAACATACATGTGACATCACAGAATACTCAGTGTGTGTCACTCATTAAGATGCGAGCTAATGAATGAATCTTTGATTGTATATCAGCTGGGAACGACCTCTTTACCAATAAAACATTGCATCATCACATATGAGTATGAGAAGACAGAGAGTATCAACCAGAATTCAAAAAAATAAAATTTAAAAAATCTAAGACGAATTTTAGATTTCGTGATAAACAGAATGAATTTTTAGGGTTCCGTAGTCAACAAGGAACCCTTATAGTTTCGCCATGTCCGTCCGTCCGTCCGTCCGTCCGTCCGTCTGTCCGCAGTTTAGCTCAGAGACGCACAGTACTAGAGAGCTGTAATTTGGTGTAAATATACGGATTTGTTGTGCCAAAAAAGTGGTAAAATAAAATCTCGTAAAATATTTTTTTTTAGGGTACCTCCTGTACTTACACATAAAGTGAGGATTTTTTTTTCTCACGTACCTCTTAGTGTGGGGTATCATTAAATAGGTCTTTAAAAAATATTGGGAGTTTCCATTAACAATTTTTTGATAAAAAAATTAGCTTGTGAAATATTAAGCTTTAAAGTGCTAAATTTTGCTCGACTCGAGTGTCCCCCCCCTCTACCAGCTAAACGGTTGTGTTTAGGGGTGTGAAAAAATTCACAACAGTAGTATATATAACGAATTTTAAAAGAAAATTATCATGACTAAGTAGGCTTTACAACTTTACGAGTAATAGTCGACCAACTTATAAAAAGTACTTGGAAATCATTTTTCTTAAACAAAATGTATCGGAGAACATGCTCTTCAACTGCAAATGTAAGTTTGTCATTTTTATTTTTACAGCTTTATTAGGTATGTTTTTACGGTATGTTTTTTGGGGATAGGTAGGTTTTTATCGTCAACTATTTTTAACTAACTTCAAAAAAGGAAGAGGTTCTAAATTCGTCGTAATCTTTTTATTTATGTATTTTCCCCGATTTCTCAAAGACTCGTGGACCGATTTTTTAAAATTAAATTCAGTTTAGTTAGTTCGCATAAGTATTTTGATGGGCAACTACGGAACCCTACACTGTGCGTGGCCCGACACGCACTTGGCCGGTTTTTAACTGGGCGTGTCGTCAAAATCGGTCTCGAGACTCCTTTCAACATTTTTCGATATTGACGTAAAAAAAAAATCTTATGTGGCGTCTCTTATCTCAGACTTGATTAGCTTAAAGGGAGATCTCAAACACAACCACCCACCTCGTATGTTTGTATTTTGTAAAAAAAAAACACTTTCAGGATTAGCTGGTAAAGTGAGACAGGACGATCCCTTGCAGTGCTTGTCAAACCGTTTGGTTTGATCAGTAGTTGTCAGTCATTAACAATAGTTAAAATCAAACAAACCTGCCTTTGTGCCCGATGCACCTAGAGTTTCACATCTTTCCGTGACCACCACCGTAGCCACTATCCGTAACAAAATAGATCGAATCTAATGTAATAGAACCATGAAACATCTAAACAATAAATTAATCAACGTTAACCGACAGGTTTTCCTCGATCGGTTTTCGCAGAATTTCGTGCTTTTTAGCGAAAAGTTAGTAAAATGATAACGGGTTCTAACTAATCGATGATGGGGCGCCTGGCAACACTAATGTTAAAAATAATAACGTAATTTACTGTCATCTCCTGTAGTCGAACTGTACCGTGATTTATCTGGGGGCACGGTAGTGCCCCCGCCAAGATTATTATTTTTAACATTAGTGTCTAACTAATCGATGATGGGGCGCCTGGCAACACTAATGTTAAAAATAATAACGTAATTTACTGTCATCTCCTGTAGTCGAACTGTACCGTGATTTATATTAGTTTTTTTTTTAACTTTGCCCCACAATAGGATTTCTCTTGTATCGTGGGTGCGTTTACAAACATAGAAGCTCACATACACACAAACACTCAGATCCAGAACAACTAGTTGCAGACGATCTGCATCTAGTTGTTCCGTGCGGGGATCGAACCCGCGACACACAACACAGCAGTCCAATTACTCAGCCACTGCGCCAAATGTGCGGTCTGTTGAGTTTAGTTAATAATAAACTCAATGCTTTCCTAGCCTACATAACTCTCTCTGAAATAAATTTATTTGATTTGATAACCTTCTTCATCACCAATGGGCGTTTTTCCATTAGATGGCACGGCACCGGCGCCGGCGCCGACGCAGTGCCAGTGCGGGGAAGCAAAAATGTATGAACCGGTGTATGGCCGGCGCCGGCGCCGGTAAGTGCAAAAGCGAGCCATGCGTTTTCATAGATTTTCATAGACGTCGCCGTCGCCGTCGCCGGTGCCGGTGCCGTGCCGTCTAATGTAAAAACTCCCAATGGGTGCGTTAAAAAACTAACAGGCAGAAATTAGTTAACCGTGGATGTGACACAAGGCATCGAGTAGTCTTAATCCGGAACTAGATTTATTGTGTCGATTTTCAACGTATTGATCTTGCAATGGACTCGATATGGTTGTTATGTAAGGAATGTTAAAAGCTCTCAGCTTATCGTAAGAATTTTATCATAAGCCTCAAAACAATGATTTATTTTAAAACAATGCATGGCGGTGCGTGCCGGTCTGCGCACGCGCATCAAAGCCCATCGCCTTAAACTGCTGATTTATAAGCTGTGGTCGTAAGTAATTCACTTCTACTGCATTATATGTTTGTCCATCACCGTTGCACGTACGTAGTCTTCATATTTTGGGACTTAAGGTGTTGACAAAGCCTATTAAAGCGAATTATAATTTGAAATAGCTCCGATTTCTATTAAATTTTTCTTTGGTCATTCTAGCTTTTTTATCATACTCAACGGAGTTTGAAATTTGTTATAACCTCCATGTTTTATACTACAGATTTAGCACAGAGATTTAGTATTCTATACAAAGTTCACTTTTCTAGGTCTCATACAGAAAATATGAATGGACCTAGTTCAATGGCGATTCATATAAGAATGTTTCAATGAATCCAGGTCCTAATAATTTTAATGCCAGTCAAACCTGTAGTAAGTAAACCTCTTTCCATTAAAACATGTTGAATAACCATCTAAAATTTTAAGAAAAATCTTTAGTTTTTTTCATCCAATAACCGATACTTAAGGGCTTCGAACCCGTTGCAGACAGGTGGGAGTAAAAAAGGTGGAATGCCACGTCTCGTTTTAGGCAGTCGCGTGCGCCGCGTCACGTAGCTCGTAGGGCTTATGGTGTGGCCCACGTTGGCCCACGCTGGGCCCCGGTGAAGATGAATGAAGATGAGATTATTGTAATGAGTCGCATAACTCTGCATTAGACAGCGCCGACGAGCGACGGGCGGCAGAGAGACGAAAATTAAAGTTGTTGTTTTAAAACAAAATCCACCTATTTTATGTATTACATGTGATGTTTGTAGAGTTATTCCGTACAATCGTGACTGCTGTAATAACTTAATTGTGTAATTAGTTGCATAATTTTGACTGTCATAATATATTATGATGACTTGCAGTGATGACCAAGCTCATCTATATTTTTAAATTCAACTCAATGTTTAAAACATTGTACACCAAAAATGAAACTCATTTACAATTTCATTCATCCGCAGAATATAGGATAACACAGAGTAACAGATTTAAAAAAGGTTCTCCTATTAAAATTTTGTAAACAAAGTTTTTCTTCCCATACAAATAACTTCTTCGTTTTAGTTAAATGGCGTCTGACGATTACCACAGCTTTGTATTACATTATTTTAGTTTATTTTCAATAATGTGACAAATAAGTTTGAACTTTCGATAAATTTAAATATGACAAATTCTTCACTATAGGTTTTCCAATGTTTCCATTGGGGAAGTAGGATTAGGTAGTTCGTATTTTTATTTCTTTTATCTCATATTTTAAAGTTAAAAAACCATCATCAATTTGTCATCACATCACTCAAAACTACAAAAAAAACATGCATTCGATTTGAAAAGCTTCTCTTTAGGAAGTTAATTTTATTGAATGATGTGTTTTGCGGTTAGCTGTCTAGCGGTTTGTATATGTGAATATATCAAAACATTAATTTACATATTACCTGTTACAGTACGTAACTGTCATTTAAGATGCATGCTCTTGACGGGTTTATAATATTGAATTTAATGCGTCGTCTCCACAGCTCGCGGTGTTGTCATGTTTCTGATTCATGCCATCTTAGTAGATGGCGAGTGTGACGAGTGTTTACAAACAGCGACGTCTCTACCAGGCCGAGGTAAGGGACCTATCAACCTGTTCATAGCACACACTAGATTTTCTTTTTGCGGAGCTTAAAGCACCGCGCCTTGTGGCCGCCGCCCAGCGGTATGCACAGCTTCCGGTGCGTCATACTTCAGCGCTCCCACGACCTGCATTGCCTTCTCCTGCGCCATCCATCGACGCATTTCTCCCTGTTACATAATACATGTCACACACAAACACCGCAGTATTACTGCAACAATAAGAAATGCATCCATGGCATGTCCGGCGGACGCTGCAACCTGCTTGTAAAGGTGAATATTGTGATACTGTTGCAGTATCCGAAAGTTTTCACTGCTGAACTGGAATAGAGGTCCATTGCTGGCTGTTGAGATGATGACAGTAGTGAATTAAAAGAAACAGAGTAATGGACATGGGGTTTTATTTAGTTCGTGCTCCGCTTTGTTGCTAAGCGGCTGTGTGGTAGAGGAGCGACCCAATCTGAGCAGACCGCCATGTAAATGTAACCGCAAGTGGGCGCGACGCGCGACTTGATAACCTTATGTTACGACAGTAATGCGAACAAACTCATGCCATTCTGTGGAAATACTTGATAACGTCGTATGTGGCATACTAATAAGTGGTAAGGAGAAATGGTTGAAACTGTACATCAGTCGTAAAAATCTGAGATTTAATAAATTGTTGCTGCGGTACTTGAATGACAAACCTTAATAACTTAGGGATGAATCAGCCTACAACTTAACTTCATTCGCACAAAAAAATAGTCAAGTAGGCAACTGAAAGTTTCACAATGTTGGTAGCACCAGTAGTGTCCTCCTGTCCAACCAGACAGAGGTGTGGTAACAAACTCTGTCTGTATGTCGTCGCGCCAGTCGTTAGTAAGCTTGGTCTCCATATTATGTATAATTATGTTACGATGAAGGCTGATGCATCACGTCCGTCTGGCGGCCGTCTGCCACGTTATCACGACATCGTATCACGATAGTAATAATTTATCAACAGAACTGTATCACTGTGATGCGAAACGAAAGTTATAAGAGCTGTCGAATCATTAAAATATTTTAAACGCATTCTCGCTGGCGTCGCGTAATGTAATAAACTTTTTTCAGAAAATTCAATTGCGAATAGGACTCGAACCTGCATCCTTCCGGATGAAACTTACCTGTTCTGTTTTGTTTCCCTTAACTTGCCCAAAAATTATAATGTAAGTACCAAACATTATGAAAACGTTCACTAAGGGTCAGCTCAGACCGAGACGTGACGCTGCGCGCACATTTCAATAGAGTTATTCAAAATGTAACTCTATTTTCGACACGAAAAGATACACCTTTCGCAACGCAGCGCGACGTAGCGCGGCGCCGCGCTGCGTTTTAATAGCGATTCAAAATCTGACTTTATTTACTACAAGAAAAGATACAAGTTTGAAGTATCGTTGCGTCGCGTCGCTTCGCGTCGCGTCTCGGTGTGAACTGACCGTATTGATAATTTATGATAGATGCCACAGCCGCACTGTTTTGTCATTGCGCTACAGACACTCCACCGCAAGGCTCAAATGCCGCGAACTGTCCGCTGGCTTCGAACTTTTAGACACCTCCGCCTCTGCAACATCGTACAAATAATGATTTCGTATTCGTATAATATCTTTTTGAAGACACATTTTTATTGCCTTATTCATGTGGCATTCTATAGCAATACTACTCGACTACAGGAGACCAAGACAATAGTGAATGACCGAGACGGTAACTTCGTCATTCAAGCTTTTGTCGGCGAATAACATAAGCTTCACTGACATGACAAATTAGATCAACTTGAACTTGATAGTACAAATTATGTAGATGCATGTAAATTGTGCTATCGGCATATGATATGTGAAGGAACAATGGCTGTGTCACTCGGCGGCGACTTTGCCTAGATCAGGTCGGAGATTTCGCGAAACATTGATGCGTCAGGCTTGGTGGGCGGTAGGCTTTAGGGTCATCACGCACTTTTGACGATGGAATGCAGTGACTCGCTGTTATTTTAGTGACGTCAGGTCGAGGCCGAAGTTCACAGCGTGGACTTATGCAGATGTTGCCTTATTTAGACTCCTCTCTGTTTGCTTGCCATGTCTCAGACTGTACCACGTAAGTGTGACTCGTAAAACGGATCTACCGTTATGTTGTAAGACTATTCTCGGAGTTTTGACTCAATATGTATTTCTCACATTTTATAGTGATATTGTTTACTTGCTGCTAATTAGTATGATTTCTAAGCTAGTAAAAAAAATAAAAAGTCCTAGAAGCAATCTTGGTAGCCCTAAAGTCACGCATTGATGAAATATTGTGAGCTGCGTTACGCTTCAGGAATGGGAAATAGATCAGCTGTGTGTGTCACGTGTGGGAGATCCGTGTTGAGGGCTGAGTCACAGGTGGACGGGGCAGGACAGCCCGCCACTAGGGAGAAAGTATGGGAACCTCCGCGCATGCGCGATACCCGTCACATTCCGGAACGACCTCACACTTCCCAAGTCCGGGAGATGAGTCATTGAGCCATCTGATCACGTGGGGTTGAGGTATGGTGTGAGTGCGTAGGGGTCCAAAAAAATGGATTGCGCCTTCTTATGCAATGATAGAAACATTGATTTCATACATGCTATCGACTACCTGCGGTCTTCGGATCGAACCTTTTCAAATACTTAGTGGTTCTGTCCTAACATTTCCAGAGGGATAGATGTTATAAGTTTCTGTGATTCTATTTATGGTGTATTCCTTTGTTCACCCAGGTGAACAGTCCTCATTTCACCTCGGAAAAATATCAACTAGGTGATATCGCCCAGGTGAATTGACACCATAGTTGTCCACTTGTGTGTGTACAATTAATCCTCTATTACGAATTACATGAAAGTTATGTTGGATGGTAATCCGCAATTTACTTTCTGGTAGATTTTAGAACGGTCGGTCGTAACGTTCGCGTTAAATAAATTCACGAAAACAGGTCGCGTAATAACCAGAAAATTACTAGCCCGTATATTTATGTTGCAGTCAACAGAGTGGTTTAAAAACCCGTCCGAAGTCCCGCTTCGGAGGCTTTCAGACCCCGCCATACTCTTCTAACCTAAATTGTACGAGCTCGCTTAGCTCGCTCTTAAAAGTGCAGTCCATGAATTATTTAATAGATATTCGATAAAACGCATTTCACATTTAATAAATACCGTTTTTATTCACATCTAACGAGTTAATAGTGGTTTTGACTAATGCTTTATTGCAGTTATAATTACTTATGATGAAGAGCGTCAGTGAAACATACTTTTAACCGCAAACTTTGCAGTCAAAAATACTAATAACGCATAATTTTCAGTCGAAACCACTATTGACCAACCTGTTCAGTCAAAAGTACTTTTGATTGGTTAAGAGTTTTGACTGCAACATAGACATGAACTAAAAAAAAATATTTTGTAAAAGGAAAATGTTTGATTGGGTAAGAAGTTTACTTTTACAAAAAAAAGGCTTATGTTTAACTTACCACCAGATATAGTATACAGTAATACATATAACAGACAAAAATAGTAAATGATCACCAAAATGAAACCCGCATTTTACCAAAGTTTTAAGATTTCGCTATCCTATTTAATCAAAATGACTCCAAATAAAATTGAACCCAAAAGTAGTAAATGATCAAAATTATACCATTTACCTAATTTTGCCTTTTCCACCAAATTACGTGATGTGCACCAAATATGTTCAAAAATATATTGTCATAGCGGCGGGGCTAAAGGTTTAAAGAAAAAAGCGAGTTTTAGATTTGATCACCATTTATTACACATTATTTTGCTCATTTGGTGATCATTTACTAATTTGGTGTTCGAACACAATTGAAGTGTAGTAGCTGATCAAAGCATTTTATGGTGGTCATTATTTAGGTATTTTGGTTCGTGATAAATATGAAAGTGAAGGCTTACATGTACATGAAATGTTCATGATTGCCTTTTATGGTAATCTACACTAGGAACAGTATTATTCACTTGCAATAACTAGAATCTATGTGTGACGTCCACGTAGTTACACACACGTCAGTTTCAGGATCCCCCGAGGACGTCCACCACAATGACTGAGCACTAATATTAGTTCTATTGTTAACCCCACCGACATTCCGATGTATACGGAACTAGGTGCCGGTAGCATTTTCTGATCATTTTGCTCATCTCTAGAAGTGGTGACGTCACCGGCGGCGACTTAGTGGTGGATGATGGAACACGGATGCTGGATTACAAAGTCATGGTGAATCAAAGAGACGTCTCCATGACGGCGTGAGAACATTATGTTCTTTCATAGTTTTTTTAGGTAATTTTTCAATAATCATTTTATTTAGTAAAGAGTCGTGTCATTCTTGCTGTTTTTTCGTTAATTTATAATCCTTTACGTTGAGACCACAGTGAGCTAAAACTACCGAAAAGGAATGCCCAAGCAGGATATATTGAATTCTTAAAATCAATTTTATTTTATTTCATCGCATATTATGATGTAAAGTGAAAATTTACAACTCTAAACTTAGTTGAAAATGCCTCTGCTCTTCAGTATTCTGAAATGCCTGAAAATATGATCAGTGACAACAGCGATGTGTCAACCGTAGTTTGCTGAAAACTTGGCTTGTTGTTTTATTTCTTTACTAGCACATCCTTTATTTATTAACTGGCACTCAATAACATGTGTATTCTTCTTGAATCTTTTGTAAAAGATTAGTAGAGGCGATCATTATGATGAAGTAGAACTTCATAGAGCATGCTAGTTGTCGAACAGTGTCGGTGCACTCATTGCTGTACAGGAACTCTAGAACAGCGCTCTAGACCCAGAAGGTGTAAGGCTTTAATTTCTGGGATAAACTGAGGCTGTCCCAGTTGTCAACAAACCTAAGCTACGGGGGTTGGCCCCTTGGATTCCCACACGGAACAAACGTTTATATGGCCTAATAGAGCGGGAGCCCGTAACAGATGTCCGTGACCAATTTCTTCTCAAGCGATAATTAGCAGACTACATGAGGGAGTCGTATCATGAACATTCGTGGAAGTCAGCTGCGATTCCGTTGGTGGGATAAGCAGCAATCGCCGTTCAAACACGTAGAAAAAATATATTTTTTTAGTCATTTCCTCTCAATTGAAACCTGGTTTATATTGAAGATTACCTTGTATCACGAAGAATAAAACCAATCAGCCGACGGTACCATGGTGGAATACACGTCAGCTGGTCACTCGAACATGTAATTTTTTATTTTATTTTCAGTGATTTCCTCTCAACCCAAATTTTGCCTGATGAAAGTTTACATGAAGATATGGCTAAAAACAGACGTCAGCTGGCTGTATCTCGGTGGAAAGGTCGTCAGCTGATACTTTGAAAATTATTGTACAAGCAGGACTAAGGGCTAGTACAGACTTGCGGAAACCGCGCGTTCATGAATCGCGCGGTTCGAAACCGCAAAATTGTTATGCAATCAGACTCCGGCGGTTATATGTGATTATCGTACAGGGATAACGTCCGTTTGAAAAAGGAGATCAGCGAAAAATCGATTTATTTATCATCTCCACTAACTCTTGCCAAGCTTGGTTATGATAGTTTTATTTGAGTAATCCTCACACTGAATATCCCATATTGCATTTCTCTTCTCCACTTCATCAATAAACAGTTCAGTGTCGAAACGAACCGTGCCAAACTCACGAGCTGTGATGTGCTAACCGCGCGGTATCCGCCACGCAACTGAACGCGAAGCAAAGACTCCATAGTAATAGAAACGCGCGGGAGCAGCGCGATTCTATTTTCTGGCGGTTGACTAACCGCGCGGTTATGTCTGAACGATTACTTAATAACTCATACATATAAGACTCTCTCCTCTACTCCGCTTCTTTATACGCGCGCTTGTATCATCAATCCAAACGCAATAACAAATCAGCGTCTACGGCGCCGAAGAGGCGCGTTCCTGAAACGCGCGTCTTCTGCGCGTTTAGAATACGTCGTATGCGATGGGCCTAAGGTTCTCTGCCCATTCTTTGCACGAATATGCAAAACGATCATAATGAACTCTTGAAAAAACGTATAAATGGGTCTATTGATTTATTTTCTCAATTAGTGAAAAGTATAAGAAATAAAAAGCTTTTCTATAAAGAAAACCCCCAATCATTGCTTGATTCATTGTTTGATGTTATTGTCATTTACATTTTTCATTTACATTACATATAAAACAATTAAAAATACAAAATAAACATGTTGTTATGAAACATATATCAATGGATATCTAGTTCGGACCTCAAAGATAGGAATTTCTTCATAATGCAAGCCGGATCGAGAAGCTCTTCACGTAATCTCCAAGCGAGAGCCTTGTCTCATCATTGAAGATCGTGCGGGAATCCTTCTGATTCTGTTGAACCGGTTAACGGACCTTCTTGATCAGGGTGTCAATTACTTATTCACTCCAGTAAGAACAGTTCCATAACTTGAACAAAATAACGAAATACAACAACAAAATCATTTATTGATTTGAAACCTTATGACAGCAGAATGATTTGACAAGATTAGACATTAAGGATGACACAAGTTTTTTTTCCAAATAATATTTTTTTATGGCTTCTTCTATGTGTCATTATGACAGACACTCGTTTCCCTTTAAGTCCGTTTTGATATTGCAAATAAATTACGTTTAGTTATTCAGATTTAATAAAATATTTGTTTCTTCATATTTTATTTTACGATCTTTCCACCGAGATACAGCCAGCTGACGTTTGCTTTTATCCATATCTTCATGTAAACTTTCATCAGGTAAAATTTGAGTCGAGAGGAAATCACTGAAAATAATATAAAAAATTACATTCTTATGTTCGAGTGACCAGCAGACGTGTATTCCACCATGTTACAGACAGCTGATTGGTTTTATTCTTCGTGAAATAAGGTAATCTTCAATATAAACCAGGTTTCAGTTGGGAGGAAATGACAAAAAAATATTATTTTTTCTACGTGTTTGAACGGCTATTGCTGCTTATCCCACCAACGGAACAGCAGCTGACTTCCACAAATCTTTATGATCCGACTCCCTTATGTAGTCTACTAATTATGGCTTGAGAAGAAATCACTAACGATATTTTGGTCTGGCTTCCGGTCTATAAGGGTCTCAGCACACATATGGGATCGGAAAGGGATCGTCACCGTATCGCCTCGAGCCGTTCAGAATGGTTTGTATTAAACTCCCTACTGCAACGCACACATATCGGAAATAAGCGTAATCGCACGCCTCGGAACAGGCTCCGAACGTTGAATTCCGCGAATACGGCTCATCGTCCCCGCGCTTACGTTTCTCCGTCCCCGCGCTTACGTCTCTCCGTACCCGAGCTGGTGCCAACCAGGTCAGCCAGGGGGCGGCGAGCCGTAAGCGCGGTGTCGCCTAGCCGTAGCCGAGTTGACGTACAGGCGCTGCTGATACGCTTTCGTTACGTGCATACGGTAGGTTGACGCCTGGTTGACAGCGAGGCGAAAGGCGTTACGGTTACGATCCCTTTCCGATCCCATATGTGTGCTGAGACCTTAAAGGTCATTTTGTTCTCGGTCTGGCTGTTTTTGTGTGTATTTGTTTGTAAATGCACCCAAATTACAAAAAGCAATCCTAGTTCTGCTAGTTCTTACCACTTGCAGAACACACTAATATGCGTTACATGCGGGAATCGCACCCACGACACGGAACTAACCCTGTGGCTGACTTTGCAAAACACGGTTTCCGTCGAAAAAGCAACCTGACGTCATTTGAAGGTCGAGTTAAAATGACATGCCATATTATTACGATCAGGTTGTGAAGCCATTAGGCAGGTCATTGACTAACTACAACAAATACAATCGCGCAACATTAGCCGCGTCACGCACGCCGTAAAACCCACGTTACGTAATAATTAGCTAGCTATCGACACTGCACTTGCAACGCCTGCCATTAATCATATCTACTGTTGAAACTATCAGTTTTACTGACATTGATCGCAAAAAAACTGATCAAACAAAACTCTTGTCAACGCATTCAATTGCGGATTTGGGTTTGCCCATGCGAAAATACTTGAGGCACTGTATCGCTACTGCAACAATTCAAGAATGTTTGCAAAAATTGACGGCCCCTGCATTGTAGAGCCAAACTTTTGCAGGAACAACGGCCATCTTTCACCGTTCCACAGGCACCTAAAAGAGCTTTCAGCAAACTATCAAGTCCTATAGAACGAACCGCCTGTCGGGTATTCAGGACTTATAGGTCTGACTTATATACACGATATGAAATGAAATGATGTTTATTTATGCAAATATGCAAGTAAGATATTTTACACGTCTTTTCATAAAAACTAGAAGGGGCCGGTATTTCGTAGGTACTTGACTATTACTCTGAGAAGAAACATCCGAAACAAACTCAGAGGTCAAAGTCTTTTTTAAAGTCCAGACATCATAAATGTAAAACAGTTTATACGAGGACCATGCAGGCAATGTCACAGTAGTTCAATTTATACATACTACTTACCAACTTCGTGAATTGAAATAACTTTTCACTGAAACTTTTTCTTCATATTGCAAATTGTGGATAGTCTGCAAAAAGGGTAAGTTTACTGGACACACCTACATTATCGCAGTCAATATTGTTACTAACATACTAGCCGGCTGAGTCACCACTCAGCCTACAGCCACACTTTTAGCAAGTCATTCTGTACTAAACTTGCGTAATTATCTTTTAATAATTATACATGATTTTTATGACATGCTGTTCGCATAAAAATGAGACTTAAAACTGTCATTTAAATAGATAATAAGGTAATATTTAATGGTTCCTTAATTTAATAACCGATTGCGGTGACATAACTTTTTCAATTCACAAGTGTGACATCCCACATCCCACAGACCTAATCACATCCCTTGATTATGTCTATTACAAAAACAGCTAAAAAGAAAAAAATATTAAAAGAATAAACTAACTCTTATAACTCTTAATACCTAGTTGAATACGAAACACTAACAACATCATCATTTAGCATCACACATCGCTCGGACACTTATGACGTCTATTAAAATCAAAACAAACAGAAACTGTACGGTTATTATGATGTTGAGTAAAAGAATATTCAAAAGAGGCTTATAAACTACGTCAGTGACGAAACCCATCACCATTGTCCATCATCATAATGTCCAGCCGTCATAAATACCGCGTCGACGTCACCGTCAAACTTCAAGCCGTCATGACTGTTGCCGCATCATGACAGTTTTTTGCGCGTAAAAAAGCGTATCTCGCACGAGTTATCTGTGACGACTTTATACGTAATAGTCATTATGCTGCGATGCGGTAATGGATGATGGATACGTCATAATACTGTTATTGTAGATTGTTTGTGCGGCGCGTTGCCGGGCAGGTCCTGTTGCGCAGTGGTCTCCCACGCAGGACAGGTCCTGTTTGATGGGAAACTGGTTTGTAAACGCGTCGCCGGTGTTAGATTGATGATAGCTTGTTTTGTTTTTGGCAAAATTTAATAAATCTACACGAAGGTCACATTCGAGGATACAAACTGTAATACCGTTAAACTTAGTTTTTAAAGGTTTAAGCCATGTTTCAACCCCATAATCTTTTATCGTTGTATTGTATAATGAGCTTATATCTGCAACTCTCCAAGTCATAAGCACGTATATTTGCGTGTGGGTGGGAAATCTATTCGATCCAACCCAACTCCCCGAGGAAAGCCAGCAGCGCTTTCTTACACGTATCATAGTATATATTTTATTTAAAACGGTTTCGTTAAATCTACGACTTCCGAAACACGAAATTATTCATACGGCGCCGCCCCCTATGGACAGTAATCAGATCGGTTTTTGTTGTATAGTCATCGTGAAGCGGCGCTCGTAGACAATCATAGACCTTCAGTGAAACACGGCCTTGTGGCCGACCGTGACCCCGCCAAACTTACCCACAGGTGAATCATAGTTTCATAACACTACATCATAATATTACCCACTTATGATGTTTGTACAGCTCACACAAGTATCGACAAGAAATGCTTCAGATTCTAGTTTTTAGACGTTGCTAGTTATTGCGCAATAATCTTGTGACAAAAAAGTGTCACTAAATCAAACTTATCTTCAGGCGCAGATAAATTCAGCAACATCGTTCATTTCCATTTTTAGCCAAACATTTTGTAAATATATAGCAGCATCCCCTGTTTCTTTTTAGTTTGTAAAATCTCCGATAAGTACTCCGACCCGGTATGGTCCCTTATTCACCCTTGCTGGCTGGAATCCTCCTCTCGAAATCCAACTCTTTGGCGTCTCCTCCGGTGGCTTCGTCGCATTCTGCTTCCTTCTTCGCTAGCATTACAGCTTCGCAGAAGGAGGTGACTGTCTCACTTTCCGTCTCACCCCGCATTGCCTCAACCAATGCTGGGCGAGAGAGGTGGCCGCCTATTGCTTCCGTTTAGTCATGGCGGTGCTCTGTCCAAGAGGGGCAGATCACCATAAGCCCAGCAACACTCGGGCGTTTCGTGCCGTCCAATCCGACACAGGAACCTCCCGAAACACCCGTTTCCTGCGTCTGCGGAAGATGAGAATACCGTGTTGCCTCTCCGGCCACATCTCTAAGATGAGTCTTACCGTCGCGATTGTGGACACCGCCATGAGATTACGCCGCCCGCCGAAGCTCTTTCTGCATTGCCTCGAATTGTCGAGGTGATTAGACGCCGGCAGCGTCGCGCCTCAACACGCCCGTAGTAGACGTGCCGGAGGGCTTTCGCCTCCAAATTCCGAAACGGTTGCAATCCGACAAGAAGATTCGCCGTTTCGCCGGAGATCGTGAGGTATTCCCGGATCATCCGGAAGCCTATGACCCTCTGGCAAATGAACGGCATTGCCGATTGCCTCTCCATTAACCTCACACTAGGGCTAAACAGTGTCCCTCTTACAACGATAGCTCCGATATTCGAACGATAAGTTTATTTTAGAACAAGATTTTATATCACACAATATTTTTTACTCGGTGTCTCTGTTGAAAGCGTGTGTTTACTAAACATTGGTTACGTAAGTGTGTAACGTAGAGGAATGTTTAGTGGAAAGTCGGTCAATACCATGGCCATTAGCTGGGCGTCGCAGCGTCGTCGGTCCAAAGTGCAGTACACATTATTTGGATGTATTATGTATCGCGGCCGGGCCGTGCGACGCAACGGTTGGCCGGAGCGAAGTCCACGCTCTCAGCAGATAGTCACGTAGACGATCGTCATAATTAACTTTTAAAATTTATCGCTTTATTTTCCCTGGAGCCCAGTTTAAGAATCCATTTTAAGTGTAATAACGATGGGGCCCATTTGCTATTGTCATCTGTAATCCCATTTATTTCTCAAACATTTGAAACGCAGCCTGTGTTCGTCCCACATTTAAAAGAAAATCGGTCAGTAAACTTAAGGGTTTTTTTTTTACGTGGCAAAATCATCAAATGAGTCCTCCAACCCCGGGCAGGGCGGGAGGACCGCCAAATACCTGCCAGGGTCGTGGGTGTTTCTTATTAGATTACCGCGCCTCTGGAACGCAAGAATTAATTGAAGGAGCTAGGTAGTTTTTAGACAGTCAAGTCGCTTTCACCCCACCCAGAGCAAGAGGACATATTTGAAATATTTCTACAAAAAAAGGAGGTAAGTCAATGTATGGTAGAAGATCATGGACGCCATACGTTGGAAACAGTAATACAAAACAAAATAATGAAATTATGTTAAATATTAACGTGTGCATCTTGTTTTCTTAATCCTTAACACTATTCAACGCACCGAACCGAATCAGTATTTTTGTACAGTGTTGTGGAGGAGATTTTGAAAAGAAATTAGAACTATTTTACTTTCCATTGTTTATTCCTCGTTTGATCGTTCTTAGTCAGCTAGTTAGGTACAAATATCAAAATGCGGATCTTCTTAAACTTTGCATGAATGTGGCGGTGAAGTGGGAACAGGTGCTTGGATGACTAATAGACATAGTTCAGCATCGACTCACGCGCATTATGTGACATTTACGACTCGTTCTTCGTGCCAGCAACGCTTTGATATCAAAATATTTACAGTTTACTACGAATATTTAACATAACTTTATGTATTATGTGATCGAAATTAAAATATGAAACGCCCAGAATAAGGTCGACTATACACGATACGATCTGATGTGTCATCAGACGAAATTCTAGTTTTACGACGGACTTTGCATTAGGCGTAAGTCTAAAGACGCCATAAAGACGTCGCAATGTAATTATGTAGATCGTCCACAACATTAATTTATCTGTCAGCGCAACCTCTTTTCATGACTCTCACAAAAAACTTTAACTTAAAAAAAAAAACTAAAAACGAGCTCTGGTTAGCGGCCATATTATAATACGTAAGTTTTAACTAGGAATTGCTGTGATCAGGGTGCACGCAGCCACGTTGGTACTCAAGGGTTATGATAATATAATAATCCAAAGACAACACTCGTTTTAGTTCCCCGAATATTACAGGGTTTATGTCCTTAATGCGACTGCGATATATTTTACTCCGCCATAGCATTAAAACAAAACATACGCTACGTCATTAAGTATGTACATAAAGTAATAGGAACATCACAATCATGACTATTTTAACATAAAATTCTTGTAGCATAATAAAAAACTTGAGAGGTGTCAAGGGACACCCGGATGGAACAAAGTTACTGTATACACTCAACAAAAAGGAACTTCGTTCCAAAAACATTCAAAGAACTAGTTAACATATCGATTTGAATTTGAAAGTCGTTGATGGTACGGAATACACGTCCAAAATGTGGAAGACCCGTAGGCATCGTATCGTAACCGCATAGACCTCGTATCGTAGCCGCGTGCGTAGGCAGGTGTCGTAGACTCGTAGACAATGTTTCGTAGCCGCATAGACCTCGTATCGTAGCCGCGTGCGTAGGCAGGTGTCGTAGACTCGTAGACAATGTTTCGTAGCCGCATAGACATCGTATCGTAGCCGCGCGGGCGCGTAGGCATTGTCGTAGACTCGTAGGCTTCGTGTCGTAGACGCATAGACATCGTGTCGTAGCCGTGCGGCCTTGTAGGCAGCGTCGTAGACTCGTAGACGATGTTTCGTAGCTGCGTAGATCACGTGTAGTTTAAAACCAGCAAATTGCTGCGGTTATTGTGAAAGTGTTAACTGCGTAATATAAGAAACGGTATTAAAAACTATTTCTGTACATCTCAAGTTTTTGTCACCAGAAGCACAAATACACGGAATATGAACAAATACGTACATAAAAGCCACATCAGTGTTTGTTTTCGGCTCTCCAGTCAGTTCCCATGATATCACTATTTGTTTTCACGCGGAAATCAAAACCGCAACCCTGAGGCAAGGAGAAGTTTCCAATTTACTTATTATACCTAATTATCACGCGGTTCTTATGTAACCACAATCAATACGGTATAAACTTACAAAAAATCAGGAAAAGCCGTATATGTGAGATATTGGTTAATACACTGCTATTGTTGCTCACATGAGAAGACTATGTTCTTGTTAAAATTGACATATTACTCACACTATAAATGACGGTGATACGAGTTTTTGGATACAAAGCTATTATTTTTACTTTACTTGTACTTTTTTAGATAAAATATATTGACGTTCACGTTTTACGAGTAAATTGCCACACACGACCCGACTTACTGAATAAACCCACACATGAACTAGACCTGTTTGTAAGTACGCGAGGTGACCGACACCCGTGACCAATGTCGATGTCTCACAATACTTTCTTCCCTATAATAAAATTCAGTCATGATTTAATTTCAATCAATGAAAAAAAAAACTACTAAAGCTTGCCGCATACACACGTTTTCCGTATTCGATTTCCGAATTCGTTTTCCGTAACCGGAAACCGGAATACGGAAAACGCACATATTTTAGTGTTCTACGCATCGTGTGCGTATATTTTCCAAATGGGAAAAATAATAACGTTCGCTTCGAAACTCAGTCGCGCTAATACAAAACACTAAAGTCAGCGCTAGTCTCACGGAGTTTTGAATCGGAATTCTACATTAGGAAAATGAATTCGGAAAACATGTGTATGCGGCCAGCCTAAATGTACCTGATTTATGAAAACATTCCCGATAGGGATTGTGGTGCGTAGTGCTTCACCGCTTCTACGAATACCTGAAAATGTTCGTACAAAAACAAAAATTAAGTTGTCATATCTTCAGTACGCGTTACAACTCTCTCGAGTTCGTGTGTTCAAGTCCATCGTTCGATGGCAGTGCCAAACAGTGCGTTGTAGTAACACTTAATTTCTGATGAAATTAATGAAGCTGAGTGTTTTGCACAAGGTGCAATTAAATTTCTGGCTGTGTGAAGGTTGTAGGTGGCGCCATGATCAGCCCACCCCCACCTCCCGACGGCTGACCAGTACTGGAGCCCTGGTCAGTGTGTGAGGTGATCACGTGATCGACCACCGACCTACTCGTCCCGGTTCGCTGCTTCTGCGACTGACGCAAAAACAAGTAACAATTACCTTCATTACTCATGTACGCCAACACATGATACGTTGATTTGTTAACCTTATTAAAAAAATAATTCATTGTTACGTCAAATCATGATTTGCCAGATTTAATTGTACAAATTATAAATAAATTCTTCCAAATGTTGACCTCCACATTACTACTTCAAACCAGCTTTCAAATATTTTTTTCTTTTCTTAGAATTCTAAGAATAAAAATTAACACTTGATGTTAATTTTTATTTGTCTTCTCCAACTTGTAGTTTCGAATTTTACTTTGCCAAAATTGTTTGAGTAAATCAAAACAAAGTTTGTAAAGAACTTCAAAGTCAATACAGTAAACCGCAACATTGCAGGAATATATTATTGTACATATATTCACCAGATATGCGGTTTGCTGTATAAACTCGTACTTTATGTAATTTGTTCCATAGCCCACAGTTTAATAGAATTTCTTTTCACCAAAAATGTTACTCAGATTGTCATTTTATCGCGTATCTTTAGTTTATTTCATTCATCATAAAAAAATATTACAGTATGACGTTGAAGCTAATGAATCTTATTAGTTTTCACGTTTTTTAATTATTCTTTACAGTAACTTTTGTATATGTATAATTGTTTTTTCGGTGTGTTTTTCATGTTTTTTTTTTTCTACGAAAATCTATAAAGTATGTAATGACTTCCCTTGGCCGAGTAAGTGGCGCCTTCCTTGACAGTGCTCCTACTTCTAGGAAGTTGAAAAAAAATAACTACCACCTTGATCCCTTCTTCTTAACCCGCTCTTGCATCTGAAGTTTTCTGTCTATTACGATCAGGTAAAATACACCGAACAACCATTTCACTAAAAATTATTAAAAATAATTTGATTAGTATGTTGAATAAAGAAATGCGATCACGATATTCATTGAATTGTGTTTCTGGGAAATTAGTTTCATTATAGAAAATAGTCGTTGAACAATTTTGAAATACAAATATTGGGACCAATCATTTACTTAAAACATTTTCTGCTCATCGACATTCTACGAAACTTTCTACAAAACAAGGGAACACTAAGTTATTTGTCACCAATTCACCATTCACAATATTCCTCGTCATGTTACCTGTTACTCACGATCTTGCTCCCCTGGTCAGGCGGTGATTACATGTTGTGTTAGTGCGGCGATGTTGACCCCATGATGTCATCCACAAACCGTTAAATAATTAGAGTAATAACTGTGCACGTCATCGGTGAATCGTTTGTGAATGTCTGACGTGTCCTGAGGGCCTGTTATTACGAAACCTTTCATTTTATTTAATAAACAACACTTACCTACGACGACATTCCGACTTTCTGGAAAGTTGATAAGTTTCTTTGTATTTGATGATGCTGAAATATTATTCAGTTTTTCTCAAATCGTTCGGGTTGTCCCCAGTCGAACAACTATAGGAAACCGTTCCTACTTGTCTCGTCTGGTTCGAGTTTATCTGGTATTAACCAACATAATTATACTTGTAAGCTACTTTTAAAATATTTAATTTTTATTTTCTTACCTTCCCTTTATCTTGATGAACAGTACAAAGCTATCAATATACAATACAAGCGGGTGTTAAGTTGTTTACGACACTGTCTTCTTTGTCTGTATAATTATTACACAGTTTGCCATTTCTTACTAAAACTCGATAAGGAAACTCACTCACTTTGGTGATTTTTAATTACTTTCGTTTCTCGTAAATTCGATTTTGAGTTTACCCAAACAATAACTTCCCATTGTGAGTGCGGTGAGTCAGTGCAGTGACCAGTATACTTAGCACAACACAAAAACTGACATTAAATTATTTAAAGTAATAATTATGTGCGTGTGGTCTTAGTCCCTAGTTCTATGTAGCGGAAAGATGAGCTATCAAAGTCCATGTTTTTGATGTTTTGCAATGTAAGATGATGTAATAAATAATGCTGAAATCATAGTATTATTATAGGCCTATAGCCGTCCACATCTGAACGTAAGCGTCCCCTAAAGAGCGCCAACCATCCAGGTCCCGGCCAGTCCGCATCCATCCACTGCCAGCCACATTCTTGAAATCATCAACCCATCTTGTCACAGGGTGCCCTACATTACGTTTGCCCATAAATCAAGGTAATAGTTATTGTTATTCCCATTATACATTTAAAAAATATAAGTGCTATAGTTGCCGTAGTATCTACTGCCTAAGTGATAGTACCCGCGGTCTGTCACTGACATCGCTGACACTGTACAGTGCGTGGCGCATGCGCGGCGCAGACCGTCCGGCGACAAGCTGTCTGCGCGCGCGCCGATGTCAGTCCGCCTACACGCGCGCACCTCACGCGACTCTCTTAGGTGAGTTCATCTAGTCTTCGCGTAGCTTTAGTTAGGCCTGTACTATAGGATCAGTAGGTTATAGTGATATCAGGTGAAAGCTTAATTGTCGGGATGTGAGAGAGACTATACAAAATAGAACTTTTCTAGAAAAAGCTTTAAGCAGTTTAAGCTAGCTAAAGATGTTGTCTCCACTGCCGTGGTTGTACGATTTATGACTCGTGCAATCAAGGTCCATTGCTTCACATATGTAAATATTGGCAACAGAATTTGATTGTGATTCGATCGAACTCTAAGAGACAGGGAAGTCACACTTCTTCTAAAAAGCGTCATCAGATTGCCAGTATTGCCATGTTGAAACTTTCGAACTTACCCTTGGAGAATTTTCCGAAAAAAATATGTTTATTAGAGAGAAGATTAGTACTAATCTTCTCTCTTTTCTAATTCGTCACAGTCGTCTGGTTGTTTTTCTATGTTGTGAGCCGAAGTTATCTTAAATTTTTCAACTTATCTGTCAGCATAACCATTTTAATTCACTTGCCCATTACTACACTAAACGGGCAATATTTTTACTGACTTTATGGCTGCAATACAGTCTGGTTGCAATTGCTGGCAATATTGCCAGCGATTGCAACCAGGTTGTGTAATATAGGACAATACAGCCGAGAAGGTTTACCTCCTCCTTTTTTGAAGTAAGATAAATCGTAATAACTGCAAACCACAATTATTATTTAATATAAGTAATATTAGTAAGATTTCTTTAACATTATTTTACAATAACATTGACGTTTTCCTGCACTTCATTCATAAAATCATGGAGGAAAATACTTATAGTATGTAAATAAAATAGAATTATGTTGTATTTACGTGTGCGGTAAATACTAGCTGTCGTCATTCAAGCAGTAATTATTATAGAGTCAATGGCGCAACCTTCTGTTGCACAATGTTAATTCATTTTACTCCTTTATCTTAATGTGATGCAAGGAGAATTGTTACGGATATCTTATTTCATCACAAAATGAGGATCTTCCTTCCTCCGGTAATACATATCTACCTTACATAGCATACAAACCTCCGACCAGATTCACGTGTTTAAATCTTTTTATTTATACACAGGGCAATAAGTACAACACTAATTGTAGTGTCACTTATAAATTTATTGTTTCGATTTGATATCTATTATTTGAGCAAATCACGAACTTCCTTATGTATTTAAAGTTTTCTTAGTCCACTGCTAGTCGTAGGCATAGCTAGTTGTTTGTTTCCGGCATCCAGTCCGAAAAGTTTTATTTTTAAGATTGTCATGTCATACTCCGAGGCTTGTTTGCTTGTCACCAGTAGTAAGCCAGTTCTCTTCCAGTTCAGCTTGCCAACTCAGCAAGGGCAGTTCAGCATGCCAACTCAGCAAAGGCAGTTCAGCTTGCCAACTCAGCAAAGGCAGTTCTGCTTGCCAACTCAGCAAAGGCAGTTCTGCTTGCCAACTCAGCAAAGGCAGTTCTGCTTGCCAACTCAGCAAAGGCAGTTCTGCTTGCCAACTCACCGGCAGCATGATTTGAAAGTTTCTAAAATACAAAATTGTATTTAAAGCGATCGACAGCTGCGCTGCATGTCACGGGTTCGATTCACGCACGTTTTTTTTTGTTCCTTCCTATGCCCTTTACGTTCCGGGGCCACGGTATCCTGGGTTAAGAAAAAACCCGCGACCCCAGCAGGCATTTGGCGCGAAACACGACGCGCCACCTACCCGGGCTTGGTCCTTGGTCGGACGGCGAGCTACCCATTACTCTCCGCGAGCCCGCTCCGCCGCTGTGCCCTCTGCTAATCAGCAGGACACGCGTTGGAGCGTCCACACGACAGGCTATTCGCATACGGGCAAAGAGACCCCTCAGGCACACAGTGCCTAAGGAAGAGTTTTTGCCCGCATCCCAGGGTGCACCGGCCCGAAAAACTGCTCTTCCCCCCGGACGTATTCGAGAAGGAACTCCAGTCCACGGGCGCACGTGGAGGTTTCCTGTCATAGCACCCCGACGCACGTAACAAATATTTGTATGACCTACGAGTAGTTTTTCCGGGTTTGTTAATGTGAGTTTCTATGTTCGTAAACGCAACCACGACGATGGGCACATCTAGAGATATTTTCCAGAAGTTCCTGGCCTCCCGAGGTCTCTTATAGTAGGCATACACCATCCTGCCTATGTGAACGATAGATGTGACGCTTGCAATTGTTTCAAATCGGCAGTTCGTCCATAGACACCATACACCATACTGCCTATCGTAAAGATTGATTTGACACAACGTCAAATCTGCATCAGTGATGCCTACTCATAACGCAACAGTGGCTAATTCTACATATATAAATAAGTGGAATTCTGAAGCAATAGTTCAGTTTTGGGTTGAAGTAAAAAAAATGAAATTCTTCCGGTGGAATAATAAAAAAATTGGAATCGACTTCGTTTTTGATACCGAGTACGCCCACGAAATGCCTGCGGTTCATTTTTTAACACCTTTACCCTAAGCACGAATTATTTTATAAACGCAACCAAGTACTTTCAATGTGTTGAATCTGTGCAAAACTGAATTTAAAACAGGATTTCTACTAACAGAAAACCACCAACTTTATGTATGCCAAGAAGCAAACTACTACAGTTATCAGCTTGGACTTGCTATAGTTATAAGGTAGGAATGACCAAAGATTATTAACCATACCTACTACTACTACTATAATAAGTTTATGCAGGATGTGATGATACATACGTACATCAACTATTAAATGCAAAACCATCACTAACAAATTCATATAATGTAATCAACAATTTGATTACGTTTATTGGTTTAAACTGTCTCACAACCCATTTCTACCCCTTAATAGGTACTGGTAGATTAAAAACATACTTAAATAGTGTGCACTTTTGTCCGAATCTGTCACACTAATATAAATTAACTGAACTACAATATTCACAAGCAAGGGCCATCACTGAGCCAGCATCTTCGCTGTATCATTTTAGTTACAAGTTTTTTACACTAGAAAAATGGGTTAATTTAATGGTAATTTCTTCATGTTTACAGATTATTTTATCTTTGGACAGTAACTCTACTGAGAGCAAGGATTGCCTATTCTCAATTTCGCTGCTGCTCTGTGAATCATGCAAGAAAAACACACTGAATTACATGATAAAATATGTGGTAGTTTACCTAATATTATAGGTATATATAGTGTTTTAACCTTTTATTATTAAAATAAATACTTAGGGAAATATTAATAGTTATATTTTATTTACAAATCTTATGATTCGTCGTCTCATCGTTCTCCTGCCCTTATTCTAATTCATCAAATCTTCTATTTTTCTCTACTCATTATGTCAGTACTCACCTTTTTAGTAAAATCATGCAAAAATAATTATATTTTATATATTTGCTCTGTCAGAGCTGCTTAGCTTTGCTTGAAATGCTTTAATTAAAATCATATCAAAATGAAAGTCGTTGGTTTTACTTTACTTACTTTACTTTTACCTATATTATTAACATTCTGTAAGTTATAACAGCATAGGAAAAATACAATTATTGTAATTTAAACACAATCACTAAATACATAACTATTACTAACAACAATAAGGAATATGATATTTCACTTCACTGAGATGTAAATCCATTGTACATTTTTTGTTAATCGAAGTACCTAAATCCATGATAAAGAATTACACATTGATCCAATGGCTCTCAACTTTCTGTATCAAATTGTTTGCATGAAATAATTAGGAAACATTTTGATCATACTCGTACAATACCTAGCGGTTTCACACTAGGTATATCACTGTGTCAGCTGGTTTTATCTTCCACCTTATTCATGTCTGAAGAATGGCAGGTTCTGCGATTATTTTGTGCTGATCCTCTTAGCATGTCGATGGCAATCAAAATTGAGTCGGGTCAGAATTGGACCACGCGTTTTCCATATAATTTTTCCAGAGCAAAGTCGTCGATGATGATGATGATCTCCCTTAGGTAGGTAGGTATTTTAAACGCTTCTCGATTTTATTGAAACGAACCACAAAATTTAATTTATTGAATTTCCTAACGTATTTTTGTTTGATGTTTGTTACTTAGATACACATCGATTGTTTTATTTGAATATTCGTTGTCATAGTAACCATATTGTCAGCCTCTGATTTCAGTTTTGCCCGTATTTTAATATTACTAAAAAGGTATTAAAATTAAAAATAAAATGATTTTACAATTTTATCCTAACTTATTCGTGTAGTATAAATGCACTTGTTCGTTATGCTTTCACGCCTAAACCGCTGAACTATTTTGATGATATTGGTTCGTAGACCCATCTGAAAAAAAGTCATAATGACTACTCATTAATCGTAGTAATAGTGCCTGCAGGCAGTTGCTGGTTTTTTTAATCCTACCTAGACTTTTTAAGACGCCATTCGCGCGAAAATTTTTTTTTTTCTGCTGGCGTTAAAAAACCGCCGATATAGAACAAATGCATTCCCTTGTATAATAATAATAATATTCCACAACTATCACACAACGCCATTTAGTCCCAAGCTAAGCAGGGCTTGTGTTATGGGTACTAGAAAACTGAAAACATACTTATATATTTTTAAATACATACTTACTATAGATAAATTACACCCAGACACAGAACAAATGATCATGCTCATCACACAAAGATTTGTCCTGGGTGGGAATCGAACCCACGACCCCCGGCATAGCAGTCAGGGTCACTAACTACTAGACCAACAGGCCAGTCAAAATCTGTTCACACGTCAGCGCTTTTAAAGTGCCAGCAAAAGAAAACGCTCGTTTGAGTCGGGGCTTACCCGTAAGTATAATAAATACTTAGTTTTAACTTACCTACCTGTTCCGACACCTTTTTTTAACCTACTTCAAAAAAAGGAGGAGGTTCTCAGTTCGGAATATTTTTTATTTTTATGTATGTTCCCCGATTTCTCGAAGACGCCTGGACTGATTTGGAAAAAAAATCTCAGGTCAGGTTCTGGTGATAGGATCCCAGGGAAAGCGAGGGTAACCTTCAAATTTTATAGGCAGATAGTACCAATTATATATATTTTCTAAAGCTGTTCGAGTATTTGCATCTGATAATCATCATTTCAGGTGGATGAGCTGATGATGGAAGGTACAACTCCTTAACAGTAAGGAGTAGGCATCGATTGATTTAGTTTGTGTTCGCATATCTCCGGAATTTGAGTCCGATTTAAGTAAAGCTTTTTTTTGGTGTGCGAGGTATCATTTAACTTAGGGAACACTGCAAGTTTCATCAGAATCGGTAGAAATCGGTCAGTAATTTTTGAGATATGGAATTTTATTAGCTTATTGTGTACATGAGCGATGTAATTACCGGTGCGAAGGATTACAAAATTCTAGTGCACATGTAAGAGAATGATGTTCTTGACAAGAATTCGGGTTGAATATTTAAACTAAAAAGAGTTAAAAAAATTTTTTTTTCAAAAAACTGTAACCGCCTTCAAAAACAACCACAATCTACAAAATTACTTTTCATTCGGAAGTCGGTGGCTAAAAGACAATGAAAAGAAAAAAAAAACAAAGGCACCGACAACCGAAAGAAAAGTTATTTTGTAGATTATTTTACAATTTTTTGTGATAGTTTTAGAAGGCGGTTACATTTTTCTTGAAAAAGTTTTTTTTATTATCACCTTTTCAATACACGATTATTTTGACATTGAAAAATTTTGCCTTTTTTTTAAATTGAAGTCGAAAATAAAAATTATAATAATGCAGAGAAGTGTTGCTTTTTATTATTTAGCTATTAGCCTCCTAGAGGGTTACACGAGCACAAAGCATGAAGGTTGGTTTTTGGGTAGTTAATTTCATAAAGACCTTCATATATTTATTTATTTTACAATTTTTTCGCTTAAATAATGACCAACATTTGAAAGGACCCGAAGGAGGGTAGGGGTACCCTAAATAAAGGGAAAATATTTATAAAGTGGGAACACTGTCTTATATTGCGTACGCATCACAGACTAGATAGGTACGCATGCTAGACGTGGTGCGTTCGAAAACGTTTGTCTAGTAAATTAAATGTAAAATGAAATGCGGAGAATATTTGTTTTTTTTTTTAGTCAATTCTATTATATATTATTAACGTTTTTGTACAATTATTTTCTTATTTAGTCACTGAATTTGGATTAGTACTGGTTATTTTTAAATAAAAATAAATATTTGTCAAAAAGTCGAGTTTCAGAACGATCCCATATGCAGGACTCTGGGCTGCGTTTATATCCTTTATCCAGTTTAAATTTATACTGCCTAAATGTCAAACACCCCGTTTAAGTACACCGGGACGTGAAAAATGAAGCTAACTAAAATTTAATCTGCCCCGTTTACGGTCATTCGCTGGGATAAGTTTTTACTAAATGGAATTTACTGATAAAATATTGCGACCTTTTTACCTCGCAATATTTTATCCTGCTGTCAGACTGACATTACGTTTTGTTGTTTTGCTCGATATCCGCAGTAAAAACGAATATTATTTTTATTTTAGAGAGTAAATATTATTTGTGGATTATGGATTTGTATTAAACCGGCAAATTGATTATTTGTTCAATAAACTGAGCTGTCAATTGAATTTGACAACTAACATTGACAGAAACTTATGACTCCGTTCAGCGAACCTTCGCTAGTTTAATTTTTTCCGGCGAAATACCGCCGGAAGATTTAAACGCACCCCAGCCCTGGCCACCACTCCTTGACCTTTAGACATGGCGCTAGTGTCTATTTCATTACATCAAATGCATTAAAAAATTAGTACCTAGAAATTTCCGAAAGTCATGAGTGGTCGGATTTTAGTGACTTCTCAGTGATGTCGGCTGACAATAATCCCTGTATTTGTTACAGAGATTTTGCAGTATTTTACTCTACAGAGTCTGCTTTACTTTCCCAGTTTACTTAAGATTGAAAATTCATATTCAGGGTATCTTGTATATTTAAATATATTTTGCCACCGGAAGAATTTCATTTCTTTTTTTATTTCCACCCGAAACTAAACTATTTCTTCAGAATGCCACTTATTTATATGTAGAATGAGCCACTGTTGCATTATCTTGTCTTTTGACTCGGGACACTACTTGACTAATTTTGAAAGTCTCAATGTCATGATGAATTGAAATGGTGTTAGAAAAGTAGCTAAAAAGTTTAGCCACAAGTTACACTTTTTAGCTTTTTTTCTAGCACCTTTATAAAATTAGCTAACTATCTATGAAGTTGCTAAGATGGCATCACTGCTGCCGATTTTACGTTGTGTCAAAAACGATTTGATGACCTATCAAAATTGGCATGTCATGCCATCAAATTGGCATTCCACCCCCATACACGTTCAATTCTATTTGAGCAAATTGGCAGTTTTATGCCGAATTGACAAATAGGCATTATGGTGTATGGCTACCATTAAGGCGCTCCCTCACCGCGAGCAATCACCTGTAATGTAACGTCACAGATTCGAACATTCCAAGACAATAGAGCATCAAATTGCGCACTTTTATGTTACATTACAGGTGAATTGAAACAATTTTTGTTCTAAGGCCCGACGCTGCGTTACGCGGATGCACGCGCGGTTCTATACAAAAGTGCTCCGTCGCGGGGACCCGTGCGGGGACCCGCGCGGAGCCACGTGCGGGGCCACGCGCGGAGCCACGCGCGGAGCCACGTGCGGGGCCACGCGCGGGTCCCCGCACGGGTCTACGCGCGGTGCCTGCCAGCGGTAACACGCACGGTCTTGTTCAGTCAATAAGGGTGCTTATACACGGTGCATGTAAGGGTCGATTTATACTAGCGCAGAGTCGAGGCGCATCGAAGCGTATTTCTAAAACTGAACATAACAATTTCAACCTTAACTCCACAGCGTAAAGCACATATTACTTCTAAGATTTTAAAAAGTGAAGAACGCTGATCGTGAATCGTGAAAATCTTGGAAGTAATGTGTGCGTTACGCTGTGGAGTTAAGGTTGAAATTGTTACGTTCAGTTTTAGAAATACGCTTCGATGCGCTTCGACTCTGCGCTAGTAGGTATAAATCGACCCTTACTGGAGCAAACAGAGAGCAATTTTTTTTTATGAAGGCTTTCGAAAAATTCCTCCGATGCTGAAATTTGGAATATGGTGAGAGTAGGTGATACAGATTATAGATGCACAATAATCCAACATTTTTTTAGCCGAGAAGTTCTGTTTTTTTACCAAAACATGAAAATTGCGCACAGTTGAGGGGATATATGTATAACTCTCTGCGAAAAATTCCTCAGTCTCAAATTCTTTTTGTAGGTATTTGTTTAAATGAAATAATAGGAAAAACAAAGTATAAGTTAGAATAGGAAGTATAAACATCCAACAAATGTTCGATTTCAGTGTCACTCCAAATCAACTTTTTACATATCGCGCTTTAACTTGAAATTGAAATAAAAATCTTCAAATTGAACTAGCGACACTGCGTAAATCGGTCTCCGCGACGGGGACCGTGGCATACCCACGGAAACCAGCCGCGTATCCACGCGCGTGTCCCCGCGCGGCACGCGCGTGGCCACGGACGGGGCCACGGACGGGGCCACGCGCGGGACCACGGACGTGGACCCGCGACGGTTGCCCGTCGCGGGGACCCGTTTAACGCAGCGTCGGGCCTAAAGACTTTTGTAAATTCGCAAAAAAAAAAATCGTTTTTCATACGATGTGCCCGACCAATTTCTCATTTTGCATGAAAAACCAAATTTTTATTTTTTATTGTGAATTTCCAAAAGTCTTAAAAACCTTTGTTTTTTGTGAATTTCCAGAAATCTTAGAACAAAAATTGTTCAGTTATATGGGCTGAGTTTCCCCACGAGAGGTTTTGCGATTTTGGCGTTACACATTGTATAAGAAAGAAAAATACCAAAATAAGTTAAATTAAAAACATAAAGTCAGACTTATCTTGTTTTCAAATTTTGAGTTTGCATGTTACGCTGTTGGGTTTTTTGTTTTTTTTATAGTTTTATTTCGTCATTATCCTTCCGTTCACCTCCTTGAACAGAATTGTTAATAAGATATTGACGCACATACCTATGAGTATGATATTTCTAACAGATGTAGTCGCCGTATGTCGGTCACTCGAGGTGGAATACCCACTTATTCACCATTCGGAGAAGTGAATATGAAAAATGGTATGATGCAAAAGTTGATAATGTAAAGTAACAAAATGCTTAAATTCATATAGATCACTTTCTCTTTCTTTGCCCGACTCTCGATTTGAGTTGTGTGTCTACTAGTTCCTCTGCCAGTTACTCAGTATTGCTTTTTGGGTTCCGTACCCAAAGGGGAACCCTATTTATAAAACTCCGCTGTCCGTGTGTCTGTCCGTCCGTCACCATGGTATCTTATGAACAATGATAGTTAGACAGATGGCATTTTCACAGATAATGTATTTCTGATTCTTTTATAACACAAATACTATAATACAAAATTTAATAAATATTAATCGGCTCCTGTACTACAGATAACAAATATGTTTCTTTTTCCGTTTTTAAAGATAATGGTACGGAACCCTCCGTGCGAGAGCGCGACTCGCACTTGCCCGGTTTTTTTCTTTTATCGGTCATTAACCCAATGTCTGTACAAGATCCAGTTTTCATTTCATTCATAATACTCGATAGCGCCAGCTGGTTATGCAAATGACCGACTACTAATATTTTGGCGTACGTGATCATTTAAATGTCATTCACAACGCAGCGCTGGTGGATTCTTGGTAAGTACAAGGTCAAAAAAACTTGGAATTTTTGAAAATTAGATTTTCATTACCTATCTTTGACTCGAAATATTAGTCAAAGATGAGCAACGGTTCTTTGACGTCATTAGGTTTGTATTATGCCTTTTTTATAATATGAGAAAAGAACACCTATTTAGAACATTTATTTGACATGAAATAAGCACATCTATGTGTGATTTTCGACAGTAAAGTATTTTACCATATTTGATATTATTTCTTCATTTACTTATAAAAAAAGTCACAAAATAAAAATAAAAATTTCACTGAACTGCGCTTTTGTTACTTCTCTTTTTTTTAATTCCTATGGAAGATAATATTTTTGTATACCTATCTCTTTATATACAAACAGCTGTGTTTTAAATAAAATCTTTTTGCATTTGTTTTTTTTTAAAACGCTGAAACGTCAAAAACAGCAAAAACATTACGGCAACGTCACGGGATGTCCATTTATTGTTAACAAGTAAATGCATTGTTATCAAGGGTGCCCTCTATCTGGCAGAATCTTGTTGCTCCGAAACCTATTTAGCAGAACTCACTTCATTTGGCATAACGTTTATTTAGAGCGCCGATTATTTGGAATAATTTGACTTAGTATACTTCGAAGATCATAGAATTTCAGAATAGAAATAATTTAATAGTCATAATAAAAAATAAAAAAAATGTTTTATAAAATCAATATGGTGTGCTACAAAAGTTAGTGACAGAAATGAATCGCTGCAAAACCGACTTCACGTAGTCTTGTCTGCCCTACCCCTAGAGTGTAATTATTTATAATCGCGTAGGCGCGGAGCGGCGAGACAGCCCGCCATCTGAGGAGCAGGTGGTTTTAAGAGGAAACGGCACGGCCGTTTTTCCATACAAACGTAGTCCCCTGTTTTCTCCCTGGATAATGCCAGTAGAGCAATATTTTTTTTACAAAAAATCTACTGACTGATTACCCCGAGGTCATGACAGATTACCCCCGACATATTACCCCCGACTGATTACCCCCGACAGATTACCCCCCTACAGATTACCCCCCTAAAGATTACGCCCCTACAGATTACCCCCCTAAAGATTACCCCTCTAAAGATTACCCCCCGACAGTAAGCCGAAGCTGCGGTGGGCGTAAAATCATCTGCGACAATTAGCTCCCGTGGGACCGCCGGAGACCCGCAGCGCCGGAGCCGTGACAGAAGCCATGCCTGCTGCATGTTGCATGCTTGCTGCATGCCTGCTGCATGTTGCAAGCTTGCATGCTGCATGCTTGCATGCTGCATGCATACTGACAGATTACCCCCTACAGATTACCACCGAGGTCATGACAGATTACCCCCGACAGATTACCCGCCGACAGATTACCCCCGACAGATTACCCCCCCTACAGATTACCCCCCTAAAGATTACGCCCCTACAGATTACCCCCTAAAGATTACCCCCTAAAGATTACCTCCTACAGATTACCCCCCTAAAGATTACCCCTCTAAAGATTACCCCTTAAAGATAAAGATAAAGATCTGTCGGGGGGTACCAACAGATTACCCTCTAAATATTACCCCGCTACATATTACCCTCCTGCAGATTACCCCTCTAAAGATTACCCACCTACATATTAGCCCCGACAGATTACCCCCCTACAGATTACCCCCCTACAGATTACCCCCCTACAGATTACCCCACTATAGATTACCCCCCGACAGATTATCCCCTACAGATTACCCACCGACAGATTAACCCCTACAGATTACCCCCCGACAGATTACCCCCCTGCAGATTACCCCCCTAAAGATTACCCCCCTACAGATTACCCCACTATAGATTACCCCCCGACAGATTACCCCCCTAAAGATTACCCCTTATAGATTACCCCCCTACATAATACCCCCCTAAAGATTACCCCCCTATTGATTACCCCCTATTGATTACCCCCCTTCAGATTACCCCCTAAAGATTACCCCCCTACAGATTACCCCCCTACAGATTACCCCATAAAGATTACACCCCGATTTTATTTACTTATTCTCACATTCGTACCAAGTTTCAAGTTTATAAACCCAAAGAATAAGATTTTGCATACAAAGGTTTTCACCCCTTTTCACCCCCTTAGAGGTAGATTTTCGCAAAATCCTTTCTTTATACTTACTTACATTATAAACTGCAACTATCGTCCAAAATTCAGGTTTCTACGTTTAGTGGTTTAATATCCTCCCCTTCAAACTTGAATACCCCTTTTCACCAACTTGGGGGGTGATTTTCGAAAAATCCAAAAACACGTGTTAGATTAATTCTTATCTAGTATATGAATACTGATTTTCAAATTCATCAGCTCACGCGTTATGATTTTTCCATACAAACTTTAACAACCCCTAGATTACCAATGGACGGTAGTTTTAAAAAAATAATGGTGCTGATCATATTTATTTACTTGTGTTCTCATTCGTGGTAAGTTTCAAGTTTATAAACCCAAGGGCTAAGATTTTTCATACAAACGTTTTGACCCCTTTTCACCCCCTTAGAGGAGGATTTTCGCAAAATCCCGTCTTATTGCCAATCTACATGGTAGACTGCAAATGCTGTCCAAAATTCAAGTTTCTGCGTTTAGCGGTTTCGGTTGTAGTCGAGTCAAAACAAAAACCCCTGTTTTTTTATACAGGGTGGAATTTTGTAATGCCACCTGGAGGGAAAGTACCCTTAATACTGCAGATAGAAAATTTTACTCAAAGGAAATATTCCTTTATTTTTGAATAGAAAGCAAACTGCATTCAAAGATTTTCGAAAATTCTCTTCTCCCACACCCGGGAATTGGGAGTTTTTATCCTTATAATTGACACTAACGATCGGTGCAATAAAAGTACAGGGTATAATTTTTCCACATTTTAGCCGGTTCGATTCCCGGGTGAGAGAAGAGAATTTTCGAAAATCTTTGAATGCAGATTGCTTTCTATTCAAAAATAAAGGAATGTTTCCTTTGAGTAATTTTTTCTATCTGCAGTATTAAGAGTACTTTCCCTCCAGGTGGCATTACAAAATTCCACCCTGTATATATAGATTACTAGCTGTTGCCAGCGGCTTCACCCGCTACAACTCGAAAACTATCCCACGGGAACATAAAATCGGGATAAAAACTAGCCTATGTGTTAATCCAGGTTATAAACTATCTGTGTACCAAATTTTAGCCGAATCGGTTTAGTGGTTTTTGCGGGAAAGAGTAACAAACATCGATACATCCATACTTACAAACTTTCGCCTTTATAATAGTAGTAGGATTATTATAAAACCTTATAGTGTAGAATTATGTTTCATAGTTTGAATTTGGCTACATCTAAAATAACCGTTACCATTGGTAATCTATACTTCTTAGGGAAGGAAAACGGAGCGACATATAATATTTTGTTATTTTGATTTAACCACAACATTAACTAACTACGTCATAGAAATGATTACGTTGATAGGTATTATAAAAAATATGTATTTTAAGTAATACAGCAATACTATAACATTATGATTCACGTAATGTTAATCCGGTCTAATTTCCTCGAGTATTTTCCTTTGAGTTAGATTTTAGAAAATCTCATCGATATTCCTACACCCGAGGACGTACAACATCAAATAAATTTTATTGAGTTTACTTTAGAACACCTTTTCTGTAAAAGAACCGACTTCTAAAACAAACACAAATACATAGGTAGTGCAAAAAACTCTTCTTTGGGAAGTCGGTAACTTTTAGGTATAATTTCATTGACGTTTTTTGCCGCTATCGAGAAAATTGTACTGATAAGCCAAGCCCCTGATGGTGGCGAGACTTGTGTTATTACCGTGACCCCGGACCATAAAGGGCTATTGAAGGACACCGTGGATTTTAGTCAGTATGAGTCTGACAGTCCCTCCCGCCCTGTTGTGCTATGTTTTAAATTGGTGCTCAAACCAGTGCATAGATTCTGTTTTAAACGGCAATAAGTTTTACACATCTATTCAAAACTAGCTGTGCTTGCAACTTCGTTCGCGTGGATGTCGGAACTTATACTGGCCTTAGATACTCCTTATTACATCCTTATTATCATCTTATGACCTGCCAATAAAAGTCCCGTCAAAATCGATCCCGCCATTTCAGAGATTAGCCATTACAAACAAACAAACAGATAGACAGACAATAATTTAAAAAAAATGTGTATGTTCCGTTTAAGTATACATCATATATATTATATTCATATGCATGTAGTAAAAACGGTTATTTCAATTTTACAAACAGACACTCCATTGTTATTTAAAATGTTCAAAATAATAAGCTATTTTTTAGGTATCGCCTCTTAAAGTTCTCCGCCCCTGCCGGGACCAGCCGGGGTCACGGGATCTGCTGGGGTCGCGGGACCTGCCAGGGTCACGGGATCTGCTGGGGTCGCGGGATCTGCTGGGGTCACGGGATCTGCTGGGGTCACGGGATCTGCCGGGGTCGCGGGACTGTCTCCTCAGATAACCGTGAACCTGGAACGTAAATGCGTATTAAATAGTCACCGTGGATTTTAGTACACGTCTGACAGTAAGGGTAGGAGGACTCATTTGATGATTTTACCACGATAAAATACGTTACGTTCTCCGCTGACATGTAATTAGTAGGTGAGTTGTTATTTATATGTATGTTCGAAACAAGTTTGTGCAATAGGTATGTGCAGTGTTTATAAATAAATCTAGGTATGAACAATAAATTATTGATAGGTACAAAAAATAACCTTGAAAACAGTCAACGCTTTGAATTACCTCACAATAATGTTCAACACAAATTAACTGTTGTAGGATATAAATGTATTATTTATGATGTAACCAAGACTTAAATAAAATAAAATAATAATATTTAATGTTCTTCTTCCTATGGCCGTTCAGAAAAACCTAAAAACCTTTTTTAAATACAATGTACTTAAAACTTTATCATGGTATTATCAGCTCCATAATAAGGAATGGAGAACTTACATTTTGAAGAAATTATGGAAATAAAGTAATTATTTTTCAAATCACAAAAGTTTTTTGGTAACGGTAACTGACTTGAAGGTAATTTTTTACTACAGGGCAGTACTTATAAATATTTTCTATCGAAAGGTTTAATAAGTATTCAAATGAATTGTAGATTAGGTACTAAACATGAAAGCCAAGCCCATTTAAGAGCCCATCAAATAAAGTTAATTAGTCACTTTGAAAAATCAAAATCATTTTTGTTACGGTAGATTATATTTTAATTTCTGCTTCTTTTGAAATTCTATTAAATTAAAATATAGATTTAGAATGTAAAATTTCCTATAAAATTAAAAAAAAAAACCGGCCAAGTGCGTGTCGTTTCCTTGTCCGTCGTTTTCTTTTAAACTTCGTTATATATACTACTATTGTGAATTTTTTCACACCCCCAAACATAACCGTTTAGCTGGTAGAGGGGGGACACACTCGAATCGAGCAAAATTTAGCACTTTAAAGCTTAATATTTCACAAACGAATTTTTTTATCAAAAAATTGTTGATCGAAACTATCATTATTTTTTAAAGGCCTATTTAATGATACCCCACACTAAGGGGTGCGCGAGAAAAAAAAATCCGCACTTTACGTGTAAGTACTGGAGGTACAGTCAGCATTAAAAGTCGATGACCACATTAAGATTTTCAAAATCACTGTACATTATAATCTCCCATAAATCGCTCAACAAGATACGCGACAGTATTGAATGAACATCATTAAAGTTCAAAATTAACTGAACACAAATGTTCAATGGTCACTGTACACCATTTTGCCAAAAATTGCTGATCGTTATAATATCCAAAAACATCATTACATTCAGTTTTACAAAAGTCACTGAACAATATAAAATGTTTGTTTTGGTTATCTAGTGTAATCACGGCAACGTCCTAAAATAACTGAACATCATAAATAACAAAAGTCACTGAACAATATAAAATACCGGTTTTAGTTACCTACTGCAAAACGACCAAAAATAACTGAACAACATAAATAACAAAAGTCACTGAACAATTTAAAATACTGGTTTTAGTTACCTACTGCAAAACAACCAAAAATAACTGAACATCTTAAATAACAAAAGTCACTGAAAAATATAAAATACTGGTTTTAGTTACCTACTGCAAAACGTCCAAAAATAACTGAACATCATAAATAACAAAAGTCACTGAACAATATAAAATCCTTGTTTTAGTTACCTGCTGCAAAACGTCCAAAAATAACTGAACATCATAAATAGCAAAAGTTACTGAACATTACTTTGTTTCGGATACGTAGCACTGGCGTGTAACCTTTTACTACTATCAAAAGTAGCTGAACTGAAATGTAAAAAAAAAATGTAACCGCCTTCAAAAACAACCACAAAAAACCGGCCAAGTGCGTGTCGGGCCACGCACAGTGTAGGGTTCCGTAGTTGCAGATCAAAATACTTATGCGAACTAACTAAACTGATTCGCTGAATTTAATTTAAAAAAGTAGAATTTTCAAAATCGGTCCAGGAGTCTTTTTTTTTTTTTTTTAGCGTGGTAAAATCATCAAATGAGTCCTCCAACCCCGGGCAGGGCGGGAGGGACTGTCAGACTTCTACTGACTAAAATCCACGGTGTCCTTCATAGCCTGTTAAGTTCCGGGGTTACGGTTAGGGAATAATCCCGCGACCCCGGCAGGCTTTGGCCCTCTGAGAGGGGGGCCCCGTCATTATGCTGACGCTCTTTGAGGCGCGCGTGGGACACAACGCGCCGTCGACCCGGGCATGGTCCTTGGTCGGGCAGCGAGTTGCCCGTCCAGGAGTCTTTGAGAAATCGGGGAAAAATACATAAGAAAAAAGATTACAACGAATTTAGAACCTCCTCCTTTTTTTGAATTTAGTTAAAAATAGTTGACGATAAAAACCTACCTATCCCCAAAAAACATACCTATAAAACCTGTAAAAATAAAAGTTGACAAACTTACATTTGCAGTTGTCTCCGATACATTTTGTTTAAGAAAATATGATATCAACTACATTTTATAAGTTGGTCGACTATTACTCGTAAAGTTGTAAAGCCTACTTAGTCATGATAATTTTCTTTTAAACTTCGTTATATTTACTACTATTGTGAATTTTTTCACACCCCCAAACATAACCGTTTAGCTGGTAGAGGGGGGGGACACTCGAATCGAGCAAAATTTAGCACTTTAAAGCTTAATATTTCACAAACGAATTTTTTTATCAAAAAATTGTTAATGGAAACTATCATTATTTTTTAAAGGCCTATTTAATGATACCCCACACTAAGGGGTACGCGAGAAAAAAAAATCCTCACTTTACGTGTAAGTACTGGAGGTACCCTAAAAAAAAATATTTTAAGAGATTTTATTTTACCACTTTTTCGGCACAACAAATCCGTATATTTACACCAAATTACAGCTCTCTAGTACTGTGCGTCTCTGAGCTAAACTGCGGACAGACGGACGGACGGACGGACGGACGGACGGACGGACATGGCGAAACTATAAGGGTTCCTTGTTGACTACGGAACCCTAAAAAAGGGTAAAATAACCTACAAAACTTTTCTTTCGGCAGTCGGTGGTTTTTTTATTAATTTCATTGTTTTTTTGCCACCGACTTCCGAAAGAAATGTTTTGTAGGTTATTTTACCCTTTTTTGTGGTTGTTTTTGAAGGCGGTTACATTTTTTTTTTTTAAGTTTTTATTTTACTCTTTTTAGTATAAATATTCAACCAAAATTCTTGTCAAATACATCACTTTCTTACTTATGTAAGAAATCCGAAGCACCGGTAATAACATCGTTAACATCTCTTTCATTCCTTCCCTATCTCAAAAACTACTGAACCGATTTTGATGAAACTTGCAGGATTCCTTAAGTTGAACAATACCTAGTACAACATAAAAAGAATTACTTAAATCGGACTTATAGTTCCAGAGATATGCGAACACAAACATAATTTACTAAATCAGTCGATGCCAAGTTCTTACTAGAGGAGTTGTACCTTCCATCATCAGCTCAGCTACATGAGATGATGATTATCAGATGCAAATACTTGAACAGCTTTAGAAAATATATATGTGCCTATAAAATTTGAAGGTTGCCCTCGATTTCCCTGGGATCCCATCATCAGATCCTGACCTGATGAATATGGGACCAATTGGAAAGTATACCCTTTCAAACAAAAGAAAAATATTTCAAATCGGTCCAGGCGTCTTCGAGAAATCGGGGAACATACAAAAAAAAAGATTCCGACGAATTGAGAACCTCCTCCTTTTTTGAAGTCGGTTAAAAAAGTGCTCATCTTCAGAGTTATAAATTCAATCTTATCCTATCCAAACTAAATCATTGTGCCATTCGGGGACTGCCACGGTAAAGCTATTGCATAGCAATTATAAAAAAAAAAAAACAACAAAAAAATTATCGCCTACCGCGAATATACAGGGAGAATTTTTCAAGTGGGCGTGGATGGCTATTTTCGAAACTATGAGGAATATCGAAAAACGTTGAAAGGAGTCTCGAGGCCGATTTTGACGAAAACTAAAACTGCATCATTGGATTTTAGAAAAGTCTATCATCCTGGCCAGGAATCGAACCCGCTGATTTTGGAAAAAAAATCACACCCTGTATTATTACACTATTCGATAGTGTTGCTAATAAGGATCAAATTCTGGGAAGTGATCATGTACGGCAAACTTAAGGAAAACGTATAATTACAAAAAAACTAATCAACCATCAAGGCAATATGGGTTTTTGAAACATACATTACCATTTCTTCTTTAAAATAATAATGTTATTTTTAGTTCAACTCCATAATTTCGTACAGCGGGATTGTTGAGACGTCAAATCCAGTGAAATATTGAAATATTTAAATTTTATTAATTTCGAATAAATTATGGCTCAGTGGAAGTAAAGTAACATGGAAAAATAGTAATTTCATAAAAATCTGCTATTTCGTTAAGTTTGCCGTATATGATTACTTCCCAGAATTTGATCCTTATCAGCAACACTATCGAATGGTGTAATAATACAGGGTGCGATTTTTTTTCCAAAATCAGCGGGTTCGATTCCTGGCTAGGATAATTGATTTTTCTAAAATCCAATGATGCAGTTTTAGTTTCCGTCAAAATCGGCCTCGAGACTCCTTTCAACGTTTTTCGATATTCTTCATAGTTTCGAAAATAGCCATCCACGCCCACTTGAAAAATTCATCCTGTATGTGGGGTGCTATAACAGGAAACCTCCACGTGCGCCTGTGGACGGGAGTTCCTTCTCTGATACGTCCGGGGGGAAGACCAGTTTTTCGGGCCGGTGCACCCTGGGATGCGGGCAAAAACTCTTCCTAAGTCACTGTGTGCCTAAAGGGGTCTCTTTGCCCGTATGCGAATAGCCTGTCGTGTCGACGCTCCAACGCGTGTCCCTCTGATTAGCAGAGGGCAAAGCGGCGAAGCGGGCTTGCGGACGGTGAGTGATGGTTAGCTCGCCGTCCGACCAAGGACCAAGCCCGGGTCGGTGTCGCGTCGTGTTTCGCGCCAAATGCCTGCTGGAGTCGCGGGTTTTTTCTTAACCGAGGATACTGTGGCCCCGGAACGTAAAGGGCATAGGAAGGAACACGGGTGGATTTTAGTCAGTAAGAGTCTGACAGTCGCTTCCGCCCCACCCAGAGCGGGAGGACTCATTAATTGTTGATTTTACCACCTAAAAAAAAAACCGCGAATTTATGTGTATAACCAGAATATCACCATGGACGTTTTGCAGTAGGTAACTAAAACAAACATTTTATATTGTTCAGTGACTTTTGTACAACTGAATGTTATGATGTTTTTGGATATTATAACGATCAGCAATTTTTGGCAAAATGGTGTACAGTGACCATTGAACATTTTTGTTCAGTTAATTTTGAACTTTAATGATGTTCATTCAATACTGTCGCGTATCTTGTTGAGCGATTTATGGGTGATTATAATGTACAGTGATTTTGAAAATCTGAATGTGGTCATCAACTTTTGATGCTGACTGTACCCTAAAAAAAAAATATTTTACGAGATTTTATTTTACCACTTTTTCGGCACAACAAATCCGTATATTTACACCAAATTACAACTCTCTAGTACTGTGCGTCTCTGAGCTAAACTGCGGACAGCTGAAACTAGAAACTTTTTTGATGTGTGAAGAGGCCTAGTCGCTCTTTTACAATACCGACAGATTACAGAGAATTCAGGTGAAACAAAAAGAGACAAAAAAAATGTGACCGCCTTCAAAAACAACCACAAAAAAGAGTAAAATAACCTACAAAACTTTTCTTTAGGAAGTCGGTGACTTTTTTATTAATTTCATTGTCTCTTTTGCCACCGACTTCCGAAAGAAAAGTTTTGTAGGTTATTTTACTCTTTTTTGTGGCTGTTTTGGAAGGCGGTCACATTTTTTTTGAAAAAGTTTTTATTTTACTCCTTTTAGTTTAAATATTCAACCAAAATTCTTGTCAAATACATCATTTTGTTATTTGTATATATTGTGGTATGTGCACTAGAATATTGTAATCCGTAGAACCGGTAATAACATCGTTAACATCTCTTTCATTCATTCCCAATCTCAAAAACTGCTGAACCGATTTTGATGAAATTTGCAGTATTCCCTAAGTTGAACGATACCTAGTACAACAAAAAAAGAATTACTTAAATCGGACTTGTAGTTCCTGAGATATGCGAACACAAACATAATTTTCTTACTTGAGGAGTTGTACCTTCCATCATCAGCTCAGCTACATGAGATGATGATTTCCATACGCAAGTACTTGAATTACTTCATAAGATTTGCGAAAAACTATGTGTCAGCTAATAAAATTTGAGGGTTGCCCTCGATTTCTCCAAGATTCAATCATCAGATCCTGGAATGGTGACAATGGGACCACACGGGAAGCACCAGCTTTCGAATAAAAAAAGAATCATGAAAATCGGTTCACCCAGTCGCAAGTTATGAGGTAACAAACATAAAAAAAAAAAAATACAGTCTAATTGATAACCTCCTCCTTTTTTTGAAGTCGGTTAATAAAATGTCTACGTCTTGTAATTTAACCTGCTTTGATCAATAAATGTTCTCAATTATTTTAATAACAAATCCAAAGCAATATCGTAATATAATGAACCTAAACGTGGTTTTACGTAGGTAAAAAGGCTGCCAGGCTCAAATGGGATTGGGCGGGTCACGTCATTCGCATGCAAAATAGTCGCTGGGCAAAAATATGCACTCAATGGGTGCCTGAGAATGGACGACGCCGCCGAGGCCGGCCCAAAAAAAGGTGGCAGGACGATCTAGATTCGTACCTCAATGGCTGGTTCGAAAAGTGTGTGGCATTAGAAAAGAGCACTTGGAAGGATATAGGGGAGGCCTTTGCCCAGCAGTGAGACATAAATGGCTAGTGAAAAAAAAAAAGAAAATGTACCTAAATACAAATAAAAGCATTATTTTAATGATATTATTGCTCATCCAATTTCTCGGGTTACAAACAAGTACTTAAAGCCCCTTAAAATACACCTTGTGCAAATTAACATAAATTTTAATTTGTATAAAGAATAGAACAATAATAGTATCTACCTAATGAAATAATATACTATGACAGCAATTAAAAATCCCCTTGAGATGTTCTAATACAAAATACTTAGTAGTCGGAAGCCTGATGATACATCAAGTGTTTTCTCATTAAGAGGAGCGGTAGTTGTACACTAAACACACAAGCTATAATCTAAGCATCCTAACTTGAATCAGTGTAGTCACCTGCTCTGAATGTGGCTCGCGTCGCGTTCATTGTCATGTAAATTTAAGGGGGCTTCCTCCTGAGAAACCGCATGATGTCAAGTGACAAAACTACATAAATGACAAAAGGTTCTTTTTAAACAACGCGTGGTGGATAACTCTCGCGAATAGGAATGACGTTCAACTGAATAATATCGCCGTTGAAAATACGACCAGTATCTGCTATTGTAAAGGGCAGCCCTTTACAATAGCAGATTTCGGCTGTATGGTGACGTTCACCTCTCGTAGTTGTGATTTCTGTTGGTTCTTCTGTGGCATTGATCTCTGTAGTGGACGGTGCGTACGTGCAGCTGCCGGCGCAGGCGCATTGCCCAAATATACGAGTACCCACGCCAGAGCAATAACCTACACGAAATGGACTGCTTAGAATTAATGAGCCATACATTAACGTGTTAGTAGTTTGTCATCGTACACTATTACGAACACATTGTATGTTTTGAATGCGTACTTTTATTAAAAAGTATTTCACAATTTAAAATTTCAGGATTTTCAACTAACGATCATCATCTTTTTATTATCTATCAATTATCTGACGATTCTTAATGTTTTTATTTTCCATAAGAATCAATCTGATCTAGGAAAACCCTCAGGAAATTTTCAATGGCTCTTGGCAAAATCATGAGCATAGAACAGTAATTAATCGTTTTATTCCTCATTTCAGTCACACAATCACATGATAAATGTCGTTAAAGACAGAAATAAGCGTGGGAAGTCCTTTTTGATTTTCCTTTCGACAGTAGGCCAGGGCAGTCCCGAGTGGCGCACGCGACCACACCCATGGTCGGCCAACGTAAGCCATGATGGCAGCAGCCGCAACAGTGACGTCAAACCAAAAGATCACACGTCACCGACCAACCACTGACGGCTTAACATCCAGTTTATTTATTTATGTAAAGACGAGAATATATTAACTTGATCTCGCGAGCAGCGAGGAGCGTCTCTTATACGAGTACATGTTTGTTTATGTTGACACACGTTGCATGCTAATGTGGAAATAATTATGTACAATAATAACATGGTTTCTCTCGCTGGGACCGGTCGCGGGCGCGGTGTACCCTTTACATCTTGTTTATATCTGTGGCCGATCAATAACGAGGGATTATGAATTATAATAACGATGATGGCGTTTTATATAACATTCATGTTTATGTGACTTGACATGATTGATGCAATCCTAAATAATTCAACTAAGTGCTGGAAAAAAACATGAACTATAAATTAAAACTGGTTGACTGAATTATAATCTTAAGGCGGCGCTAGTCGCGAGCTCGAACTCACTGGCAGGCATGGTCAAAAACCATGATATTTCACCGGAAATCGAGCCATATTGTTCATGTGTGCGCGAGCGTCATCCCCCCGTGGAGAAAACAGGAGAAAACTTATTCAGTGAGATGCACGATCATTCAGAGTAAAAGGCGCGCGTAAAAAAATACGAAAAAGCCTTTGGCTGTTGGGGTTTTATGAAAAAACCACTGCACCAATTAATTTCAAATAAAATTTATTAAATTCTTCGATAAATTTGCTGTGTCGGTACGGACTTCGTTTTGGAAATTTGATGCTTCTTTAGCTTCTAATTTACACCTAAAGTTGTGTTAAAATTAGCAAAAAATCGAATCTTTAGAAGCTCGTAACTTTTTAATAGCTTCATATTTTACAATTCTGCTTCCGTACAGACAAAATTAATAATGAGACAAAACGATACCATGTTAATTTTGGATGTACTTTGTCAAATAGGGGAGTAAAACCCCAACGATGTTTCTATGGAAAAAATGTTGACTTGTTTGACCTTAATTAGGAAGCTAAACATTTGATACATGATTGAAAGCTAAACAAAAGTATAAAAGAAAAGAAATCTCAGCAGATGAAATAAAATAAGTGAATGATGAGCAACATTCTACAAGAAACAATTGAGATTTTTTTTATATTTTACATAACCAGTTGAACAGGATTGTTCGTAGTTTTATCGTAGTCTTGCAATAGTAATGTCGCTCTTATAGTTACCTACACACAAGTGTAACTTTTTACCTCAACTAAAACGGATTGCGAAAGGTTAAAATTCAATGCTTAATTACATCCTGTGCGTCAAAGATCCAACATGTCATGATTAGAGAGGAACCACTAATTATTTGATGGATACCTCCTGCGTAAGACGACGTAAGCCGTGCCATGTCACTCGCGTCATCACATCGTTATCCTGTTGCAATCAACAATCAATATGTTACCAACTAAGTGATGCAAAGTCATAACTGTTGGCCCAACTGGGCGCCAATGTCGTATGTTCAACCATGCCATTTTGATCTAGCCTCCAGGACGGACGAAGTTCCTCTCCATTACAATGCAAGGCTAAGTGCTAATACTATGTAATTGTAACCACTAAAAAACAAATTGTAATATTTAGTTCACACAGGCTTCAATGGGCACTTATGAAATGTTGAATGGTTTTAGGTTGTAGTTGATAGTTTCCATTGAGAAGAAGCGGCAAGAAAATCTATGGTTACAAAATAGAGAAAAATTAACAAAGAACAATTCAAGCAAAAATGATATTTTAGACCCGTCTATGTAAGATTTTATTAACAAAATCTAAAAAAGATGATCATCTCAGATTTTGCCTGAAAGAGACGCGGTCTACGAGTAACAAGGACGGAGAGGCATACATAGTAGAACTCATTCATTCATGAACACGGTGACATAATAACGAGCCGTAATTGAAACGCGGAGGCGACTGATTGGCACTTGACCCAGAGCACTGACATTAACATGCCTACAGTTACAACGACCTCTCCGGAACGCTCCGGAACGTACGCGACTATAAGTACATATATTTTAATAAGCCGGAAGACGTGCAGTGAAAGTGGATGATCTATGATACACTATGATTGCTGCATTAAAACGGATATACCTAATTATCCCTTTTCAAGGGTTGCGCGAAAGCATAAAGTTTAATTTGTTTTTTGTTGTTGTTTTTTACTTTAAAAACAACAATAGCGCCCTTGCAAACAATCAGCGAAAAATGCTCATAGCCGAAAACTCTGAACCAAACTTCATGTAATTTTTATCGAACCATAATGTCAGTCATACTGCATCGAATTCACCGAAATCGGACCAGAAACCAAGTATTTATTAAAATGTAAAATATTGACCGAATTGAGAACCTGCCCCTTTTGATGTCGATAAAAAATAGACAAAACGATAACGATAACGATGATTTAGAGAACAGCACTACAGGGTCTGTAGCCAAACGGCAAGCCACAAGCAACTATATATAGAATGAGAAATAGGGTATAAAGTTGAAAATGTATTAGCGACTGCTGAACGTTAGCGATTGTCGATTGCCGTTTGACTACAGGCTCTGTTCCTTAAGGTGAACCGACGAATTTGTAACGAAGGATGTCAGTTCATGACATGTGATATATTTATAAAAGCTTTGTATAATATCCTTGACTCCTTGTGAGGCAAGCACTGTGTGCAGTAACAATATTCGATTGGTATTCTAAGGGCCGCTACCCACTGCCTGCTCATTTCGTCATGTGAACCTTCTAATCTAAATATTGGGTCAAGTTTAGTGAAGCAAACTCACTAGAAGGACTTCTTATTTTTAAAAACGGCTGCATATTTATAAGTTAAAACAAAAAAAAAAAACACAATGCTATTGATTTTTTTTTTCTTTTGAAAAGCTCTCTTGATATAAGAAGAAGAACGTGATAGGTGTGATGCAGGTGATTTTAAACAATTATTCAGACTAATTGTTGAAATGTAGGAACTTAATCGGCAAACTAATCATCAATTCGCAGTCAGTATAAAGTATTCATGATGAAATTTTAAAAGCTATATCAAGGAACCTAACTTAACCACAGACCGCAAAGCATCAAGTTAATAAAACATCCATGCATCGCACGGACCATCGCACGCACAGAATACTAAAACCACGACCACACCATGTCGACGTGAGACCACACTATTACTCACCATGTCCGAAAAACTCAACACCCTTATATTATTTATGTAACTCATTAAGTTTTTCGAGAATTATTTCACAACATTCCGGAAGGTTTCACGCGCGTCCCTAATCTCCACAAAAACTTAATGATCGGTGCAACAAAGCTTTCCCTGTCCATTGTCTTGCACCGTGCACACGCCACCTTGTTTTTTTGTGATCCTTTTGTTTCTTTTAAAAGCATTCTTGAGCCGTTAGTCGGAGAGCGTGCCGCGGGTCCCGGAGACAGGTCTGCACGGGTCCTGCCAGACCGGACGATGCCCCCGCGCATCATGATACTACATTATTTTATCACACATTATAATTATACGCACTACAAGAAACTGTTTTAATTCGAATCAAAGCAGTGAGTAATCTTTTAATAAAATTATATCGAATACTTTCAATTAAAAGACGTAAGTTCGGTGAGTCAATGCTAAATTCCTGATGTTTCTCAGAAGACCGCATCTTAAAAGAGCACGCGCTACGTCCGTGCCGTTTCTTCGGAGACAGCATTACGTCAAAGAGTGCCACGCTTCTGACAATATGTTCGGAGACTCAGAGATTGTGCAAACTGGGAAGTTCCCAAACAGCAAATGATGCTGCGTTGTGCGTCAAGAAATTGCGATAGTCAAAGTGCAATGACTTGCGAAACCAAAGCATAGACAGACTCAAGGCGAAATGTCACACCGACAACTAGGAACTATCCTCACTCACGATATTTTTATTCCCCAGCAGATAAAACTGAATTCTGATTCAAAACATTATTTTTGGCAAAATGGATTTTTTTTTTTCTGAACCAAGAACTTTTTTGTGACTCCCTGTAGGCAAATATTTTAGACACGTGACGCAGGAGACAATTACTCAGCTACCGCGCGAAACTTATTTGATACGGATTGTAAATTTAATAACGGTATAAACGTGTAGTACCCCTATGTACCTTAAGCCACTTCCTGGTTCTCAGGTCTATCTATCACGGTTAGCTAAAATACTGACACCAAAATGAACCTCTCATATTCACGCTTCTCGGGTGTTCTCGGGGGTTCTCTCAGTGAGTCTGTTATAGGGATAGACAGTATTGAGATGCATGAGTCACACGCTACCAAGAAGCGAACATGAATGAAAAAAAAACTGAATGGAACAAACCATTCATTTTTTTATGGGTCTCGTTAACGCTCGCCGCTGTCATTCATTGCGGTGTTTGGTCCTACAATTGTTAAACAGTCACTAATGTTTACGAACAATATCATTAGCACCTGTACATCTTTACCCATTGTTTACTAAATCCATACCTATCGCAACTTGTTCCGTTTATTTTTGCAAAATGTTGCGAAATAGCAGCAATTTCACTACATTGTGTTGCTTTATCTGAGCGACATACATATTACGTTCACTAATCTATAGATAATAATATTAACTGTTATCAATATCACATCATTTAATAATACGCAATATTTTAGTCATATTGATGTCGCAACATTTTAAACTGTTATTCAGTGTGACTTACTTTCTATTCTCTTGATTTTGTCGTCTGGTGAAGTGGTGACTAATAAACAACTTTTGTCGTTCCTCAAGGGTACATTCCGGTGTCATATTGAAATTCGGAACCTTTCCAGAGAATGCATATTTCTTACAATAAGGGTCCCTCGAGCGGATACTGCTAAGTGTTTATTGAGATTTGGCGGAACATCTCTAGCTCTACCGCACGCAGTTTCTCAGTAGTAGCGGTGTCGGACCGACACAGGACGCGGCACAGCCCACAGGACCTGACGCACTTAACGCCGGCGCTTACAGCAACTTTACCACACCTTACAACACGCCCTTTTTTTGTTGTCAACATTCATTGATTCCCACAACTGACAGATCTACGTCAACCGGGTCGTAGAGAAGATTTATTACTATCTTTTAAAGCCGTACAAACATTTGTGCCATTCATGTCGTGAATGAATTTTCAGAGCTCTGCTATTTGTTTTTGTAATCAAAGATACCGACAGGATTTTCACTGGGTGGTGCAAGTATGACTAACAGGGTGAATTGTTCTAGCTGTGATTTGATAACAGGCGTATCTAATGTTACTGATAGGTTTGTTCACTAATGTGGTGACACGGCATCTGGTCCGAGACCTTCATTTGCTTGCTGCTTCTCGGCTGATGCAATGCTCCCGGCACTTGCATCGGCTGCACCCGGCGAGAGGACCATCGGACCTTATACTTATTAAAAGTGCTTTTTTTTTTAATTGTGAAAAACCAAAGAGACTCCCTTGACTTCTCAGTGTGGTAAGTTTTGCAACCATTTCTTAAACTAATGAATACCTCCACGTCTGAAGATTATAATTATTTAATTTGTTTATTGAAGGAACTAAGTTCACTAACGTGTAACGTAAGAAAGATCTAAATCTGTTTGATTATTACATTTGTAGTATTAGTATTTCGCCGGTAGCTAAGTTAGTTCGTTTTAGGTGGCAAAATAATTATTGACAAATATTTGACTGGAAACTACCCCATAATTACTGCAGCTTAATCTTGAAGACATTTTAATATTTAGATCACAAGCTCATTGTGAGCTATGGGCGGTATTTCCTGACGTGTCGCCAATGTTTGCGCAGGAGTTGTTACGGCCTGTGCTACACCACCGTCCATGTAACACGCCCGCGATAAATGTTGATGGACATATAGACCGAGGTGAGCAATGCTTATGAATATGTAGTATGTACTACCCTGGAAGCCTGCCGGGGTCGCGGGATTATTCCGTTACCGTAACCCCGGAACATAACAGGCTATGAAGGACACCGTGGATTTTAGTCAGTAGAAGTCTGACAGTCCCTCCCGCCCTGCCCGGGGTTGGAGGACTCATTTGATGATTTTACCACACTAAAAAAAAAAAAATGTACTACCCTGGAGGATGTTTGGTACTTACCGAAGGCACATGAAAACAAAAAACGATTTTGTTTTATCGCAACAAAACCTTGATTTTAATGATACCCTCGTTGATATTTCGCCTAAAGCAAAATTATCGTGTTTTAACATGTCCATATTGAATAGTCATACTGCATTAGTGGCAATGGCGGGGCTCGTCAGTGATACGGCAAATAGCGTGGATGTCCGTGACAGACGCGCGCGCCGCCAACGTGACCCGCTGCGCACGCACACACCCCCCACACTCTCCAATCACCGTGTGATTGGAGTCTGACACTAACAATGTGTGGTATTCCGACAATCTTTATGGAATTTAAATGTTCTTTTACCACATTATCTATTCTTCTAATTTTGCTCTTCTTTTCTAATTTCTTTCATTGCGATTCACTTGATATCGTTTTCGGAACTTCTTTCTTCTCGGCACATTATTATACGGTGGTCACCACCGTTGACTGTGGCTTTCAAGAGAATCAGTGGGTAGAGGATATTGCTTTGAGATGTTTCCTTGTCGTCTTTGGCAAATCAGAGATAAACAATGTTTTTCTGTTCGATGGACCCTCACAACTATTGAGGTCATGTTTGCATTTTATTTCTTCTGGTTACTTTGTTTTCCATCCATGACATTAAATGTTATGAAAATAATGTGCCTAGTTACTTACTTGTTTAGTTTTAATAAGTGAGTTGGGTTTGTCAAAAAAGTGTTATATTTCTAACCATGTTTTGCTTAATATAATAAAGCATGCGACCTTGCTAAATAAAAATAGGCATTATGACATTGAACTAATTTAAATTAGGTACATTACATAGAAATTCATTGAATTAAATCATTAACAAAAAATATTATTATTGAACAATATTTATAGTTGTGTTCTAAATAATTCAATTCAAACTCCATAGAAGTTATTTTTTTTTGTTTTTTTTTTTAGATCTGGGTTTCATAGGACTGTCTTAGTACGGATGCGAATCTCATCGCAAGTTTTTGCAATACTAGAGAGAGATTTTCACATTTGCGGAGTCATTTGCGATGAGAATGCGCATTTGTGTGTGTGCCCTGTTTTTACAGAAGGTCCTTGATAATAATCTTTATATTATTTTGCATGATAATCATGTGACAACTGCGTGAACTCTATTTCATTATCAAATTGCATGAAATATCAATACTTAATGCATTTATTATTAAGATAAGATAGGATAATACGATAAGTATTTGTCAGAAACACGTGTAGGTGAGAGTCATGATCAGCTGGGACGATTACAAGAAGTTTCAACATGTTTTGTCTGGAAAGGCGCACGAAGACAACAATAATTTTAATAAAAAACACCAAAAACCTAATTATGAATATCCCTAAAATGTGTGAAGCGCATCATTTAAATAGCCAGTAGCAACAATACGGTAGAATTTGCATTTTCAAAAACCATTTTTTTTGCGTTTTGTGCAATGTTGACACAATGCCATGCCATGTCTATGCCGAATACACTCTATGAGAGCTGTTTTACCACTATGAGAACGAAGTCTCCGATCGCCACGAACTTTGGAAATAGTTGGGGATTCTTCTTAACAAATAATATCTACCGCTAAACCTTTTCTTCCGTAAAGATAAGTCGACTGCACTTCGAACCTACGTCCTCCTGGATCTATGATCTTCCTACTCCAGACGCTCTTACAACTAAGCTTACGGACACCCGTAAATAATATAATACCGCTTATATCTAATAAGTAATACAAGGAAGGAAGGTGATATAAGGAATATGTTAAATATATAATTATACCTTAATGTTATTTATAATTATTATTGACTCATCTACATATTTTTAAAGATTCTCTTTCTGCGCTTTCAGTTGCAAATGGACATTGACCTGTAATTATTACCGATAACAACAAATTAAACCGACACAGATAGGTAGATGTTTACATACTTATAAATCTTATCTTAAAGAATTAAACTTGATAATCAGCGGGGAACGCACTGTGAATCATAAGCTATAATAGACCAGTGTCGACCTGATAGCTTCCTACTTCCTACGCTTATCCAACTGATACGAACCCTTATCTATGACTGTACACATTCTTTCATACTATATGTTTGCAGATTAAATTATTACATTATTATTGTCACATATTTTCAGTTGTGTCCGCAAAATGGATTATTGACATCGGAAAGTACAGATCCTACAGATAACGGCGAAGGCCCGGATATGTTTCTGAATTACGTAGAAGTAGCACTCACACTGTACACAAGGGCTTCACAACTGACTTCCGAGGAACATAGTGACGTGCTTCAATAGACAAATAACAAATGAAACTGGGTTATTTACAAATACGTACATTTCAGTTTGCTGAATGCATCACACGTGTAAGGATGCGGATTTACTGCAGGAACGGTTTATTTGCACCAGATCATTGTTTATATTACGATAGTTGTAAGCTACGAGATGTGTGCGCGGGCGCACGTCACGCCGACGTCACGGGACGCGCTCCGCGTCACGCACGCATCTGTCGGGGACGCGAGCGAGTGCGCTACGCCCGCCACGCTAGTAGCTTAGCCTCTTGCGTCAATTTAAGAGGCTCAAAAGTAGTCCAAGCGCGATGATAGTGACGGCAGGAGTTGAACGTATGTGTGTACGTCACATGCGTGCGCCCCTCGCGGATGTGACGGCGCCAGACGCGGACTCTAGTGGGATCCGCGACACATGTGAAAACGACACGCTGCTGTTTGTACTAGTTCGCCGAATTGCGTAGGTGTGATATTTAGTTTACACAATCACTCGATCCATACAGCTGCTTATGAAATGAGATGATTAGTTAGTAAAAAAAACTCATACAAATGTAACATCGTTACTGATTTGCAAAAATTCATGCAAAAGTGTCGACTTGAAGAGAATTGGATAGTTAGTCGGAGAATTCGAGCATAAGCAGTCAAATGTATTCTATTTTCATTTGATCATTTCCCAAAATTTAAGGTATTTCCACTATTATATTTCACATCTATGTTAGGATCTGATGCGTCGGTGCACGTAGCCCCGCCCCCACGACATACATTGAAGGTCAGTGTTCCGTTACCGGCGCCGTGACCCCATGGAGGTCGCACGGTGTTGCGCAACACGCGCGCGTCACACGCCACACGGCAGCTAGTGTTACGGCGACTTACGCCAGAACTTTCGTAACATTATCTCACTTAAAATACTTTTACTAAGATCAGATCCGTTTAGTGAATGGTTTCAAGTGGAATTGCATCAGTTAGTTGTCTGGATTTTGCTCCTGATTCCATTATGCTTTTTATTTGTGACATGCTTTCTTGGTCTTTGCGCGTTCCAGTTATTAGACCGAGACTCCACCAAAGCTGTGCGAGCTTATTGACACAGCTCCACTCCAGCAACGCAATTCTATTGGTTGTTCAAAACACGTCTCGACTCTCGACTCGCACAGCTTTGGTGGAGTCTCGGCCTTAGTTTATCCAGCCATTTGATGCTTTTCTTCGGACGCTCTTCATACCATAAAAGAGGCGGCATCCATAATATTGTCTCCTGTCTCCATTACAAGTCGTATTCCATATTACATAGGCAACCGGACAACGAACATACAAAGAAACCGCATACAAGACCGATTAAATTGATAACATTTTTTTAAGGTCATCATACTTGTAACATACTATGTGAACTAAATATACACCGTGACTTTTTAGTCGTCTTACAAAAAGGGTCCACTTAATGTATCCGACCTAAATTACCTCTAGGCAAGCTATTTTTTTTTTTAATCGTTAATAATAATTTTTATTTTTAATTAATAGGTGCATTAGAAATATGAAATTCCCTGTTAAATGTTTACGTATCTAGCTGTAAAGTATACCTACCCAGCGCAATAGTCGGGCAGATCATTCTATCTCCATTTTCTATGAGACAAGGGTGTTTCTAACTACACCTTGCGTCATAATAACGAATTAAAATTTTATTTTAAAAATTTTCAAATCTCATAAATACCTATTTTTTTATTATAAACGTGTTCTAGTCATTGGGTACATGAACTGGGCTGCTTTTGTAAGACGACTAAAAAGTCACGGTGTATACCTATATGCTGAAACGAACACTTCGATAGATGTTAAGTTAATCGTCTAGTTTTCCGATTGGTTGCATTTGTGTTGCGCCACAATTAAAAACTGAACGCAACGGCAATAATAATTATCTAAACAGTACAAGTGTAAGTAAACGAACTTTAAAGTACCTACCTACTCGTACCTCCTAGACATTCAACTGGGTCACTAGCGAAGCTTAAAGTAATTTAAATAACAAAAATTAAACTTTAACAATAATATTACCTTGAAACTTACAAGTCCCCATGTACAAAAATAAATAGATCTCTGAGTGAAGTCGAAGTGATACATACCACAAATAATAGTTCTGTCAGGCCGTCTCTGTCTTGATTAGTATGTAGGCGATAGGTGATCGAAATCATTCAAAAATATTTTGGTTCCAAAGAGGTTCCATACAAGTTTTTTTTTATTAAAGCGCTCATTATCTTTGGTTGGAGATTTTGCGTTCAATCGTTTCGCTGTCATGGAATTAATAAATGTAAACTCTGAATAGGTTTCAGGTTTGCATAGGAATTTCCCATCTAGAAGCAGTAATAACGGAATTACCTAAATGTAGTAATCAGTGTAGGTCACAGCACGGACATTTCAGGTCAAGGTTGAAGTGAAAGACAGCAAGACAAGCGCGTGCGACTGCATGAGTGAAAGTGCGGCTAGTGCACGAGTGACGCACGCGCGTGGCGGATGCGGCGCGTGCGCATGTCGCGTGCTGCAGGCGGTCGGTGGAGCAACCCGGTCTTTTCATCACCCGGAACACCCGCACAATCTGACACTAGTTCAACCTCATCCGCAATTGATATTGCATGATCTTTAGTTGGTCTTTACCTCTTGGAAGATGTGGTTCGTCTCTACTTTTATGATCTGAAGAGATAATCTCCTTATTGCTACGTTTGTCAAAGGCTATATTTTGGAAATACCAAACTAAATAGCACAATTGCTGCTCTTGACAGCTGTATTATTCCCGAGAGAGGATTGCGTCGCGTAGTGCTAGTCAGTGATCTTTTAATTCCTCTGCTTTTCTTTAATGAAATATAAAAAATACGATCTAAGACTTATTTTGGGACCTACCATTGTCTATTAAGTCAAGAAACTCTTCTTGTCTTCTCTATGGGTAGCATTTTACTTCAAACTTTATTTTAATAACCCAAAACGTTTTGACTACATCATCTGCAGAGCGGCCACGTCCCAACGTCTTTGGAAACCCATGGAAGAACTGGTCTCTAATTAATACACTACTTGTAAACATGTTAAGTTAATATTTAGAACATAATGTGTAATTATCAGTATTTGTAATGGTCACTTCAAACGGTGACGTATGAACAAGACTTTCTCCAGAGAGTCTTAACCGCAGAGAGAGGGTCAAGGGTATACATACTACATGTGGCGAAATTAACAAACCTCACTTATAACGGTGAAGTGCACCGTAAACAAAATAAAACATTAACCGTCTTACCACAAAAAAAAATAAACACGCATTGAACACTTGTCTAAAAAAATTGACAACGTCAAAACGACATTTCTCCTTGATATAAGGGTCGTTTTGCTGTTACACTTTTTTAGACAAACGTTCAACAGGTATTTACTCGTAGCTTTTTGTGATGTCGGTCTAATATGCGTTTTCTTTTTTTATTTCATAAGCTCTCATGAATGTCCTTACTGACTTAGCCAGTTTCTGTCTTTAACCGGGATGTTGTTGAACTTACGCAGATTTTCGCTTTCTTACCATCTCATTCACAATCATGACTTCCTAAAGTCAAATCATTTATTTATTTGCAAACATGGGTAAAACATAGATTAATGTTTTTTCTTCTTTAAAAAAGTTCCTTATTCGCCGTTTTGTTTTTGTTTTAACACTTTCACTGTCCGCGCAGCAGACACAATACCTAAACAATAGTCGTGAGTCACATGTGATTCATCGGACAGGGAAGTGGTTAAAATTAGGTTTGCTCATGTCTCTAGTCCAGGTGACTGAGACAAAGGCTACAATGTGTTTTGGGGCTTCTTCTGGACAAAAGCAAGGTTACCCAAGCCTGTTCACTTTAACTCTGAAGAGATTGGGTTGTATGCGTTCGTCGCTCTTGAAGCGAATAGAATGTTGTCTAGTCATTGAAATAAAAATAATGAAATTTTATCAGTAGCGTAAGTCTCAGAGCCGCCGCCCGGCACACGATGAGTAGGAAGCCGGGGTAGGCAGTATACTATCTGCACAGCTGTATCTTTGACGTAGCTACCAAGATGTTGGAAAACCAGAATGCGGTTCGCAACTTATGCACTAGCCTCATACCGTACCGCGGCGCCACCCCGGTGGGAGCGCCATACTTTATCATGAAATACGCGTGAGTCAGTTAACTTTGCTAGTGGTTCAAGCGTCACACTAATTCCAATTTGTAGGAAAAATAATGAAATTATAAAATATACAAATTACCTTGTCGTAACGGAACATAAAAGTTTTCAAATTCGAGTTCTTCCCCGAGACATGTATAAAATAATAGATACCTAAGTACCTTCATAGTATTTAACGTCAGCAACGCTTTGAACTTACTTTTCCTCCATGACACATCGTATTTTATAACTTTAAGTTACCTGTAACAGTAAAATCATGTGGTTTGGTAGTGGGACTGAATCTGGCGGAGGGCCCTCATGGTGGGGGATGCCATGCCCTGGAATGGGTCCTCTGGGATGAGTCTCTTGTCATCGCCAATGGACTCAACAGAGGCATCAGGTCTGAGGCCACTCCTGTGAGACATAGGATGCCTACAACTGGACTCTGTGCGCCACCCTGTGGTATGCCATGCTGACAACTTGGCATGTGTGGCCATCCAGGGTTGTTGAAATGTTCTAAAAGGTTACCGCGATCTTGAACGTAAAGAGCAATTGAAGGAATAAAATGGGTTTTACGATTCGAGTTACGTGTCTCACAGTAGGTACCTTCCGCTCTACCCAGGGCGAGAGGACTCATTTGATTAAATTCACTCGGAAAAAACCAAACGATTATGACAATGTAATAATATAATGTCATAAGTAAAACATTTCGGGAATGTTATTTATGTTTAATGTTAATTATTATCAAATAGTTTCCTCAACATTATTAATAGAAGTGACGAACGGAATACCGAGTTAACAATCATAACAGCTATTTCCTTAAAAATACACAAAATTATGTTAATATGAAACTTAGTAAACCCAACTTAAGGATATAGAAGGTTTATATAATTTCATAATTTCGAGAAAATCCGAGATCGACGGGACCTGACGGGGCTGTTTCCTGATGCTAAAGTTCTCCTGTTTACGTTAGAATAAACTAACATGATATTGATTTAATCAAGGTAGGTTTTGTAAAGTCATTTACGTAGTTACACTGCACTAGTGCTCTACATACTACACAGGTACACGACTACACGTGGACGTTCATCAAAGCTGCTTATTAGCTCGTGAAATGATCAGTGAAAGGTAAGCATACCGGAAGTATATCCTAATAATTACCATCAATAATTGTTCGGTGTCAGCAGTTTCACTCGGTTAATGGACAAATCCCAAACAAAGGCGGCACTCCTGCGGTTGCTGGGGTCAATACGATCAACCGCAGAACGTTAACCACACAGCTTTCATCAAGCAAGGTCTTGAGAGATGTACGTCAACAGCGCGAGGTGTCTTCGGATCATGAATACTTTATGTGCGAGGTCGGCGATGTCACAGAGATATGAACTAACTCGGGACACTCGGGAGCGACGTAGGTGTCAAGTTTAATATGTTTTTGGTGCATATTTTTATACGCAGTTTTTTAGGTTTCTTTTTTTACATTTTAATTGGTAACAAGCTGACAATGCATTTTACAATATTTAGTTGACAAGAATTGCCAGATCTTAAGATTAAACATCAAGGGCTGGAGAATTGAAAAATAGGTATTTGTAAAATCTATTGCTGTCGCGCAGTGCCCACATGATAGAGACAACAGCAGCTTGGACCGAAAATACCTTATTAAATGGCACAAAATCAACGATTCGTAGTCCCCTGATTACTCCTCCAAAACTTAACCGATTACGTTCCATAGATGACCACGTGGCCTACCATGAACTCTTAAAGCGTGAGGCTTTAGGCTGTGGGAAAGAGATGGCGCTAGACGATTTGTATAGTTCTGTCTCTTTCCCACAGCCTAAACTGGATTGCGTTAAGATCTCAAAATCAAAAGCCATTTATTCAAATTTATCAGCACTTTTTGAAGGTCAAATCCCCCAAAGCGCCCCCCCCCCCCTTCGACACTTCGTAGTGTTTTGGCTGGGAAGAAGAAGTGGCGGAACAAACTCCCCAGCAACACATCTGTCTGTACGGTTAGAAGAACCAAGATTTATACAATTTAATAGAACATTCACATAAATACATCAATCCGAGATTACACCTCAATCGTGACTAGAAGGCACATAAAGATAAACTAGGACCATCCATCATAGTAGAAAACAACATAAAAATGTCGTGGTAAGGCTCCTGAACAAAAAAGCGCGATATATCAAGTCAAACACAGACTGTAACAATCTTGTAACGGTTCGTCCTCAGCATAGTTTCCTACTTAGCATTAACATTCACTACCTCTCGCTACTTTGGTCAATATTTAAAAGTAATTGTATGCCACACGTGTGACCTCTGTAACTACTTTAATATTTGTCAATATCTATATGGCAAATTGTCTGTTACTTAAATTCTCTGATAAGATGGCAGTTGTCGCAGCATACAGATCACCCTCGTATAAAGACCCAAACCCATTTCTCAGCAGTATAGATATGTTACTCCACCAATTAAAGAATTTTAAAACTATAGCTCTAATTGGAGATATCAATATTAACATTGCACCGACGAGTTTGGATCCAAATTGTGACGAATATTTAAACATAACTGCATCACATGCTATGCTTCCCGCTCACTCCTTTCCTACCAGACTTGCTAATTGTCTTGACCATGTCCTACTAAAAACAACACATACCGCTACAACCTTAGTGCTGGAATGCGACATAACAGATCACTATCCTGTTATCCTATTTTGCAATCCTGTTATCACAACAAATACGCCAAAGACCTCAGCTACAAAAATTGATATCGCAAAAGTAAAATTCGACATCGAGAACACAGATTTTTCTGGAGTATTAAATTCTAATAATCCAAACCTTGCTGCTGAAACATTCGTAGCTCTTTTATCCTCTACGGTTAACCTGTATAGAAGTTCTTTGGTCATTCCAAGTAGAAGGCGCATCCTCAAGCCTTGGATTACTCCTGGCCTTCTCAGATGTGTCCGCCAAAGAGATAAATTGCATAAAACGTACAAGAAATACCCAGAAAATGTCATCAATAAAACTATTTATCTTCGCTATCGGACATTCTGCAACAATTTACTAAAAAAGGTAAAAAGAGACTATGAAAGATCAGAATTTGCGAGGACCAGGAGAAATCCCAAGGCCACCTGGAAAGTCATCAGGGAAATATCTTCTATGGATAAGGGTAAAACATTTTCTTCCGAGTTACTGAGATGTGAAGAAGACCCTATTCTCTCTGTCAACATGGTTAACCATCACTTTGCGAATGTGGGCAGTTCCCTCGCATCAAAATTATCCAAGTCCCCAGCACATAATACCTGTCCACAGTCTCATCTTTTACCGCTGATAGCGAACTCCACAACAACCCCGCTGGAATCGATGGTCATGTATGATGTTGATGACGAGGAAATCGAAAGCATCATTCTAAGTCTCAAAGATGATTGTGCTGTCGGTTACGACGGAATTCCTTCCACAGTTATAAAAGCCGTAAAAGATACAATTGTCCCCCTCCTTGTCCACATTTTTAATATCTCCCTATCCTCTGGTATTTTTCCGAATGTTTTCAAAACTGCCATAGTCCACCCTATTCACAAAGGAGGCGAGAGGGATCTTGTCTCGAATTATAGGCCGATATCAGTCCTTACAACAATCTCAAAGATCTTCGAGAAAGCTATAAACGCGAGACTTGTGAAATTCCTCGCTAAATACAACATCTTGGCAGAAAATCAATACGGTTTCAGAGCGGGTAAATCAACAGAAGACGCTACTCTTGATCTCACAAACACTATAGTCGCACATCTTAATAAGAAACAGAAGCCTCTTGGTGTTTTCTTAGATCTGTCGAAGGCGTTCGATACCGTTTCTGTACCGAAACTAATTGACAAGCTGGAACGAATTGGCATACGTGGCACTGCTCTCGAAATCTTTCGTAGCTACACTTCGGGGCGAAAACAAGTAGTGAAAATAGGGTCACACATCAGTAAAGAGGAGGATCTGACTTTTGGGGTTCCTCAGGGCAGTGTTCTTGGACCAACCCTCTTTCTTATATATGTCAATGAGCTGTGTCAATTGTCTCTCCCGAACACAAAAATTATCACATATGCGGATGACACAGCTCTAATAACCCATGGCAAGGATTGGTCTGAGACCCGTGAAAAAGCAGAAAAGGCTCTCTCTCTGGTTATGGGGTGGTTGACCTCGAATCTACTGACGCTCAATATCTCCAAGACCAAGTTCGTCTCTTTTTCTGCGAGTGTTCTTAGTCAGCCACCACTGACGTTTGGGATCAGAGCCCATGTATGTACAGTGCCCAACACCTGTAACTGTTTCCAAATAGAACGAACAGATAGCATCAAGTATCTTGGGGTTATATTGGACAGTCTCCTGTCATGGAAAAAACATATTAACTCTGTTGTAGTTCGAGTTAGGAAATTGATATACCTATTTAAAAACCTTCGAGCGTCTGCTGATTTCCAAACCCTAAAAATGGTCTACTTTGCACTCGCTCAATCAGTTCTCAGTTATTGCATAGCTGTATGGGGAGGAACACACAAGACCACCATGCTGCGGCTAGAGAGAACTCAAAGAGCAGTCTTGAAGGTACTCTCAAAAAAACCTATCAGATTCCCGACCTCTGAGCTGTACTCACTCTGTGAGGTCCTCACCGTGAGGCAGTTGTTCATCCTACAAACAGTTTTTAAGAGACATCTGGTGCTATCTTACGATCCTCAGCCCTTGGCAAAGAAGCGACGTCCGGACAGAGTTTGTAGGACTGAGCACTGTAGGCTAGCGTTGGTTAGTCGACACTTCAACCATATTAGCGCTAAACTTTATAACACCATAAATACAAGTATCAATATCTACCCTATGACTAAAAACCTACTAAAGAAAAGTGTGACTGACTGGCTTTATCCTTTGTCGTATGAAGAGACTGAGCAACTTATGGTATCATAATTACGGTAAACACACACGCATTACACACACGCATTACACACACGCAAAAGACAGACACACACACACACACACACACACACACACACACACACACACACACGCTTCACCCCACCACTTCACTCTCTCTAATATTGTATTATGGTGACCTCCACATAGACTCCTATTGTTAAGTCAACATAAATAAGCTATTCTCTTATTCTATTAATTAACTTTCTTTGCGAAGTCTGGAACAATGTTCATGTACTTAAATTTTGAGTTGGGCGTTGATAGTTGCGCCACAGTAACTTACTTTTGTAGCTATCATCGTTTTCCTTTGTAAAAATGTAAACCAAAATTGTTCCAAATAAACTTTATTTTATTTATTTATTTTATTTATTTAATTGTAAAAAGTCACGGGCTTGCCTTCTTCGAATTTTCGACAACCTGTCCATTTTATTACATGAACTCGAGAGAGACGTCAAAGACAATATTATTATCTCTCAAAATTGCTTGTTATTTTCAATCAAGGTCAACAATACATTTCTGCAAAATATGCGGATTGTTTGATGATGTTTAAACTTGTCGTTTTTTAGTGTAGAGATTCCAACGACTGATGCTGTGAGTCATTTCCTCAGCAGGTCGTACCAGCCTCCACAGCTCTCCAGCATGTGAGCTCGGACGAGCTGCGTAAGCACACCACGCCACACGTCATACTAAATCATTATCTATCTATAGCCATCCTAACCGCTAACCGCAGATATATGTATATAACTTTCCCCTAAACCGCGAGCTGCAGAAAAAATACTAATAAACCTACTAAATTAGCGTATCACCTCGATAATAATGAAATATTGTTTATAAACCGACGTTATCTTCTCTAGTGTCGTAATCTCAATACACAAACAGCTAGGCCTGGAACAACTACCTGTAAGGAGAATTTTTTTTAGTTCCGAGCAGGAATTGAACCCGCGACAATCTAGTATTTCTCAAAGGTCACAGTCGCAGCCGCAGTACGCTTCCTCCCATAAAAGCCTCGTATTCATGGTAAACATTATTTTGTTTAGCAACAGTTGATCAACTTTGTTGATGAACGGCGAGAATGTTGCTGGAAACTTTGAATCAGTATGCCTTGTTCACACGGCATTTCGCTTTAAAATATTGCTCGAGGAAGTAGTGCATTGTATTTTATCATTGCTCTTTATTACCGCCATGTTTATAAACAGTTGCAAACACGTCCATACACGTCAGAATTTGGAACACCTACCTAACGTGGTGTGATCAACTCCGCAACACAAATTAATGTTGCCCGTAATAATGTTGACAGCAACTCGGCATGAAGTTTATACAACAATGTTTCTAAACAAATGTTTACCATGAATCAACATGTCCTAACGTGTGCGCTGCATCGCGCTGGTACATTGACCGCGCAGCCTGCGCCCTTCTGAGGTCAATGAAATCACACCACAAACCTTCTGGCTCGTCACTATTGTCGCACTGTTTTCAATCGATATTCAATATTATTTGCACTTTACTATTTATTTATTTTTATTGACTAAAGTAACGCGTTCAGTTAACAGAATATTTAATGATGTTAGTTCACATTGACTCTTAGTTACATATTGCAGCGGCCGGGGATTCACATAGACTACCATCTGTTTGTATGTCAATACTTGTTCAATAAATACAATCAGTGACATCCCAATCTAGGCTCGACTTGCTTGAAGGCGATCTAGAACGTCTTGCAGTTTCAATAATAGAACTGTCAGTGAAACAACTTCATATAGTACTGTCTTATTAGTGTTTCACCCTGAAATAAAAGATAATAAGCTAGAAACTTACATACACCTTAATTATGGGAATCTTAAAGTTCTGTAACGTTGACTTTGACACGACAGACATGAGATTATGCGATAGATCGTGAGACTTTTGAAACATCTTTCAGAACTCCAAAATGAAGGTGTATACAAGTTTCTAGCTTATTATTTCTCATTCCGAGATTGATCCTTTATTTATTGAAATAAGAAATATGGATCTGTACTGTCTGCACTAAAAAAATTATAACTAATATCGTAACTTCGAATCTATAGTTTTAGATGTAATAAAAAGTATTTGGAAACCTGCCAAATGTCTTTTTTAATCCTGAAACGGTTACAACATCAATTCAGTGTTTAAATTACATTCCTATATATCTTTTTTTTTGTGCACTACAGAGCCATATTTCATATTTTCATACAGTATGCAAAATTAATTAAAACTTGTTTTTTTTTTAAATTAGACAGCTATTTGCAACTTTCAGAATACGCGCTCTTAAATTATTGTGTTTACACTGGTATAATTTAAAGTATCGCTGATGAAAGTGTTCGACTTATATCCATTACAATAAACCGGTTGACGGTTCATACCATGACGGTGAGTTAAATATTAACTAAATCTATACTTGCTCAAAATACCTACATGCTCAGCCGTTGATAATAAACAAGATTATAAATAGAATAATGTATGCAAATTGCATAGCAGTTGTGTGCGGGCGCACTGGGCAGCCCCGGCGGACGAGTTGCAGTAGCGGTGGCTGCGCGGGCGCAGGTTACGTAGGTCGCACTCGAGCGGCAAGGCCATTTAAATGTCGTAATTAATAAACTACGAGTAATTCTCGTCAAAGCCAATACTCACTATTAAATTAACTTCTTTAGTCGAAATTAAAAAAGGGTTCAATCGGAAATCAAGGAATAGGTCTCACAAACATACTTCGTAGCACTCGTAGAACGCGTAGCAGTGGCGTAGAGCTACGATGCTACGCAGCTACGTCATACTTTTACTTTGCTGTTTTTTTTTTTATTTGGTACATTTCTGCCTATCCTTGCGGAGATTACATGCATGTTGTAATGCTATGAGTTACTTAATTAAATAATTCCTAAGAATATTTCCGAGTTATGTATTCTTAATCAAGTTTCCTCAAGACGGTCTCCGTTATAATTTATCACCAGAAAACTATTCGACAAAAAAGGTAATAATGAACTTATTTTAGTGAGAGATTCCCGTGTGGTGATGAATCAAATGATCTCCAAAAAAAAGTTAGCTTTAAGTTAGTATTGCAACACATTTTTACCTGACGATGTCTGATCGAATAAGTGTGTGAGTCAGATGTTGGAGCGGCGCGGCGCTATGTATTGTGTAATATTATGTGATGTGCGGGGCGAGTGGCGTGGAGTCACCTGCGATGTCAGCGCGGCACGCGAGCGCCCCGCACGCCGGCGGCGCGCCCCCGCGGTCACGTTCATCTAATCTATATCTGAGCGTTCCAACCAGTTTCTTAACGTTCGCAATTATTACACACTTATTACAGGTATGACGTATGAATGTCTTCAAACTACGTCATAGCCTCGACGCGGGAATCATAAGCTGCAACTTTTCGTTTTTCCTCCACATTCATAATGTCAGCGACTATCCTGACAAAATCGCGATTCTCAAAAATAACTGGCGAATGGCGATAATTAATTGTATATCACCAGAATAAGTGGGAGTGAAAGTGATTACATTGAATTTATTTTGATGGTAGGTAGTGCAATTATTGTCCAAATGGAATGAATCCCTGATCATATTAATTTACATTTGATGTTTATAAAATAAAGAGTTTTCCACCATGTACGCTTAGGTGTTAATTAATCAAACCAAACATGTAAGCTATTCTAACTACATAACTCAAATATAAGTAAAGCTACACGTTTTGATGACATATGGAGGCTAATGCGCAAAAAAATCGTAGGTAAGCGTCATAAATGGATTCCTTGTTTAAAAAAAAAAGAAATTCTGAGAACAATTTGGGACTCATGCGTTTCAAGTAAGAGGTGGGTTTTTACTGTCTCTCGCATAATAACATTGGCACGCGAGGATTATTCTGAATCATATATAACGGTACCGGCAGGCGGCACGCGCTCAAGGTCGCGCATTCTACACATAATACCTGTGAGACGTATATGTTATGTATGTCAGTCGTATCGTTCGTTGAGGCTGGTTCTTAGGGCTGCGTGCGACAGAGATAACTCTATAAAGCTGAAACTAGTCTGTCTCTTCATAAAGGGGTGTCTTATTTTCGGTTTGGTCCAGACAGCATCACGATGTGATGATCCCGTGAAAGCGTGTTTACAAGGACTGTTTACTGTTGATATTTATTTTTATAACACAAGAAATTCAGCACGAAGAGTTCCGTACCATCTTCCATAAACAGGTAGTCCAAAAAATGATAGCTATAATCTTGGGGTCTTCTAGAAAAGAGTGAATAGGTTACTTCTAGGCAAGCATGCTTCACCGTCGACCACATCTTCGCTTACCATCAGTCGAGATAGTGGTCTAACGCGAAACTATCTTTAAAAAAAAACAACGTCACCCTAGAAGCAACAAGTCGTGACAGTCACCAGAAAAAAAAAAATGTTAGTCTCGTGCTTTTCAAGTTCTGGCTATCGAAAATGAAATCGAGAAAATTGGCACCCTGTAATGTTCTTTGGAGTCCTGTGACTGCAAATATTAACTTTTTCCCACGTTTTCATAATTCTAATTTCCTTTCTGCTATGTAATGCAATCTCATATGCTTCACTCTTGCGTCCGTTTTAAGGTAAATATTTGATTTTGCTACTTGCAACTCTACCCAGCCCCTGCAGTCTCGACATTAGACAACGACAAAAATCGGTCGCTAAGTCGTATCGTTGTCAAACTGCTTGAATAGACTTTCAACTTTATTTCGAAAGCTTAAGGTTGAAAATCTATTAGAGAATTTGACATCGATCAGACTTAACGAGCGATTTTTGTCGTTACATTTGTCGAGACTGCAGGGCCAGGTGTACTGAAACAAAAATGTAGGATAGCAAGTATCTTCGAACGATGGCGCGTTTAATCAGGATTCCTAAAGCACAAAACTTGCTAAATTAACTTTTAAGAACAGCAATAAAAAAAATTAAACTGGTTGTATTCCAATTCAGCTTTATTGGATAAAGGCTGTACTCTGTCATAGTGATGCTGCTGGTCGGTTATGAAATCTGTATAGATCTCGTTTATGTTATTTTCAATCCCTTAATATAACTGTTTGGTGCTATTTTTAAATAATATCGTGACTAAATAATTACAGATCGTCCTGCGGTTGTTATTATTGGCCACGAGTTTATTTAAAACCAGCACCAAAAATAAAAAGGAGGAATGAAAATCTGGCACTAGTGACTGGAGCGCCACCAACGAATAAAGACAAGAGGTGGCCTTACGTGGAGCACTATCTTGGGAAAAGAGATGAGGAGAGAGACAACACGGTGAAAATAAAAGATTCATATAATCACAAAGAATTTATTGACAGAAAAGTTAAATAAATTAGAATACAAATAATTGCTAATTTACACAAACTATCAAATCATGTACAATAACACTTTAGGAAACCCAAATGGAATTTTGCAGAACTAAATGTTATTTAAACATAACATGAACAATTGAACATTCAGTTAACGTAAACAAAATAACAAGCATATATCATAAGTTATATATGACTTGAACATGATATCATTGCCTCAGTGTGGGCACTTTCTCTCGAACCCCGAGAGAAGGTCGCCCGTGGGAATTTCAGTGAATGTGTCAGTAGCACCCGCGTCAGACGGAGCTCTACAGTGGGGAATATTGAACTCAACTATAAAAGGAAAATAATTCAAACCGTGTTTATGTCGCATTCCGTTCATACCAGCTATTACACAACAGCTCGTGGTACATAAATTATAACATTCTTGGTTTATAACAGGGTAAATGTATGTTTATACAAAATTAGCTTTGAACATTTGTTATCGTTACGATAATATTTGGTGTAAGCGAAGGAGGATGATGATCATTACAATCTAAGATTTACAAATAGTTTGTCAAATCCGCAGATTTTATCATTACAATAACATTTTTCATTTTTTAAACTTATCATAAAATATCACCTTTTTTATCAATTAAGTAACATACCAGTGTAAAATATACGATATCTGGTAGTAAGAACATTGCATAACTATGTAATCTGCCCATCAACACTATTGAATGAATTAGTATATATATGTAATTCAATATCTTGGATGTATCAATGACCCAGAATGACAAATTGAGAATGTAATTCATAATCAGTAGATTCGATTCCAATATTTTTACACCATGTTGCTTAAATTTTTTCTCAAACAATATTTTAATTAAATTTTATTACCAGATAATTACAATAAAATCACCGCACGGTTAGATACCTATTGCCAAACGGGTTGTGCGGGAGGTGAGCATGTTATGAACACCACCATTTTTTAAATGAAAGTAAGGGTCGGTTCGTTTAACAAGCCAAAAATCAACAAAATAGACTTGAAAATTAGATCGTGTCCGGACTGGCCGGACACAGTCTAATTTGGCCAGACACACAAAGGAAAAGCCTAACTGTGTCCTGCTTTATTCGGACGCCTGGCCTTCTGTTCCTCAAATCCTATAGTCCGATGGGACGGCAATCCGACGCGACCGGAGAGTGATCAGGCGCAGAACCAACGGCTTCAAGTTCTTTCCGAGGCACCCTCCAAACTCCGGGAACTGAAGACTTGAAGCCGGCGTGTTCCACATCAGCAGCGTGCGCGCTGGTAGGAGCAGCACCCGCGTGTCTGTGGAGGAGCAATAATTAAATATTACTAATCTTACCAATATTATAAATGTGAAAGTTTGTGAGTGATGTATTGAAGGTTTGTTACTTTTTACGCAAAAGCATGTATCAGGATGAAATGTGGTGTACAGATAGTTGGTAACCTGGATTCACACACAGAATAGTTTTATCACGCTTTTATAACCCGTAGGATAATTTGCGAGTTGTAGCTGGTGAAATCGAGGGATCAGCTAGTACATACATAAACTGTAATATTATCAAGCGTAAAGTGAGGTCAGACGAGATAAAAATAATAACTACTAGTAATATAATAACAGCAACAAGTAAGTCCCTCAGAAATGACTTAATTGTGAGATTGTTTTTGTTACCATCACGACACGTGCAGCCGGGTGATGAGTGAGTATCACACGACATGGACACATTAGAACATTGGTCCTTTGGCAATGATGTCACTAACAAAGGGGGTGAAACTTATCGACGATCGATTTGACGCTTGCAATTGTTTTGTTGTATTTGATGGCATGACGTGCCAATTTGATAGGTCATCAAATCTAAGTATTTGACACAACGTCAAATCGGCAGCAGTGATGCATTTGGCTATTATTCGGTGACGACAGCTACAATTTTATAAATTTTTCGCTATCGGTCACCGAATAATAGCTAGATCTAGCTATAAAGTTGCTAAGTTGGCATCGCTGCTGCAGATTTGAAGTTGTGTCAAATCGATCGTACGATAGGCAGTATGGTGTATGGTGTATATGGACGAACTGCCAATTTGAAACAATTGCAAGCGTCATACGATAGGCAGGATGGTGTATGGCTACCATAAGACGCAGACGGGGCGGAGACCTTATATGTCTCTTCAGCGTCTCTTTCATAAAAAAGGTATAGAAGCGCCGCGACGTAAAACACACAGAAGAGACGAGGCGTGGCGCGGACGCGACTCTCATACATTTTCACACGTCCGCGACGCGTCCTCGTCTTACGTCTTTCCTAAGTATATGTCCCGCGCCTTTGGCAATTTTCTGTAAAAACTGAGCGAGTGAAACAACAGTTTAATTTTCTCGTATTTTATAAAAATACCAGAAAATTTTATTACTCTGGTATGTTTTGTTCAGTTTCTTATTTTTAAAGCTATGATGACAAGTAGGTCGACTTTAATAATTAATTGCAATTAAGATAAATCCTTCTCGCAGTAATTAGTGAGTGATTACTGTGTTGTATGTAACATAGTAAAATAGGTGTAATTAAGTGTAGCGGCGCGTGCGCGGAACATAAACACTAGGCCATTTAAAAGCGGGGTTTCACCTATCTGCTCTACTATTAAATGCAATGAGAGACAAGTGGTTCTGTTTCCTAGCATTGTACAGTTCTATTTATAACCTAATTATTTCTTTAAACTATACTAAACAAGTTATTTTTCTTTAAAATCAGTTTAACTGACAGACTGACTTATTAGATAATTCACATAGGGCACCTGGCGCCTGCAAAATATTTTGACAGGAGCCTTATGTGGAATGAATAAGGTGCCAGCAGCTCAGGTGCAATGGTCAGCGGGTGCTCTATGTTGAATATCTCGATTTTTTCAGTCAAATATCCTATTAACAATATACTCAGTTATTCTACCCCGTAACCTACCAAAAGGGAAGTTTCACCTATAAAACGTATTTTAAGGATGACTTCAAAGTATCAGGTCTATTGCTATTGTCGATTTGCTGATCATAATATTCTAATTTGCAATATCTTAAAACATATTAGTGTATGGAACATTTTAGTGTTCGCTGCGTAGTTTATGTAATTGTACAATTACGATCTGATAATACATCAAGCTCACACTCACATCAGTTCGGTTCACACGACTGCTCGTGTCGACTCACGAATACGTGAGCCGTCAACGTAGCTAATAAATAACCAAACAATCGACTGCAGACCGCAAGCCGACACACCGCAACTGAATGACGATACTATTGATAAGTACTACGACGTCCCATTCATATTCATAGCTGGCTTGTTATCGATTCTCACGGTGAGTGATACGTCAGACAACCGCGCGTGTCCCACTCACGGGGGTCATTGCCGAAACTGTGACGTGACCGCAACCACGCAGCCACGCACCTCTACGACACTCTCACTACAAAACCCACAGGTGTTTATGTCCTGTTTCAATTACGCTATAAAGTGTTGCTCAATAAAATATTACTAGCAAGTATTCCCGTGAAGGATATTCCGGCGTTAAATTACAATAATATAAACACGGTAAACCAATTACAATAATATTAATTAATTAATTGATGTCGATTACATAAGGAAAATGAATGAGAAGACATTTCATTCATAAAACGTGTGCTGTAGTAAAGTTTCCGAAGTTATTTGAGCTCGGTAAAACACGAGTACTCTCAGTTCTCTCCTGCGTCATAGACACAAAGTCTGTTGTGTATAATGGAACTTTGTTTTTCTGAGAAACGTATTAAGCGCTGACTGTGTAGCACGCGCCGCGGGCGTGTCCTGTGACCTGTGACGTGGCGGGCGCCGCTCTCACTTCCCAACCACATCTTGCGTCAAGTACAGATAATTTCAATCGCGGGGCAGTACTCACTGCTCACATGACCACTTGAAGGTTGGTGTCATGAACACAATTAATTGCTTACTCGTCCATGACGCTACACAAAATATGTTAACCGAAACTTACTTGTTTGTTTAAGATTTCTAAAATAAATAGGAAAGCTTCCATTATTTGTTTATAGATATAATATATTATTATTATACTACTTTATAGTACGGGTATAACTTACAAGATTTTGCTTGTGAATACAAGATTAATTTTGAAAACCTTAAATTATGGCATCCAATATTTGTTTTGTAACTGATGACGTCTGAGGCGGTACTATTCGCCATCTTGATAGACTTCAATATGAAGTCATTTTTATTAAAACATGATTGATTGGAAAGTGACCATTATTTTTCATAAATATATTAATCTTCTTACTGTGAATTAGCACAAGCATTAATGTAAACGTAAAGTAAATATTGTATAAACGGTTTTGAAAATACTATTTTCACATTACCTACTCACATTTATGAGTGATACCTATTCAAAAAATACTCAATATGCTGTCCCAAAAATTTTACCAATATGCCATAAGACATAATATGAAATTTTATATTCCAATGTAATGTAGACACTACAATCTTTTCCAACAACCCTGCTGTAGCTCTCGTAGCAGCGTAGCAGTTTGCGTAGCCGTTTGCGTAGCAGTAACTGCGTAACTTGCTACGAAACGCTACGAGATTGCATACAGTTCGGTGTTCGATGTTCCTCTCTTACAAAATAGGTACCGAAAATATTAATCTTGTGTATAGAAATATTAATTTATTTGTTCGTTCTTTATACGGTATACATGTAAAGGTCTTTGCATTTCTACCAGTGGTAAAAATTTGCTATTTAGTTAGATAAAATCGACAACTTCCTACAAGCCATCAGGTACCTAACTTTTTCACGGATTCACCACGTGCTCGGGGTACACACGCGCCTCATAATACGCTTGTCACATGTCAATGACTATATGAATTAATCAAACGTGCTTCTCGAAACTGTGCGGCATATACACTGCACATGAATAAGGGACACTTGGACGGTTCTAGAGCCAGCCAGACGTTTTTAGAACCTACAATGCAGTTGTAGGTCAATGGGACAAAATAAGTCAGCAAAGATGCACTGACCTCCGCGCAATCGTGAAATGATTTAATGAGCGTGGACGCCGCGCGTGGTGCTGTCTCGCTCGCACAGTAGGGAGGCGCGGCGTGCGCACACGCCGCCGCCGACCGGTTTATTTTCATCAGTGCTACTTAGCCTGATGATAAGGTGCCGCACGGTATACTATCATTAAGAGGAAACAGCAAGGGCTGGAGAATTGAAAAATAGGTATTTGTAAAATCTATTGCTGTCGCGCAGTGTCCATAACAGAGTTACAGAGCGTGATAGAGACAACAGCAGCTTGGACCGAAAATACCTTATTAAATGGCACAAAATCAACGATTCGTAGTCCCCTGATTACTCCTCCAAAACTTAACCGATTTCACTACTTTTTTCTTTTAAAAATAAAGAAAGTAATTGACCGTGTTCCTATGTTTTCCTTTTTTTATATTATCTCGTCAAATTTGTTTTCTGAATATTTGAACACAGCGAAAAATCTGGCTATTTTTTTAGGATTTTGAATGTTCATATCTCTTTTAATAATTAATTTATGGAAAAAAGGAAAACATAGAGACATGCCAATAGTGGTCATAGATTTTATGTAAAAAAATTATTGCTCTACTGGCATTATCCAGGAAGAAAACAGGGGACTACGTTTGTATGGAAAAACGACCGTGCTGTTTCCTCTTAATTCAATTAATGGGTAAGTAATTGTATTGATAAGAACATAAGTTAAGGTTTCAGATGTTATAAGTTGTTTCGATGTCCGTCTACCTGTCGAAGAACTAATTTAGCCTAGGCAAAACTAGTTTGTCCTCAAATCGGGTTTTGCCGGTAACGCAGTTATATGAAATTACCTACGTCACAATTCTTGAAGTGCATTAATTTCATTTGACTGATACCATATGATATCATTTATCGACCTGTGTTTACCTGCTTATCAGACTTTTAGGTATAATAATAATAATACTTTTATTTCACAGCACGGTTTGTGCAGTGCCTGAGCTAATGAGTGCTGCTCTGCGGTTCGCGGATTCGATTCCCGCACGAAACAAATGTTGTTTCGGGTTTGGTGATTTGTGTTTTGAAAATGTGAATGTTTGTAAACGTACGCACGATACAATACAAGTGACATTACCAATGAGGGACACTATTTAAATATAAATAGCGGCTTCCGTCTTCTTTTGCACAAAATTGAATCGCGTTCGGCCAGTCGATCGTACGTCAAATTTCGGGCTCCCTTCCCGCAATCCCCCGCATACATCCTGCCCACTGAATTATTATAAAACAATTTTGATACGGTAAGAACATTGCTCAACTAAGGATTATTTAAAAGGAGTTATAGAAATTTTTGCTTAATAAGGAGTTTTAATATGACTTGGTTTCAGGGTTGGAAATAAAAACAGTTTTTTTTCAAATTTATAAAACAAACAGTTCAAAATGTTTAAAATAAGTTTTTTTTTTTAGTTTCTGGTTATTTTTTAAAATTAATTCCACCTTGTTTGTTGATGTCTAAACGTATAAATCAGTTATGTTTCATTTCTAGACTATATTTTTTTCAAATTTACCCTTTGAAATGATTTTTTTACGAAAAAAGATCAATGGAATAACATGTGATCTAAAAATTTTAAGCATTATTTCATTTATTATAGTGTCAATAAAAGTTAAAAATATGACATAACAATGGCATTAAACTCGAAAGGTTTTATGTCAAACTATTTAGACTCCTGAATATTAATTTATTTTCATTTTAATATGCATTCATCTGCCTTAAAAAGTAGTTGAAACGGGTAATAAAAACACTGTTTAATTTCAAACTGTTTTAAACAGGTGTTTTAAAACAACTTGTTTTAATTATGCCAACCCTGCTTGGTTTGTAATAATACGAGTATCACACAAGTGTTTTAATACTATTTAAATACTCTCATAGGTTAAATTCTGTTAGGTTTAATTTGTTAAACACAATCGTGTTTAACTAATTAAACCTAAAAAAAGGTCAGTGCAGCAGTCATGTTGGCAAAGGAAGATGCGGGACGCGTGAGAGAGAGGACAGCGTAAACCTTACATCCCAGCCGCAGTGGTTAACCCAGAACGTAAAAGGCTATTAAATAACGCCGTGAATTTAAGTCAGTACAAGTGTGACAGTATCTCCCGCTTGGCCTGGGGAGGACTCATTTGATGATTTTATCATGAAAAAAAAGGCATGGGCCATGCCCGGGTCGACAGCGCGTTGTGTTCTACGAGCGCCTCAAATAGCGTCAGCATGATGACGGGGTCCCCCTCTAGAGGGCTAAAGCCTGCTGGCGTCCTGGTACTCATTACCGTGACCCCGGAACATAAAGGGCTATTTGAAGGACACCGTGGATTTTAGTCAGTACAAATCTGACAGTCCCATCCAAGGACTGCACTCCTTGTCATAGGCACAGTCCATTACCACCAGACACTGGGAGACAGAGAAACCAACGGTTTTGTTACTTGCTGGATTTTAATGAAGGAGCAATGTTAGCGAACGTGAAACAGCTTCAAGCGATTTTCGACCTTATTGACATTTAAAATTTAGTTTGTTTTTTCTCACTTTCACGATCGCTAACATTGCTCCTTCATTAAAATCCGGTGTTTGCATAAATGTCAGTAAGGTCGAAAATAGTTTGAACATGTTTTTTAAATTGCTTAACGATAGCAAGTTAAAAAAAACAGCTTCAAGCGATTTTCGCCCTTATTGACATTTAAAATTTAGTTTGTTTTTTCTCACTTTCACGTTCTCTAACATTGCTCCTTCATTAAAATCCGGTTTTTGCATAAATGTCAATAAGGTCGAAAATCGCTTGAAGCTGTTTTTTAACTTGCTATCGTTAAGCAATTTAAAAACAGGTTCAAACGATTTTCGACCTTATTGACATTTATACAAAAACCGTTCACAACTGAAAATTCTGTAGGAAATTTGACAATTAATTCCTCTTTTTCTACCCCTATAGGCCGAGTTTAATTTTGATATTTAAATGGGACCAACTTTCAGATAAACTCTGTCCAACAAAAAAAAGATTTTTTGATATTGGACCACCTTAGAGAAAGTAAAGAATGGTCATAAATAAAAAAAAAAAAATATATACATGTCGAATTGAGAACCTCCTCCTTTTTTTCTGTCGGTTAAGAAATATATCTTAACATAATAAAGTAGAGCAACCTGAGATGCGTAACTGCGCGTCATCACCGTTAGAGCGAGAGAAGGTGCGAGCGAGAGGTACCAACAAAAATTCGTCGTGGACCTCACGTCCGATCGCTCCGGCCGTCCACCGGCCACTAAGGAATTTCTCTTGCAATTCTCGTTTATAAACACTTTTTGAGAGGTTATTTGAGATATTTTTTATTGTTGAAAAAAAGCGCTTTAGGTACAATTTTTTTTTTGAATTTGCTTTATTGATCTGTTGACATCAAGATAATGTAATATTACATACCTACGATGCATAGTTCCTATGAAAAAAAACCATTTATTAAGAGATGAAATCCGAGAATTTTGATGATGTTCTGCCATCTTAATTTAGAAAATGAAAGATAAATATAAAAAACTAATCAGCGCAGTTTGAAGACGAGGATATTGCGGTCATTATGCGCTGATCAGATTTTTAAATGAATTCTTCATTGTCTCAGATTGAGTGCACCAACGTAACTCGAAATGACGTCGGGCAGGAAAGAGCTGTTTTGAACGCTTGATTTACCTAATATAATCTACTTAAATCAACTTTAAAAAAATAACTAGCTGTTACTTATATTATGGTTATTTATGTGCAATAATAATATTTCAAGCTATTGCACTATTTTGTTCAAAAATCACAAAGAAAGTTACGCAAATAATTCGGCGCGCGTGAATTTTACAAGACCTGCCCCTTAAGGGAAGTCATGAAAGCTATATGGACAGATTATCCGGTTTCTGTATGCAGTTTTTACTTGCACCGACACGCAGCTACCTGTCTGTACGGCAACCTGCTTCTTTATAAAACCGGCTAAGCGGCATGGCTGATATTACGTTAGGTGTCAGTGTCAATTGATATCAATCAATGTGAGACATAAGTACCCACATACACATAACTACTAGTATATTAGATACTAGTATACTACGAGTACATAGTGATGAAGTGTTAGGTACAATCGACAAAGTTGAAACATGACTCATGACCCATTTTGACAATAAATCGTTTGAATCCGTCAAATTGATAAAGATCAAAGTCGTTACCATGGATATGCATGTTCACGCGAATGCGGACCGAATTGAATTTGAATGTCTGTAAGAAAATAAGCTTATGGTGGGTTATGATTCAACTTTGTCGATTGTATATAAGAGACAAATAAACGCATTACCTATACCATTAGTGTGAGTGTAAATTGGCAAAGGGCAGTCGCTTTGGCAGACGGAAGTGATCTTTACAACCTATTTTGAATTTATGACTCTTGATTTGACGAAGTTAAATGATATCTTCAAAATGAATAACTCTAATGTGCGAGTATCTACTTCCGGAAGGCGATAGTACCTAGTTGAACTTACGGTAAGCTTAACACATCGCGTCGATGTATATCAAGTAGATCGTAGAGGAGCACAGCACCGGCCGCGGCAGTGCCCGCAGTCCCGCAGCCCCACATGTCGCCTGCACCGGCCGCGTGCGACGGCCACTGTGCTCATAATCTGTTTCACGACGACTTAGCGACACGGGGACTCGGCATCTTCTAGCTAGGGGATAATAATACGTGACATACGTGAAAGCTACGTAGAGCTTGTAGCTTTTATGATAAACGATACTTTTGCCCTTGACAATCTTCTTTATGGGCAACATATAAACCTCTACATAGTTAGAAATTAGGAAATGCAATTCATTCACGGAACGATTTTTAGGGTTCCGTAGTCAACAAGGAACCCTTATAGTTTCGCTATGTCCGTCCGTCCGTCCGTCCGTCCGTCCGTCTGTCCGCAGTTTAGCTCAGAGACGCACAGTACTAGAGAGCTGTAATTTGGTGTAAATATACGCATTTGTTGTGCCGAAAAAGTGGTAAAATAAAATCTCGAAAAATATTTTTTTTTAGGGTAGGTACCTCCTGAACACGTAAAGTGGGAATGTTTTTTTTCGTTCTCGCGTACCCCTTAGTGTATCGTTGGTATCATTAAATAGGTCTTTAAAAAATTATGTGAGTTTCCATTAACAATTTTTTGATAAAAAAAATCATTTGTGAAATATTAAGCTTTAAAGTGCTAAATTTTGCTCGACTCGAGTGTCCCCCCCCCCCTCTACCAGCTAAACGGTTATGTTTGGGGGTGTGAAAAAATTCACAATAGTAGTATATATAACGAAGTTTAAAAGAAAATTATCATGACTAAGTAGGCTTTACAACTTTACGAGTAATAGTCGACCAACTTATAAAATGTACTTGAATAATATATTTTCTTAAACAAAATGTATCGGAGAACATCCTCTTCAACTGCAAATGTAAGTTTGTCAACTTTATTTTTACAGCTTTAATACGTATGTTTTTACGGTATGTTTTTTGGGGATAGGTAGGTTTTTATCGTCAACAATTTTTAACTAACTTCAAAAAAAGGAGGAGGTTCTAAATTCGTTGTAATCTTTTTTTTTTAATGTATTTTCCCCGATTTCTCAAAGACTCCTGGACCGATTTTGAAAATTCTTCTTTTTAAAATTAAATTCAGCGAATCAGTTTAGTTAGTTCGCATAAGTATTTTGATGAGCAACTACGGAACCCTACACTGTGCGTGGCCCGAGTCCCGCACACGCACTTG